>OZ025272.1:9263992-9737155 GCA_964019165.1 Mastigias papua
TTTGTTATGCCAACTTCAACTAATAGATGCCTAAGCATTTAACTGCACTCCTTTAGTACAATTCCTAATATTTCTGTCAAAATATCTCAGATGTACTATAAAATTAGCTTCGCTTCAAAGCTGAGGAAACGAAGAACATTTTCTTACCATTAAATATGGTGAGAGAACGCTTGAACCACCATAATCATGTTATTTAGATTGTCAAGAGCTGCCACTTCGCCACTGCTAGCCGCCACTTTAGCAGGGTGGTGCAATACTTTTCAAACGCAAGTGTGTGTAAATATATATATATATATATATATATATATATATATATATATATATATATATATATATATATATATATATATATATATATATATATATATATATATATATATATATATATATAAATATATATATATATATATATGTATATATATATATATATATATGTATATATATATATATGTATATATATATATATATATTTATATATATATATATATATATATATATATATATATATTATATATATATATATATATATATATATATATATATATATATATATATATATATTTACACATAGTCAAATGTGCATTTTTTGTCAAGGAAATACTGAGGGACCTGGAGATACGTGTAAAGATGGAAAGAATTCGACAAATAGGAGCAGAACTTATGGTCCATCTACTCAGCATAGAAGTGATGCAAATACAAGTATGTGAGCTTGGTTCTAGCATGTTTGTGCTAATATATATATATATATATATATATATATATATATATATATATATATATATATATATATATATATATATATATATATATATATATATATATATATATATATATATATATATATATAATTTCTCAATATTATGAATCAGATAATACACGAAGAAAAAACTGGTATGCATTTAAATTTGCAAGACGTTTCGTCTTGGTACTCAAACCATCATCAGTTGAAGTGACTATGATAACGTTACAATAAATAAGAAATTCTATCAATCGAATATATTAATCGAAAGAGGAATGAAAGAAACGAAAAAGGAATGACACGGTTAGACAACGAAAGCTAAAACAGGGTGGCCAACAAACCCTGGAAACCCTGGAAGACCCTGAAAAACCCTGTATTTTCTTTGCCCCTGGAAAAATACCCTGGAAAACCCTGAAATTATAACTCGCCCCTGAAAAGTTTTGTTCTGAAACAGATTTCCCTCACATCAAAATTTGGCCTTGCAGTGTTGTTACATTTTTGATTCCCCATAACGCAGTGGAGGAAGATCTGTGAGGTTAGTGCAGTTAGGGAAAAACGGAGTCTTGTGACAAGCAGCCTCGTTTTCCCATAACAGAAGCGAAGTTTCAAGTAAAATGCAGATTGGAATGTGGATGGGTTCAATCAGATCTATACGTGATAATCATCTTTTTCGAAAGCATAGTCGATGAGAAAGGTGATTTTGGCCAATGAATCTCAATAAAAGGTGACCTCACTAAAGGTGCTTGAGGTATCTATGTATGTATGGATCTTTTCGCGTCTCACGACCCAGAGCTCCATTAGTTTCTTCTAGATATGGTAGAGAATACACGCTTTTTATAAGAATAAATCTATAAGAATAATCAAGCTCAGAATCGCTGAAATTTAAGAATAATTTAAGAAAAATGCAATGCTCAAGTTTCATTAAGGCGTAGAATTATTGTGTATTTGAGTTATAGTACTGCTTGTAGATTAACGTTTTTAACTATTGATCCAATATATATTATTCTGCTCCACTTTTATTATGCTTTATAATAAAGTAAGACATCAATAAAGATTTCAATATAATCCTTTGATTTTCAGACGTTTTTACACCTTCGATATTTAAGAATAATTTCAGAATAATTTCAGAATAATCTCAGGCTGACAGCCAAAACAAATGTAGAATATTGAAACTCAGTGAAAAATTATGCATTCTCATAAAAATGTGTGTATCCTGTACTGCTGCATGCTGTTTGCTCATTTATTGCTTTGGTGAAGTTGGCATGGTGGATGGGAAGACTATTCTGGCTTGCGTATGAAAATTTTTGAGAAGACTTATTTGTTTTGTATGGTTCGTCACTTTTTGTATGTCATTAAACAATACAGATTTGAAGAAAAGTGAGTCAAACGTTTAAGGATTTTACATTCAAATATAGCAAAGGGAACTGGTGAATTGACAGATATGTATGATCTGTGCAGTGCTTTCTGAAGAACGCGATGATATAATTGCAGTGACATACTTTTTCTCGTTTCCGTCACACATAAATTCTTGTAAATTGTTCCAGTGCAAACTTTGGGATGCCTTGTTTGAATGTCTTGTTATTTTGCTTCTGAACTGTGACTACAATATTGCCTTTTTTCATTCGCATTCTTTTGTATCATCAGTGATCTTCATTTTGCTCATGTTCTAAGCATTTCAAGTGTTGATTTCTGACCACAGATGTGCTCCATCAAAATGAAACATTGCACAGGAGTGTGAGACACAACGTTCTGGTCTGCATTTCAGTTTCGAAAGTTAAAAATTTTCTGAATTTTGAGAATTATTCTTGATGCTCCTGAAAAATGCTGAAAATTTCGAAGAAAATCCCCTGGAAAACCCTGGAAATTTGGCAGAAAATCCCCTGGGAAACCCTGGGAAAAATTCTCTTTTGAGTGTTGGCCACCCTGTAAAAACTCAATGAAATATTGTTATGTTGTATTTGTTTATTTGTGTTAGGCCTTTCCCACATGATATGCAGTGCTTCCTCAATTTTGAAATTGTGACCAGTGCTTGCTGAAACTAGTACCTTGAAGCAACTTTCACTGGAAAGATTTTTACACGGAGTTGAATTCTTTAAATGCTTGAAAACATGTGAATTCTTATCGGTGAACATATGCTCATGCACTCATGTAGATAAATGATGAGATGTTTCGCCAATATGTACGGAATTACATTCCGCACAAGTAAATTTATATACCACACATGAGCGGAGCGATCTGTTCACACGATCCTTAACTGCAGCAAGTTTTTAATTTTAGAAGAAGAAAAAGCTAATTAGAAAGTTTAAGGAATGGCAACTTAAAATTATTGCTAGAAGTATCAGTAGCTAATTTACAATTATTATAACTATGAACATTTTCAAGATAAGAATGGAATACTCTACTTATTAAGCCTTTAGGGTATTGATTCTTTTTAAATATATCGAAGAGCTTTTAACACCATCATTAAATTTAGCAAGAGTGTTATTAATTTTGTTAGCTCTGTCAACTAAGGCGCGGATAAGACAAATTAATAAGAATAGGAGGTAAAACTGTAGGAATTAATAAGTAGTCCAGTAGAAGTTATCTTACGATAGACTGACGTTAAGGGATTGCGATCGACGATATGTTAATGACACCTTTTGCCTTTTCACTAATGAGCAAGATGCCGTACTATTTGATTTTCTTAACTCTCGACCCCGTAATATAAGTTCACCATGGAGAAGGAAAGTTATAAGATGTTGGCCTTTCTTGATGTTTACATCAATAATAAGGATCCTTGCAATCTCTTAACGTCAGTCAATTGTAAAAATCTTTTACTGGACTACTTATTAATTCCTACAGTTTTACCTCCTATTCTTATAAATTTGTCTTATCCGCGCTGTAGTTGACAGAGCTTACAAAATTAATAACAGTCTTGCTAAATTTAATGATGGTGTTAAAAACTTTTCGATATATTTAAAAAGAATCAATACCCTGAAGGCTTAATAAGTAGAGTATTCCATTCTTATCTTGAAAATGTTCATAGTTATAATAATTGTAAATTAGCTACTGATACTTCTAGCATTAATTTTAAGTTGCCATTCCTTAAACTTTCTAATTTTACCCAGCGTAAGGTATGTATGCTTGCTAAAAAGTATAGCAACAATCTTAATATTAAATTAGCTTTTTCTTCTTTATTATATATATATATATATTTATTTACATATATATGTACATATATTCAAGAGTACATTTTCTACCCAGGAAATGCTGCTGGGGGACCTGGAGATACGTATAAAGATGCAATGGACTCATCAGATAGGAGCATAACTTCTGGTCTATTTACTCAGCATAAAAGTGATGGAAATGCAAGTATGTGAGCTTGGTTGTAGCATGATTGCTTGAATTTAGCATGTTTGCTTGATTTTAGCATGTTTGCTTGATTATGGCAAGTTGGTCTTTATTATGATATAGAAACTGGACATAATTCATGTATATAAACAAACTATAGAATAGGTACGTATACACTGTCTTGTATCGTAGATATATATATATAGTGTTGGACTCTTGGCCATGATACTTTTGTGTTTTCATGGGTTCGATCCCTCCTGGGGTCGAGAAAATTCTTGTTTCAAATTGTGGCGGCCCAATCTTGACTTAGTATACATATATATATATATATATATATATATATATATATATATATATATATATATATATATATATATATATATATATATATATATATATATATAAGAAAGAACATAAAAAGGACATTTCGGAGTGTATCGCAATTTATTATCTATTGCCGACTAGTTTCGACTAACTTGTCATCTTCAGGAGGGTACAAATTATGCTAGAACTTCTTCTTACATACGTTGAATTTGTGTATAATAGATGTTGCATCAGATAAGTGTTGATGGCAACACGTGTGTTGGGTCCAGCCCATCACAGGGATATGAGCAGTAAACTGGCTGGAATTTACAATAGTCCGCTATTATCTCTTGGTATATATGGGTTTCTTCAAAGTCCCCCATGTATATAGCAGCGTAAGAGGGGGCACATACTGTCCCCATAGCGCAGCCTTTCACTTGGAGGTAATCCTCGCCATTGAAAGTAAAGTTGTTTAGGGTAAGATATATTGCATAAGTGTTGTTATTACTGTGGTCGGAGGGTCTTTGATTTGTCTATTCTCCAATGCTTTTCTAAGAACAGATAGTCCGTCATCATATTTAATGTTCATATATAGTGATGGTTACTAATATAGTTTTCCTTGGTAATAGATTCACGTTTTCAAGTTTGTTGAGTAGGTCAGTAGTGTGTCTGAGGTACGAAGTTACCATTTGTGCCAACGGCTCTATGTGGTGCTCTACTTATTTCGAGATTTTAGTGGTGTGGCAGTCAATGGATGATATGACTGGGCGTCCCGTATTATCTTTATTTTGTATCCTAGGAATGAGGTAGAATCGCGCAGGTTTGGTTTTAAATGGTTTTAACGTCTCTGCAGTATCATGATTAATTAGTCCGTTAGTGTACATATTGTCAAGTGAGTTTTTTATTGTGTTCCTAAAGTTTTCGGACGGATCGTGAGTCCCTGTTGCTGAGTTGCTTGTTTGCTTCGCCAAGATACTCATCGATGCGCCATATTCGTTCCTATATATACACACACATATAAGCCGAATTAATATAATATAGTACGCTTGATGGAGTGAAGTAGGGCTCTGAAGAAGGCATTATAGCCGAAACATAGAGAAGGCCCTAGATGCGTTAAGGGACTCACGGTAGAATGACCTTAAGATTCCACCGCTATTCTTTTGTGCCTGGATGGCGCAATTGTTTAGCACAGGAGTCTTCTGATCTATAAATCGTGAGTTCGAATCCGCACTGGGGCCAAAATAAATTTTCCAGTTGTGGTAGCCCACTCATGACTTAGTATTTACCAATGTCGGCCTTAGCCGAATTAATACACACACACACACATACACACACACACACACACACACACACACACACACACATATATATATATATATATATATATTTATATATACATTTAAATATATATATTTATATATCAATATATAAATAAATAAATATATAAATATATTTATGTTATGTATATACAGTCATGTGCAGAAGTTGAAGATCACCTGTCGTTTTTCATAATTTTCCTGGTTGATCCAAAAAGTATGCAATTTGTCGAAAAGAAACCATCCTAAATCACTTTACTGTATGTAAATGTAGAATATTAAAATAATTTAACCAATATTCTGCTACGGGGCTCCAATGCAGACAATATTCGGACTTGAAATATATGTTCCTGTTTTCATTTATATGGGCGGTTTTTCAAATATATTTGCGCAAATTGGAGCGTGTCATACTTATTTTTTATATTCTCTTCAAAATTTTGTATATGCTTCGTTTTTATATGCTGTTCAGATATGTTATATGCTGTTCAAAATTTTATATGCTGCTCAGAATTTTTATATGCTGTTCAAATATTTTATATGCTGTTCAAAATTGATATGCTATTCAAAATTTTTGTATGCTGTTCAAATTTTTTAAATGCTAATTGAAATGCAGATTTATTTTCATAAATTATGCTATGTCATCCAACATGAAGTACCAGATGCGCGCAACACAAATATTGTTCATCGCTTTCACGATGGACGGGTCTTCAAGCATTGACATTGAATTTGACTATATCTTTCCACCTAAAATGCTTTTCGCGGAGAAATAAGATTTGTGATGATGATAAAATGGCAGAAGGTCGCCCACGTTGTCCACTTCTTGCAACCTCCGGTTGAAAACTTGCATCATTTTGACCCTCAAGATACATAGCGCCTTCCCGTTTGGTAAGGAAGAAGTCATAAATTTTGTGAAATGAATTATTAAGCGCAGTACATTGCGCGTGACCTTCGCTGCCTTCTATGAGATTCTGCACAAGTAAAGAAAAGGAAATGCAACATTCTTGCAACTTGAAATCACAACTTCTGTCTTAACTACTGAGATCGCTGTCCATTCACCCTCAGTGAGAGAAGCAAGCTGGCTACACTCCATCAATAAAGATGTGCAACCCTGTTTGAAAGCAGCAAAATCTGCCTCGCTGGTACTCTCCATCTTCACAAGGCAAGGCCCTCAACGAAGCGCAATCACATTTGATAATTCATGTCATTACATAAATCATGTACATAAATCTACATTTTTACTTAGCATATAAAAGTTTTGAACAGCATATACAATTTTTGAACAGCATATAAAATTTTAAACAGCATATAAAATTTTAAACAGCATATAAAATATTTGAACAGCATATAAAATATTTGAACAGCATATAAAATTTTGAACAGCATATAAAATATCTGAACGGCATATAAAATTTTGAACAGCATATAAAATATCTGAACAGCATATAAAAATGAATCATATACAAAATTTTGAAGAGAATACAAAAAATAAGTATGACACGCTCCAATTTGCGCAGATATATTTGAAAAACCGCCCATATAAATGAAAACAGGAACATATATTTTAAGTCCGAATATTGCCTGCATTGGCGCCCCATACTCTGCAGCTAAAAAAAATTATAGTAATTGGCGTGTACACAGCGTCTTTTTCTTCATTTGACTTCTTGTAATCATGGGTAAAAGAGCCGCTCTGACTGAAGTTCAACGCGGTCAAATTATCGTTGTACAAAATCAGGACTTACCTGAACGTGATATAAGCCAGGTAAATGGATGTAGCAAGACAGCTGTACACCAAACAATAGTCAAGTTGAGAAATTTTCCAAGATATGGCGATTTAAAGCGAAGGGGAGGACGACCCAAAACAACTCCAAGGTATGACCACATGATCAGTCGCATAGTAGTACGCTCTCCAGCCTTCTCCTGTAGAAAGATTTAGGGAGCACTGCTTTCTAACGGTTTTGATGTTCATAGAAGTGCAATTAGTCATTTCCTTGTCAAAGAATTTGAATTGAAATCACATAAACCGGCTCAAAAAGCCCCGACTTACAGCAGCCATGAAAACTAGTTGATTGCAGTTTGCAAAGAAGCATGTAACATGGAGTGAAGAGCAATGGGCAATATTTTTTTCTGACGAATCTACAATCCAACAGTTTGGAACTCGCAAGATGGCTGTTAGAAGACTTCCTGGGAAAGATTTGATGAACGCTACACCCAGCAAACTGTCAGACATCCTCCAAGCATTATGGTTTATGGACGCATATCTGCAAAAGGAAATACTGGCTTCTTCTTTTTACCTCCAAAAACTTCCATGAATGGACAGAAATATCTTGAATTGTTGAAAGAAAAGCTTCAGTTTCACATGCAGGTGCATGATTGTGACGTATTTATGCAAGATGGTGCCCCGTGTCATCGTTCTAAAATTGTGACAAATTTCTTGAGGAAAAATCACATAAAAGAACTTGATTGGCCTAGCACTAGCCCTGATCTGAAACCAATTGAAAATCTATGGACACTCTAAAGGATATAGAGGCAGAAAAGCAGCCTACAAGCTTGGAAAATTTGAAATCTGCCATCGCAGAAGTTTGGACAAAGGAAATAACACCTGAGTATTGTCAAAAGCGTGTTTCAAGCATGCCACAGCAACCAGAGGACAGTTATAACCAATAAGAGTGGAAGTACGAAGTATTGAGCCCTAAGTTAATACTACTTATTATTTTTACTTTTTGAGCTAGTTTAGAGCCACCTTGACTTAATAAGCTGCAATATGTTGTGTTAATGTTGATAAGTATGGCACTTTTTGAAGATAAGTGAATTTTTTCTGAATTTTGTATGGTGTTCTTAAACTTTTGCACATGACTGCATATATATATATATATATATATATATATATATATATATATATATATATATATATATATATATATATATATATATATATATATATTATATTATATTATATTATATTACACTATATTATATTCAAATATTATATTCATATAGTCATATTTATTTATAATGCATATATGTATGTTTCGCTGCCAATGTTCATCTTGATAAAATTACAAGTGTAGTTTCAATTTTATACATTCTATTTTGGCATTGCTAAAGAAACAGCTATAACTAATATGCAGAAAATTGACTCAGGCTGAAGTATGTTAACTGTATTGTTTTGAATGTTTCAACGTTCAGGAAGGAAAAGTCTAAAGAATGCATACTCAAAGTCTCATTAATTTGATCAATGCTCTCTCATTGAAATGTTGATTAGTTGTTGTGAAACTAAATTGTACCCTAACATCATTGCTTGTATAGCAAGCAGGGAGCTTTTAGGTAAACTTACGTGTTGTTGTTGGTCATCTCTCTTTTAGAGAGAATGCTTAGTAAAGTTTGACTGAATATGTAGGCAGTCGTTTCACATAATGGCCAGTGTAATTCTTGAAAAATTTTTCTTCCATTGCAGTCTTCAGTGTCACTTCATCATTTATTCTCATAGTTTAGATACACATTTTTTTATAAGAAACCAGTTTATAGGCAACCTAGTACTAGACACGCAAAAATTTAAGAAGCTTTTAGAACTACAACGAAAGAATTAAGAAACTTTAGAAATTTCTGTGCTATTTCAAAGTTTGGGCCTTGTGAAATATATTTCCTCCATGGGTGTAACAGGTGTCAACTAAAATAGATTGAGAAAGATGTGAGAAAGATCCTTTGCTTGAGAGGAAGATATGCACATTTTTGTGACAAATGGCACATTGGAACGCAAAACTGAACTAATACCGTATGCTTTTCGAGGACCAAAATGAAGATTATGTAAATTTTACCGAAATTAACGATGTGGACATAAGGTTGATTTAGATTTAGAGTGGCACTAACGTCTTTTGTTTGCTATCATGCTAATAATCTCCTATATCCACGTGTTTTATATCGTTTTCAGTGCAATCTTTTTCATTAAATTAAGAAACTTTTAAGAAACTTTTAGAACTAAAATGTGGCCAAAAATTAAGAAACTTTTAGTACTAGGTCTTGAGCTAGGTTTCTTATAAAAAAAACATGTATCGTCTTAACTTTGTAAAGATTGGTCAAAGGTGAATACCATATTTCCTTGAAAGAGCGCTCCGGGCGCTCATTTAAAAGTCACCCTACGAGAGGGGATTCTCATTCGAGGAAGGTGCCCAGTCGAGGTGGTGCCCGTTTAAACTTCAGCAAAATTATAACTTCATGGCGACAGTATTCAACATCTGTAAACTACACTAGTTTACACTCAATGACTATGACCACAACGACTTGCAATAGCGACAATTTAGTGACTATAAGTAATATATGTAATACACAGTGCACAAAACCAACAAGAGTGATAACAAGATGCAATGGATTAATAATAATAATAATAATGATACATAATATTTATACAGGTTGGAGGCTTCAGTTAATATACACGAGATATATGAAAAGCTGTTAAGAAAACATAACACACCAAAGAAAATGTACTAAACTTAGAACAACACGTCATGAAGGAGTTGCTCATTTGAAAAAGATATTTCTTGGGGGAAGCGCATATTCTAGGGGGCGCTCTTTCGAGGAAATGCAGTATATGTTCTCTTGATATTTTTTGGAGCATTGTATGCCTGTCCATTGTAGTGGTTGGATGCACTGGACATTTGAATAGTTATATCATAGTAAATTTATTGTTTTTAATATAAAATGTTCACAATATTTTATAGAGTAAAGTTATTTCTTTCAGAATCGATGATGACAACTGTAGTAAACATTTATGGTGGATACGTAGCGATCGGAGACAATACCCAGATGAACCTCTCGGGCAGTATGATCATTAATTTACTTCATTAGTGAGAGCTGGGTTGTAGAAATTTTTGAAATGAATTCGCATTCTTTGTAGAATACTAGGAAAAAGAAAAGGTTTCCAGTTTCTTAGGAATCCAATCATATATGTATAGTACATATATAATACAGTGTACATCTCCTGATGTGGAATACAGGTTGATGGTTGAAAGTAGATATAGCTATATGTAAATTATAGATCGCAAGTAGAATGGAAGGCTTGGCTGCCTATGGTCTGTAGTATATGCAATGTCCCAAATGTAAAATAACAGCATACATGCTGGGTACTGCTGATCTAAGTTAGTTGTGTTAGATTTAAAATCGATGGAGTCTCCATTTTTCGGGTGACCTGTCATACTCGGACTTAATTATTTTAGTGCAAAGATGCTTATGATGCACCCTCTATAGCAACCTTGCCCCCCCCCTGCTCTCGGTTCGGGTAGGCGTCCCTGAAGCTGGAGAGGCTACACATGAGATCTTCGAAAGCCTCTCCGACACTGGTGATAGCATTGATTATCAAACCTCCCTGGAAAAATTTGATGCCTATTTTACCCCGAAATGCAGTGTCGATTATGAAATTTTCAAGTGTTACACCTCCATTCAGCAACGCGACGAAACCATCAACCAGTTTGCATCGCGTCTCCGCAAGCTCACTTCCACTTCTGGTTTTTTTTGACCTTGACACAGTGGTAAAAACCTGTAATTATTCAACATTCAAATTCTAAACGTTTACGCCATTTTGCGCCGTTAGAAACCGATTTAACGTTACAAAAACTGCTAGCCACAGGTCATGTGTTCGAAGTCAGTGACACGCAAGCGATAGGCCTGGAACATGCACTTTCTTCCACTCACCTCGCCGAAGATCCCGAAGCCATTTAGTTTGTCAAACTTAATTTCAGACGTAGATTTCCACCCATGCCTGTTACTCAATCCAAGTATCCTCGAAAGATTGCCGAAATTGTGGTATGTCTTGGCCGCACGCCACTGGCCCTTGCCCCGCACGTGGAAAAGCATGCAGAAAGTGTGGGAAAATGAATCACTTAGTGGTTCTAGATCGTCTAGCTGTAACACTCGTTATCAGCCTAGCAAATCACAAAACCAAACGGTTCAGCTCATCAATCCTGACTCTTCAGATGATTCAGAACCCGACGAGTGTTTATTTACGCTCAATTCCCCTGCCGCTGCCACATCCAAAACCAAAGTTAAAATCACTTGCATTAATGTCACAATGGTTGTGGATACTGGTGCGTCTGTAAATGTTATTGATGAGCTAACGTTTCTGAAATTAGGTCAGCACCTTCCTTTGCAAATATGCAAAACCCATATATTTTGGGCATGTCGCATCAGAAAAGTTACCTATCATTGCGAAGTTTGATGCCACCCTGGAAACGGAATCAAAATTCACCGTTGCCGAAATACACATGGTGAAGGGTAACAAGTTCTGTCTTCTTAGCTACGAAACAGCAGCAGATCTTGGCCTTGTTGCTGTGTTGGGAATAGTCCTTGGGTCTACATTGTATTGTTATTATTATCATTACCTCTTCATTATGATTCACAGTGGATTACTGTTATTTTCGCATACGGCATCATATGTAACCACCTCTGGTTAATGGAAAGACTAAGTATATTTTTAGGCCGTGAGAAAACTTCTATCATATTCATTGAAGTAACACGCAATATTTATGCTAGTATTATGATGGATTTCATTGGTTGAATTAGTTGGTTGCTTTATTGCGATTGGTTATCCATAGATATAATTCTCATTCGTAAACTATATAAAACCACTGAAAAGTAGAGTAGAGCAGAGTCATATTGAGGGTAAAGATATGTTAGAGATTGGCTCAGGTGAGAATACGGTCAAAGTAGAAGGCGTAGTTTTTCATGTTCTCTGCGCATCAGCAAGACGGGAATTTATGATTCTCTACACTATGCATGTCCAGCAAATTTCAGAAACAAAACTTCCGCAAGTACAAGGACAGCAACACCCCCGTCAATTGCCAGTTTAATTCCAATATCGGAAACTCTTTCAAGGAATAGGCCTGCTAAAAGACTTTAAACTTAAACTACATATTGACCAAACTGTTCCTCCTGTTGCCCAACCTGTCTGTAGGATTCCATCCCACAAGCAACAAAAGGTCAAAAATGCCATAGAGAAACTGGGGAAAGATGAAATTCAGTAGAGATCATAAAAGCTCACAAAAATCTCAAAAGTCACCTAAGAAAAATCACAAAAATTGCAAAGAAAAGTCACAGAAGAGTATCGAAAATCACATTAGAAGTCACAAAAACTCGCAAAGATCGCACAAAGCCACAAAAATCTCGTACGATTTTCTACGAGTGATGCACCCCTTGCTGAAGATAAATAGAAACAACATTGCAAAGAAAGGTGGAAAACGGTTAGGTTTAGGACTTATGTAAAATGAAACATCTGCCATTCATCGGTCAGAAAAACTTACAAATTATATGAATTAGAGGTGACCAAATAGTACAAGCCCTGAAAGTCAAGTTGTGTAGAACTTTAGTCAATGCAAATGTAGACAGAACCATTTCCGCGGTTTATTTCATGACGATTTTTAACTAAGGTTAATATTTCTGAGTCTAACGTCTGCATGGTGTGTATGCTATTTCTGTTTTATTCTTATTTTACAACCAGTGAGACATTATTCGGAGAGTGTTCCAACCTCCCGTTAATTTCAACACCGTCAATCAAAATTATTACAGACCACAGGGCCGAACTCTGGAACCTTGGATTTAACAAGACAAGAATGCATTAAATTCCTTTCACAGACAACAACTAGGACGAATATTCAATGTTAAATACCCTGTAAACACTAGCAATGTACAACTTATAAAGAAACTGCAGAAAATGTCCTATCTTTGTAAATAATGCTAAATTAATGGAAACTATTTGATTATGTTCTACGATCATATCAAGAAACAACAATACAAAAAGCAGTCGCGTTACCAGTAACATGTATAAATATAAAGATATATATATATATATATATATATATATATATATATATATATATATATATATATATATATATATATATATATATATATATATATAGATATATATATATATATATATATTTATATATATTTATATTTGTATGTATGTATTTGTATCAACTTTTACTTTTGTTATACAACGTGCTTTGACAGTTGATTTACCTTTGATGAAGAAATAGCTGTGACCTTGGAGCCATATTTCATTTTTGGGAGTTGACATTTTAGAGATATTAGTTTGCTGATATATGTTATTCCTTTGACTTTAGAGTTCAATCAAACAGTAGGACAGGCAGGAATGGAAGCCGACTGGAGACATTCAGAGACCAGATCAGGTTCCTCAAAAGGTGAATTTACAAATGTTTGCATGTTTGTACTACAAATGAACCTACAAATGTTTGTATTTGTAAATGAGTAATGATTAATGGGAAAGTTGCTTATATGAAACTGGATGAATTACTATAGCAAGTTAGTAAGGAATTCTTTTCTACTCCACATAGTTATCCTCTGCGGTTTCCGTGTCGGATAGAGACTACTATTTGAAGTGTTTTTTCTTGCCACAATATGCTTCTATCCTTGAAATATCTTGTTATGTTTCTAGGTATCTGTTTAGTTGGTAAAGTTTTGACGAATTGCTTTCTTCCAGCTAGAAGAGAGTTAAATAACGTAAAAATATTATAGTGGTGGTGGTAATACTGTTCTTCAGCTAAGCTAAGAAAAGATATGGGCTTTTTTGTGATAAAGGGTCAGGCGTTTGTAACTCTGGGCACTGGACTGGGTTAGAATTAGGAAGGGTGTGAAAACTTTTCCACGGACAGTTGAGGAATATGGAACGTTGTGGAGAATTTTTTGAGGGATTTTGAAATCAAAGTCGGCCCAATTGTGAGCAGAATTCTATTGATCATTGTATTTAAACGTATCTAGTCGTCAGAGTTTCTTCAATAGCAATTTGTCTCTGGTTTACGTTTTCTGTGTTATGCTGTTTCTTTGCAGTGCTCTTATTAGCATTCATTCCATCTGCTTGCTCGAATAACGTTTCTGGCATAAATCAACTTTTTCATGAGAACTTTTCTATGCCTTTTAGGAAATCTCACAAAGAATAACATTTCCTCCTGAACGAAGGGTTTTCTTGCAATTTTTCCCAGCAATTTATTTGTAGAACACATTTTCTGTAGGTGACCTTTTCAAGTAGATTAAGTAAAGTAGCAACGAAGAAATCCACCCTAAAATGCTTACAGAAGGATGGCAGCAAACTAAGCTCTGTAGATAGCAACGGGGATGTGAAGATTTTTACTTATTTTTCAGTGGGGTATGAAAAGTTTTGGACAGAAATGGAAAAGACGTAAAACTTTTGGCCATTTTGAAAATTCTAAACCCCTCACCCCCTGTACCCAGAATAATGAATGACAGACTCCTAAAAGATATGATCATGGGCGATTAATGATATACATGCTCTTGAATGATAGCTGTTAATGATATACATGATCTTGAATGATAGCTATTAATGATATACATGATCTTGAATGATAGCTATTAATGATATACATGATCTTGAATGATAGCTATTAATGATATGCATGATCTTGAATGATAGCTATTAACGATATACATGATCTTGAATGATAGCTATTAATGATATACATGATCTTGAATGATAGCTATTAACGATATACAATTTTCTTGAATGATAGCTATTAATGATATACATGATCTTGAATGATAGCTATTAATGGTATACATGATCTTGAATGATAGCTGTTAATGATATACATGATCTTGAATGATAGCTATTAATTCTGAGTATATTTACTTTCTATAAGTTTCCTTTTGAAGACATCACTTTGCTAATCTATGTAATCTCTACGATTGTAGATTCTAAGAAAGAAGGGTATGCGATTGGAAAGGAAGTAAGAACAGAATCTGAATTTGAGTCTTCAGTGAACAAATCATCTCCATCTTCTGGTAATGTTTTTTCAAGGAAAAACGTTTTGGGACGGGCTGATGAATTACGCAGTATGGGTGAGCATAAACTATATTCAATTCAAAGACTTATTTTTAACTAGCGCTTGGGAAGTTCCATGTCAAAAGTGTGCCAGGCTTGACACCCATATTTTTGATATTTTATGAAATTTGGCGCAACGAAAACTATTGTGCAGTTGATCAACCTGGCCAAGTTTGCAGGACCAATGATGTGTTGCTCCTGAGATATCCATTATTAAAATTTCAACTCGATCGCCCTATATCTGTCTGTCTGTTTTTGGGCGTCTTTAAATGCCCAATAGGCAAAAAATATCACAATACACTATGCTATTAATTATCCAATTGTTTTGAATATGGTATGTTATGTGAGAATCCTGGAATTACTGTCAAAAATTACACACAAATAAATTCTGATGAGTTATTTGAAATACAAAATACGAATCGCGTAAATTTAATTAGATAGTTACTCACGTGAAGTGCCTATTATTTCAAATTTGAATTTATGCTGTACTTTATTAGTAACTCAGTGTAAAAATCACCCTGGTTTCATGGCGCATTTGATTTCGATTTTCTTGCCTCATGCGGAGGCGCAGGACTTTCACAAATCTACAAGTAGGTTGCGAATGAGCAAAAGATTTTGATAGAAAACGACTTCACGCAAAAAAAATGGCACGTTATGATACTCCATTGACCAGTGAACAATATATCGTTTGTGCATCTCTAAGCATTTGTCTTGTATGTATGTCAACTACAACTATGTACGAATAACTTGCTGCCGTCACCGCAGCGTCTTGAAGCAAAACAGCGTCGTATCCAAATGATTTATGGTTTCAAGAATTCCCAACTGTAGAAAAGTATCAGTAATATATGCAATATGAAGTGGATTTTTGTTGAGAAAATTGGGGCACTTGTTGCAGCTATGAATCAGACAAGAATCTGGCCCCTTACAACCCAATAGCGTTAAAAAGATGTTATTATAGAATGATTCAACACGAGAAACTCTTAAATAGCCCTGTGTGTTCTAACTGTTCCACTTTTTGTGTGGTAGCCACTCTTTAGCTAGAAAATGATTCAAATTGGAAGCAGAAATGCTAGAGAATGTCCCGGAAAATCATTCGCTAGGAGATGGCTGTATTCGACCGAATAATTTTTGGGTTGCATCATTTGTTTGTCCAGAGAGTAGCGTTTTTATCTAAGTGTCATCTCGATACTTTTCCAGACATCAGACTGGAGTTAAAGATTGCTTACAAATGATTACCTAATTGACCGCTTTATAGCCCATTGTACCTAAAGTTAAATGCGATTAGGATTCTTCCCAATTGTACTCTACTTATATAAAGATGATATATACCAGAGTTTGAGTAATAAATAGGGTATAAGCTACCTCCTTCTGTCTGTCAGTCTATATATCTGTCTGCCTGTCTGTCTTTCTTTCTCTCTTTCTTTCTTTCTCTCTTTCTTTCTTTCTCTCTTTCTATAAAACTACTTCACATCCTACAATTTTGCGATCAAATACGAAACAGATAATTCATAGTTCCTAAATTAGTGTTATTGCAAGAGAATTTATTGTTCTGAAATCGTTTCCCAACTGCTGCTTTCCTTCTTGTCAATGACTACATCTTATTTCTCCATTCTAGTGACTTATGAGTAATATCATGATTTATTAGGTAATACAACAGTCTTATCAAAAGTCATTTACTCTTTTGCATTAGCTGTATTTCTTACAAATTAACTTCTCTGTTCTTCTTTCCCAACAAATGACAAAATACATATGAACCCTGTTGGGCCTTGTTATATTTGCATTCATTTTTGGTCAGGATGCTAATGAAATGAAACTTTTTTGGAGAGATACTGGATGAAGCCCGGCCGCTCTGTCCCCCAGTAGTCAATGACAGCAGTTTAAACTGGCAAACTGTCCAAGGATTCAACAGAGGGCTAGCTTTACAGGCATTCACGTGTATGATGTTCTCTCCATGTTATCACTCCTCCATCGATTTAGGGTAACAGGTGGCAGCATACACCTCAAATAGAGTTGGCACCAATTCAGAACCAAGGCTGCATTGTTTTCTGACTTTTCCAATGTGGTACTCGTAACAGCTCTACCCTTGAAACTTCATAACGTTTTACTGACAAACCTTCTGTGTGGCAATTACATTATTTTTTGTCAATCACTGAACTATACAGGGTAGTAATTCGTGGAGCACCAAAGAAGAAGGACAACTCAAGAGATTATAGGCCTCATGAAACAACAGAAATAGCTTCAGAGTTACTGCTATGCCTAATTCCAAAAGCTGTAAACAAAATTCATCCCCAGCCCCCTGAGCAACGCGGCCACTATATCAAGAAGTCTTCAAATCCTTGTGTTGCATGGTAACCAACTTTTGAATGACAGATTTTCTCTGCTTAACACCACGCAATCAATTATTGCATTCATAGAACACTCTTAGAATAAAACTGCAGTTTGCTGCCTTGAAGATACTATAGAAAAAGTATGCTCACATAAGGTACATAGATTCAAACATATGGACTAAGGAAAATCAAAAGTCTTTGCTTCAACTGTGTATGCCTGAACTCATCCAGACCATTTTGATATTATACTTACCTTACCACCAGGAGCGGATACATATGCTTGCACTCGTTTCACAGATGATCGCCAGATTTTCCGAACGAAGTTTTCTTGTATTCAGTCGTTCAGTTTTTTTGAAACATTCTAATATGTATATACATTTTTTCGAATTTTTAACTCTTCCCAACTTCCTACAAAAAATCTCCACTTCCAGGAAATCAGATTCAGGGAACATAACAACTCAGTAGTTATAGATAGTTTAGTCTGTGAGCACGATGATTTTTAAACATGCTGTTTCTGTTGCACGCCCTATTATTGTCCAAACATATCCCTGCCTTAACCAATGAAATGGCAATCTTTCTCAATCAATTATTTTTTCAATGCCTTGAAGTCAATGCTTGAAGTCTAGTTTGAGGATACCGCTTCAACGACAATGTGGCAAGTTAGAGTTGAAAACATACAATTTGAGGGAGGTTCAAAGCGACAAAAGTTTTCAACAGAGTAACAAAACTAAAGTACAGTATAATCTCGTTATAACGTACTCGGTTATAACGTACCTTCGGATATAACGTACCATAGTGGCCGGTCCCGGCAAAAGGCTCATACAAACCCTTATAAAAATACTCCGGTTATAACGTACTCGGTTATTACGTACTTTCGGTTATAGTGTACCCTCTTTTTGGCCCCTCGAGACAAATATATTCAGTTATAACGTACTTCCTCGCGGTTTTTGTTTTTTCCCTTTCCGAATTATTCGTAAAAATCATCAACACTGTTACTATTACCTGTAGTAACTGTTTTCAGTAAGCATACTGCTCGTGTACCAAGCAACCACACATTTGATGCAGCCATATATAACGCTTGGATTAAAAAGACTGTTCAGAAGCTTTTTACAGACTTTATTAGGCCTTACAGGAGATAAATATTAGTCATGAACATAGCAACTAAGTCCAGGGATGCGGGAGAGGGGACAGAGGGGAGCAAGCGCCCCTCCTGCCTGTTATTTGAGGGAGGAAGGGGAGCAAAAGTGCCCTTTTTTGAAATGCAAAAGAATCCTTTTCAGACATTGATATGGTACAACGGAGATACAGTAAGCTACATAAATGATATGATTAGAGGAGAGATATATTTGTATGATTGTGAGAAATATAGCCCTTGCTAAACGATGGAACGAAAATGTTCCAAAGAGGTGTCGTAGGTCCAAAGAGGTGCCTATTCTAGTCGGTGCCCTTTTGATTCTGTTAGTCCCCTTGCCCTACTATTGTTCGGGGGCGCCTTATTAAAACTGCCCCACTACTAAATTTTATATTATTCTTTCAAATATCTGTCCATGTTATGACGCTTATCCTAGCCTCTAGTTTTACTATTTCAATCTTTAAAAGCTACAGGAATGGCCCAAAAGCATATATCATTCTGTACTTTAGTAAGTCTGGTATATTCCTTTTTCTTCGGTTATAACGTACCAGATCAGTTGGTCCCTTGAAGTACGTTATATCCAGATTATACTGTATTACATATCAAGAGTGTCAGCTTTAGTAATTGTAATCATGTCCGATGACATGATCCTAAGTTTTCATTTCAAGTCGGCACATGGCATTCGAAATGTAGCATTGGACATTCGAAAAAAAGATTTAGACATGAATAAAAGAGAAGCGGGAATATTAGAGTAAATACGGTATCTTGGCAAGAAACTCCCAACCAGGTTCCTTTCTATTGTATGATAAAAATTAGTTTTAGGGGACAATAGAGAAACTCACAATATTCAACATTGAGTTCTAACCTTTTGATAAACATATTTTGCTAAATTTTGGAGCTATTTTTTCATTTGCCTCCATCCCTCTATTGGCTCCTCTATTGGCTCTTCCCTAATATCATGAAATATAATAGAAGTGGTATGATCGCAGTACTTTTTATTGCTTTAATGGGCACTGAGAGGCCAAACGCACTTTTTTATAAGAATTATTCACTGAGCCTCAATATTCTTAAAATTTGTTTATTTTAGGCCTAAGAATATTCTTAAATTGTTCTTATATTTTAGCGATTTTGAGCATTAATTCTCATATAGCCTATATTCTTATAATACAAAGTGTGTAACTGACATTCCCTGAAGAGTTGCTGAGTCGCATCATAGTGTAACGAGTTTCAGACAGTGAAGCTCACTCTTGTTTTTTCTAAAAGCTCTCAAATCAGCTAGAAATCTAACCCTTGGTGAAGCTTGAGCTTTGGCATTAGTTTTGAATTATTCTTAAATTTAAGAGCATTTGAGCCTTGATATTCTTATACACTATATTCTATTTAAAAACCATGGTACCAGGTCCCCAGTCCCCAGTCCTCGGGCCCCTGGATCGGCTACTATAGTTGTAGTTCTTTGTAGTGGCTTGTAGTGTACAATGTTGTAGTAGAGTATTGTGTTGTAGTGTTAAGTAAATGAATGGCGTTAGTGCTGAGCGTGAATGGTGTTGCTGTTAGGAGTCAACTGCAGTGGGGACTACATGACCAATTGCCTTTTCCTGCTGCAGTTGGCTGAGATTATTTATTGAGTTTATATGTTATATCAGCAGCATTTAAAAAATTAAATGTTTAAATAGTGGATATTGGCTATGGATAACCTTCTCTTTGAATTTTAGATGATGAAAAACCATCAGATTCATATGGTGTAATCTTAGCTTATGGCTTAAACTCTGGAACGGAGCCTAAGAATGAGCTGCTGAGGTTCCTAACTAAAGATGGATTGTCCGTATGTGACATTAGTGATGAACAACTATGTAGTCATCCCGAAATATGGACTGACAGAATGGCCGGCTCGAGGGTAGTAGTTCTGCTCCTGTCAAAAGATTATTCTTTGTCAGAAGACTGTACGAGACGGTTAGAAAATGCAATTCACGCTGGAAAGAAGATCTTGCCAGTTAAGATTGATAATTTTGAGCCACGTGAAGAATCCACTCTTGGACAATTCATGAGGAGAGTGGTATGTTATGAGTTATTCGAGAACTATAATGAAAATGTAAAGAAGATTATCAAAGTAGTGAAGGAACACATTTACATGACTGGTGAGTATTTGATGTGTCACTTGTAATCTTCTTTCATTTATGATATGTCTTGTGCAGTTATTAAATTACTATAGGCCCGTTCTAAGTCGTATCAAAGAAGTCTCAAACTTGTGTAGCGAAACCCACGAGAACAAAGAATCTCACAACAAAACAGCGTAATTTATACTTTTTCTTCTTCACTATCTTCGATTCTCGTCAACTGTAACAATCCTATCTCATAGAGTACAAATGTAATCGATACTCCTCTCATTAAACTCCTATTTTTCTCTAACTTTACTTATTTTCTAATCACAATACAAATCGCACTAGGAATGAATGTGCTCTTTACAGCCTCGTTTCAACCTAACCCTCCTTCCAAACATTGCTTTCATAACGTCACATTTGCTTAAGTACTCCACACAAATTTGTAAATCAAGCTGTGCGTCTGAATTTCTACAAAATTATTTGGTTTAGACACTTCATTACTTAGCAAAGAACTAATGTCGGGTTGAACTGATGTGTTTTGCATATAAATTTGTGCTGATGCACTTTCCGTCATAATTAATTTAAACAGTACCCCTCCAACACGTTTGCTCACTAATAATATTCAGCCTTATACAATCATTAGTATCGAGAAAAATACCTTCAACTTTTTGGCCATATCTACTTTCATCATCATCAGTATTAAGCAACCCTAAATATATAGGCTGTAGCAGATGTGCAACCAACGTCAAATGCAAAGCAACATACATTGAAAGCTAATGGTATGCATACTGACATTTAAAAAAAGAAGTTTTAGATGAGATGGTACCATGGAGTAGGGGCCAAAATCTGAAGGCACTTGGGCAAAACAGTGCTAGGCCCCTCAGTGCCCAATTACCTTTAGAAAGTACTGCAATCATCTGATTAAGACTATACCTCACCACATTGTAGGTACAAACGTTGTAGGTACAAACATTATCTACCAGTGTACCACATTTTTTTTATATGCTAAGTAAATTGGGCAAAACAGAATCAGAATTTGGCCCTTCAGTTACGAATTAGGCTGTAAAACATATTGTGATCACCTGATTATGATTCTACTTCATTATGAAAAGACTTGTGGGGAATTAAGCTGAAATTTTGATGCATGGTACTGGGGTCTGAAATTTATAACTGTTAAGCTGAGGCATAGAATAAAATGTTAAGAAAAACTAGAAGTGGTAGGCTGGCAGGTGCCAGGAGAATATCTAACTATTATTGAGGTGTGTAGTAATGTAAACACTTGTATTCAAGCATATATGCGTAGCTGGGTATCAGAATATTTTGAGTCCACAGACTGTGGTTCCAAATAATTTCACTGGGGGACAAAGTTTTGGAGCTATTTTTAATTTACCTCCATCCCCCCTCCCTCTTCACTGATACATATTGGCTCTTCCCTAATATCATGAAATATAATAGTAGTTTTATGATCGCAGTACTTTTTATTGCTTAAATGGACACTGAGAGGCCAAATCATGATTCTGTTTTTCCCAATTTCCTCAGAATTTTTCAATCATTTTTAGTCAACTGGTAGTGCCTTTCCCTATAATGTGATAAAGTAGAGTCGTACTGGGGTGACCACAGTACGTTTTATAGCTTAATTGGGCACTAAGGGGCCGAATTCTTGTTCTGTTTGGCCATTTCAGATGACTGTGTGTGTGCGTGCGTAAGTGCGTGCGTAAGTGCGTGTGTGTGTGAATCCTTTTCAGACCCCCTTAGATTTTTTTTGACTTGATTTAAATCGAGCCAGAACCCCCAGTTACAGAGAGAGAGAGAGAGAGAGAGAGAGAGAGAGAGAGAGAGAGGTGGAAAGGGTTTTGAAGATTGAAGACATGTTTGGTTTGATTGTGATATGTGGAAGGTAGAAGAAAGTTGTTTCTAGGAAGGGAAGACGGACAAGAAAGCGTTAAACCTGGCCAACTTCGGAAAGACGAACGCACTAGTGCTGAAGCAAGCTATCATGTGGGGTGCACGAACCCTGAGTTTATTGAGCTCCTTCGTATGTCAGTAATGCCAAGGATATCTTGCATAGAAGCACTATAGAACAAAGTGCAAATAAAGTACTGCCTTAAAATGCTTCAATTATTTATGCTTTTTTGTGACATACAGAAGCTTCCTATTCTTGACTAGCCTAGACCTGTGCACAATGTCAATCTGTGTTCTTTTGCCGACCTGAGAACAAAAGTCTCGCTTTAAAGTAAATTTGCTTGTTGGCTTTCGCTTGTGCCTATGTAAAGGGGTAGAAATAAGTTCTGTTGTAAAGAGCCAGAACCTGACTCCGTTTATTCCTGCTTGTTGTCCATCATCATTCGATGATATCAGGAATGTGTAAAATATTGGTTTGTACAGAACAATTGACCCTCCTCGTAAGATAAAATGGTGTAGATGTCCAAAACATTTTTACGCATGGGAAGAAAGACATGTTCGTGTGGTAAAATTAGAGCCCACATAGTAGGGTATTTGTCAGGTTTTGCTCACATTCTAATACCAATCCCCACCTGTGTTCCGAGGTGGGGTGGGGTGGGGATTCATTTTGACTGGTGGATTAGCCCTGGGCGTAAGGTTCGAAAACAAATATGGTGACTGCTCACCATCATTAGAAGAACCTAAAACGTTACATTCAGAACATGATACTACTTGCCAATGACCTCTCCAACTTCGATGTCAATCTTTTCATGCTAGGAATAGCATATCTGCAATATATTTTCTCAATGCAGCGATGGTCGCCGAAGCTTCGGCAGTCTTGAAAAGCGATGGTGCTACATCAAAGAGAATTGTGTACCCTCTCTGATTTCAATTGTGCTTGAAAGACTGTTCGACATCTTTGTGATTTTAGGAAATAGTGCGGCACCCAGCAAGTAGTAGAGAATCAACCCAGATTCTTCGATTTGCAGTTAACTGTTTGTCTCTACGTATTTGTGTTTTTGGGACATTATACACTAGATCCAGTGTATGACTTTGATTATTTAGGGAGCACTCTAGCTAGTGATTGCAGAAGTGATAAAGAAATATAATGTAAAATCGCAAGTGCAAAGACAGAATTTATGAAAAAGAAGAACATCTTCAGTAAAGAAGTCATCAATATTGGAACAAATAAATGTATTCTGGAATGTCATATTTGGTCAATTTCGTTTTATGGAATTGAGGCATTGACTATCAGTGCAGATATGAAAAGTAAGTAGGGGTCAATGGAAATGTGGGCTTATCGTAGAATGATGAGAATGTACGGGACTGAGATGGTAAAATGTAAAGAGGTCTTAGAAAAATTAGGGAAGCGAGAGAAAGTGTAACTCAAAGACAACTGCGATTTCTCGGTCACTTTGTTAGAGAGGGTGGTCTAGGAAAGTTAGTCCTTGAAGAAAAGATTGATGAATCGAGGTGTAGTAGTTGACAGGGGGAAAAAGTATCTTGATGATTTAGCTATGGCAGCAGGTAACATTCCGAAAGGAGAGCTTCTCCATCTTGCTCAAAACCGAACTAGGTTGGAACTCATGGTCACCAACGTCAGTAACTGATATAGTACTTGCAGAAGAATGCGAAACCCAACACACTCCAATAGAATTTCTAGATATGTGTAACTGATTTCTAGATCAGGATAGTTATGCCGGTACGATTTTAGTAAATGTTAAGAAAGTATTTGACCGTCGTGGTCATACCATTTAAAAAGAAAAAGCTGCCTAAGATGAATTTAGTAGAAGTGGTCCTAAACTAGCTTACAACCACCTTTCACAGAGGAAACGAAGAGCTCTGTGTAATGGGACTTTCAATATATGGAAAGAACCTTTCTTTGGTGTACCTCAAGACTGAGTCCGAGGACCCCTTCTATTTGATATTTGTCAACGATCTTCGTACTTCATGTCAACCTGTAGCCATTACTACAACACTCCATTATCCTCTTGCGTGTACCCAGTTTGTTTCAATTCTGTGTTGTTCCACTTGTGCTTTATGATATATTTGTCTTGCAGGACTAGAAAGATCTGTCGGAGATCTCAACGAAGATTGTCTTGAAGAGTTAGCATTGAAGCTCGGTAATCAGCCCGGAGTCATAGCAAACTGGGCCAATGTTGCTCGTGCAATACCAATTAATACGGCAATGATTAGTAAAATGGAACACAAAGGTACAGCTCATCGTTTACTTTTCAAGAAAATTCGTGATAAATACCCGAACAAAACGCTGAATGACATAAAACATATACTAGAAATCAAGATGAAGAGAAAACCACGAAAAGATATATTTTACGATTATGAAAAAAAAAAGGCATGCCAGACTTGCATGCCAGACTTGGATTCTCAGCTTGGAGAATTGAATGAAGGAAAATTTGAATGGGTGCTAGAGAACATTGCAGATAAGTTGGTTGCGGAGCCGGTCAGAGGACATTGGAGGAATCTAGGGAGTTATTTGGGTTTTAAGCCATGTGAATTGGATGAAATTATGAACGAAGGCAGACCGGATAATTTCCATCGCTCTGCAAGAACTTTTATTGATTTCCTTGCTAAAAGTCGCATACCAATAAAAAGTCTTGTAAAAGCGCTAACAGATGATAATGTTAAAAGAAAGGACTGTTCTGTTTTCATTGAGAAGTGTCTCATAGCAAACGATTGTTGGGTATGACGTTGAGCTTGCTCAATTAGTAACCTGGTCTACTTTTCGTTCGGTTGACACATTGGGAAATGATTGTGGCAACAAACTCAGCGGTTTTCCGTATGGACTTTTATACACTGATTACTTTGCTGACAATGTTTTGCTATCTTTTACCTGATTTGTGTCGGTTTATTCTCTGCTTTGCAATAAATTGCCCTGCTGTTTTATATCAAGCTTTGCTATTTTTCACAAGAAAAACACTCTATAAGAACACTGGGACTTGCTCTGCAACAACAAGACCATGCTCAGTCGCAAATGTGAAATTGAAGATGCAGCAACAGCAAAAATGTGATGTTTAATTGACAATTTTACCCTCAAGCCAACTACATACTGTCGTTTCGCAAACAAATCTGGTGAGGTTATCTATAAACAGTATTTGCTATTTTATTTAAAAAAGCAGCTTGGCCTTATGTCTCAGAAACTGCATGCTTCGCTTAGTATCTCAAATATTAACAAAACATCATTCTTGAATCGGAACAATTTTCAGGACATTTCAGTCTTATATCATCAAAAAACTAAAGAGCATTGAGCCTATGCAGAAATTATCTGGTTCTTTTTAAAGAGTGTAATGATCAGTCCTGGTATTAATGCATTGTTCGCAAATGAGATCATTTGCAGCGTTCATAGAATATAGTTTTTGTGCAAATATTTACAGTATATTATAGGTGAGCTTGAGGGATGTCCAAATACTGTAGAGGTCCTGCACCTCTGAATCTGTAACATAATGAAAAAACTGCTCAAAATAACTTTCTAGAAACTCTTTGCGACTGCTTTTAATGTTAATCGCAAACGATCGTAATATTAATCGCATTAATCGATTACGATCGTAGGGATACACCTACTTTTTTATTAGAGGTTCACTGGAACAACTCCCATTCTTTGCAACTAGCAAACGATATAGTGACAAGCTGGTCAACCTAGCGACTGTTGTGTTGTGAGTGATGAATCGACTTTAACTTTTAAATTGTTTCACTGCGGTGTGAATTTGTGGAAACTGATCTATCTATTAATAAGGCCTTGCAGGTGATTGCGATTAATTTCGAGTTTCGACAATGCTTCAAGTAATCATCCCCGTAATCCGAACTCCACCGGTGTGAAATTATTTAAGCCAAACCTCCTCAGTCATAATGAATTTCCTTCCTTGCGTTGCAAGTTGCCCCTTGCGAGCCAAAATCCCCTTTGTATAGTGTAAATCCCATGATGGGAAACAATGCCAAAGAGAACAGCAGTAATACCTGTTCAATCGACTTTGCGTTACAAGCGATATGTCTCTAAGTACTGATAGGATTGTTCGTATTCTTAATCTTTGTGATGTCTCTTATTTGCAAGCGAAGTTAAGATTAGTACCTGAAGGATTCTTTAGGACATTCCTAAAGAAGCTACCAAACTCTCTCCAATAGAAGGTGTTTATAGATTTTTTTAGATTTTAAAGGGAACGTTTATTGGATATGAGTGTTTGATAGAATGGCGTTCATTCAAGAAATTATGTAAGGTACATTAATATTTTGCTCCAGAAGTGGTCCTTTTATTACCTTCAATATTCACAAAATTATAATTGAGCAGGTTCGTCACTTTGCAGACAAGAACAATGCCTTATCGCAGAATAAAATATGTCCATAGTTTTGAGCACAGAATTGTACAGTAGAGGGCAGCTCCGTATTCAGAAGTTCCATAATTTGACTTCTTTCTTTTACCATACGTAATTTCATTTTGTAAGTAGAGTGAACGTAGCTGGAAGATTATATATGATTTTTAAGGAAACGTAGGTTCAGTTACTCAAAAGTTGTTCATTAGTTTCTCGCCTCTGTTTATATTAATAGTACAGATATGTGAGAAGTCTGTTGGTACTACAGAACTTCACTATAGCACGAAAAAACGGGAACATTCTTTAAGCATACTGAAAGCTTTTTTCGTCTGACACTCGTTAGAGCATGAAACATCGGATAACGACCGAAAGGTGAACCGAAATATATAGCCAGATGCGGGTACACCGAATTGTGAACCGAATCATCATATCACGTGTACCCACATCTGTCTATATATTTCAGTTTATCTTTCGGTCGCTATCCGACGTTTCATACTCTGACGAGTGTCGGACGAAAAAAGCTTTCAGTATGCTAAAGCAATGTTCCCGCTTTTTCGTGCTATAGCAATACAGATATGGTAGGAAATATTACATTGATCATTCTGAAGGTATGATTTTGGTTGTCTAGATGCGTATCTATCGTTTAGATTTTTAAGAATGTGGTGCATTGGTCGATTCCCTCAATACGTAATCGCGTTTACTATGAGTTCTCGGTCAGTCACCAGCACAGAATCCCAAGTCCCAACTGTATGGTAGAATACACAAACAAACATAGTTTACCATTATAGCATCAGAATAACGAATGAAAGATTAAAGATATGAAAAACAGTATATATATATATATATATATATATATATATATATATATATATATATATATATATATATATATATATATATATATATATATATATATATATATATATATATATATATATATATATATATATATATATATATATATATATATATATATATTGACCTTACTCAAGTACGAACTAGAGAAAGGACTTAGTATTTGGGACATCTTCATTTATATATATATATATATATATATATATATATATATATATATATATATATATATATATATATATATATATATATATATATATATATATATATATATATATATATATATATATATATATATATATATATATATAAGTAAATGAAGAAGATGTTCCAAATACCGAGTCTTTTCTCTAGTTCGTACTTGAGTCACGTCACAATTCGTAGATATATTTCTCTCCTTCCTTCTCCAGTCCAAGAAGTGTGGCTATGAGATATCTTGTTCACTACATTTCGTATGGATCTTTCCGTTATGCCCATTCTATATAAGACCTTACTTTCCTCATTCTCATCCCTTACTGATGGTGACTCATTGTTGAGTCAAAACTTCTACATTTGATACGCGACTAGTTTGCGTCTTATGGATACGTCACTAGTATAACGTCGTAAAATGAAACATCTCTAAGGACAAAGATATGTCTCTGTTATTGTCGCAATTTACTTATGTAGTATACCTATGTAATGTACTTATGTCACATACAGTCCAGTGCTGAAGCGTAATGTTCCTTGAAAACAAATGAACCAAAAACTGGGTAAAATTATGCAAAAAGAAGACGAAGAATGGAAAAGTGAAAATTTTGGGAACTTTGTGCAGAAGATCTGAACAGAAGGAAGATATTAGCAATCGATTCTGGCAAAATGCTGTACAACATTTTCAGAAGCAAAAAAACCTTTGATTAGGATGGAATTGATAACTTTTAATGCTTCATGCTGTGACCTTGTCTCTATGTAATTGTGAAATTTTGGGTATTAACAGAACATTGATACCTTCCAACACAGATATACTGTAACCCTGAAAGGAATATTATCAACAAAGAATCTCACATATAAAACAATTAATCGTGGAGTGAAATCTTGAGAACAGAGATTAAAATGGCCAGGAGATCTGATGTGATTCAATTCTGAAATCCCAGTAAGGAAAGTCCTTGCAGAGCATCAGAGGACATTGAAAAGGCCGAGAGAGAGATAAAAAGTTACCCTGGTGCAAACAATACGACAAGAGCCAAGAAAAACTTAAATCAGGCAAGATCTATCCAAAAACATAAATATTAAAAAAACTACTAGAATTGGCGCTGTTATAATTAGAGTGCGTGTAACTCCGTGGATAGTCTTAACTGACGAGATAGTGCTCAATGCCCAAAACTGTACAGAGCAAAGTATACAGCAGAAGACAATTAAAGAAAAGACATGGTATCTGTGACTCTGAGTTTCATGCTAGTGCATTCATCAGACAGACTCTATTCAGAATAGAGAATAGAGAAAAGAGAATAGAGTCTGTCTGATGAATGCACTAGCATGAAACGCAGAGTCACAGATACCATGTCTTTTCTTTAATTGTCTTCTGCTGTGTGTGTGTGTGTGTGTGTGTATATATATATATATATATATATATATATAGAGAATTCAAAAATATACTTTCTTCTGTTGTAAACGTTTCGATATATCGAAACGTTTACAACAGAAGAAAGTATATTTTTGAATTCTCTATGTTTTATTTATATACTAAGTTAGTGCGGCTTTGACTTATTATATATATATATATATATATATATATATATATATATATATATATATATATATATATATATATATATATATATATATATATATATATATATATATATATATATATATATATATATATATATATATATATATATATATATATATATATATATATATATATATATATATATATATATATATATATATATATATATATATATATATATATATATATATATATGAATGTATGCACATACAGTAAGGCCCCGCATTTAAGAAACCACCTAAAAGAAACTTTTAGGCTACTGAAAAATTACTTTTCCCCTTAATCATAAGAAACTCTTAAGACTGGCACTCAAAAAAAAGTTTCTTATATTGAAGTTGATAAAACAGAAATGGAAATAAAGTTTAAAAAAATCTTTAAAACCAAAAGAACAAATTTTTAGAGTCTTATCAAAAGTTGTAGTTTTCTATGCCTTGTGGCATTATTTCATCATCATCAGTGCCATCAGCTGTCATTAGGCAGCCAGTTTTTAAAAAAAACTTTCTCCTGGTAGATGCATACTTCTGATTGAGATCCTGCCATGCTTCACCCACCCATCTTGTTAACAAAACTCTTCTCTTTTTTGCAGAAATAGTTGAGTTCCATTCTTCTAAGTTCTTTTCATCTTCAAGCCAACTATCAAGACACTCTCCAATCTTCTTCTTCATGAGATAGCCCTCTCCTTGATCAATTGGCTGCACTTTATCAGTTTGGTTTGGAGGAAGCATATAAACTATCATATTAGCTTTCTTTCTGCAAACTTGATGAAATCCTTCCAGTAATTGGAATGAAACATTGTCTGCAAAAAGAATATTCTCATTTTTCTTGTCTGATATTCCAGGTATGAGAACTTCATTTACCCATTTCATATTTGTTGCTTCATCCATCCATGCATTTTTTTGGAATAGTACATGAACACGTTTGTCATATTCTTCAACTTCAGCACTTGAGACTTTTCCAGCTCCTCTGAAAACAACAGTTGGCTTAACTGTTTGCTCACCTTCTGCACGAATCATCAGTTGAAGTGTTGCTTGCCTTTTATCTAACCCACTACTAGGCTGTGCAACCCAGACAGCTCTTGAGCCTTTATCAGCATATGTTGTTTCTTGTTCATTAATGAATGGCAGTGGTACTTGGTCTACATTCCATCGATTAGTGGGCAACCATCTTCCCCACTTCTTATCAAAAGAAGGGCTGCGCCTTCTTTTTGACTGGACTGCTTTTCTCAGCTCTCGGTGGAATTCTTGAATGACTACTATCTTCTCTATTGAAGTCTGCTGCTTTTTATTTGTTCTTCTACGCTTTGATATTCCATTCCTCTTTATAAATCGATACAGCCAATTTTTACTCCCCTGAAATTTGTTTGCCACATCTTCACCATATTTCTCTTTAAGTGCACATTTCATCTTTTTTCTCAACCAGTGCTTTGTTACCTTTAATCCTTTGCTTCGTTGTTGCTTATATTCCTCCAAGAGCATAGATTCTGCCAATGGATAGCGTGTATTTTTTGCACAGCTTCTTATTGTCTCAATGTTTCTTTTAATTCTACAAGGAGTCTTTGAGCTCCCAACATTGGCATCTCTGTAATCAATTAGTCTGATTCTTTCTTTATACCATTTTGAAATAAGGGCCTTGTTAACTCCTAACTCACTTGCTACAAAGTTCATTGGGGCTTTCTTCTTGAAGGTTCTTGTCATTGCCTGCTCAACCATCTTTATGGCTTTCAACTTGAAATCAAGTGTGTAAGTTTTACGATGTCTCTGGCCACATCTTCCTCTGTCTTTCTTGCTTGAGACTGGACTAGCTTGTAGTAAGATGATGGAGGCATCCTGATCAGGTACAGAATTTACTACATCATCACAAACAGGTCTCACAGGATTCAGCTTTGAAAGATCTGATGATGAATTTTCTACCTCTGGGAAGTTAAGCTTAGGATGCTTGAAAATCCAATGTTGTTTCAAATACTTTGAAGCAGAAAATGTTTGCTTACAAATGGTGCATTCTGCTTGTTGTTGGTGCTTATTTTCCTCATATACAACTTCTGGTAAAGTTACCTGGTATAGTTTTCCTCCTTTTGTAACAACAGACTTTGTAAATCCACAAAATGCCAAGGTTGTCTGCTTTTGCTTCCCTGCCATGCCAATATTTGCAAACTCAGAAGGAAAGCAAAAACTAAGGCCTTTCTGCCTCCTATAGGTTTCTCAAAGTGAGGCCAGGTAAATAGGCTGAACTGAATCACTGTGGTGGTCATTGAATTGAGATACTATTAATTCTTCTTTCATTGAAACATTTAAGCAATTGGCTTTGTTGTGCACATATGTACAAGCATTGACTAGTTGGTTTGCTGTCCAACCCAAGTATGAGTGGAGACTGTTTTGCATCATTTTTCTTTGAAAGTTCACTGAGAGGGTATCATTGTTACTACAAGGACGTTCACACTGTTATTGGAGAAGTATATTCATGCTGCCAAGAGCCAGATAACTATCATGATAATTATGCTGTTAAAGTAATCAAAGGATCCAAACTTGTTGGCCATGTTCCAATTGAGCTATCAAAAATTTTCTGCAGATTCCTAGACAGGGGTGGTGTGATTGAAGCAGAAGTTATAGGGTCAAGATACAACTTGGGTTAGGGCAAAGGACTAGAAGTTCCCATTGATTACAAGTTCATTGCAAATTCCATGAAAGGCATCAGATATCTTTCTACAGCTAGAAAGGCATTGACCAACTTGAGACCAGACACTGCTGACACTATTATGATTGAAACTTTTCATTGAATGTACTGATTCACATGCAAATGATATAGATGAGGAGAGCCCTTTATTGGTTTTTTTTTCTGTTTCCATTATATTTGGCTTGATCCTGCTCTGTGGGAATTCCAATTAATACAGATTTCATAACAAGTTGCTGCCAAACAAGATATTTGTTCTTTAACTGATTTTTCAAAAAGTTTGAACTAATTTTAACAATCATCGATGACATACACAGTGGGCTGATATATTGGCAAATAATCCAATTCCATTCTTTTGTAACCTATCTATCAATGAGTTTCCAGAAAAGAAATAAGAAACTTAAGAAACTTTTAGCCTAAATAGTTAAAAGGTACCATAAATACAAGAAACCTTCTAGCCTAAGGTGTAAAAATTTGGTTTCTTAAATGCGGGGCCTTACTGTACATATAAGAACGATGCTAAATTACATTCAGAACGCTCGCAAAAATCGAAAAAAGGGTCTTTGTATGCCCTCTTTTCTGTTTTATTCAGTTTTTGATTCTGTCATATCTTCAAGCGGTTTGATAGGGCTGTAACTTCATTTGATTCTGAACCTTGACCAGCAGTTGTAGAACTGTTCAGCGTAAATTTGTAACAGGATTTATCATATGATTTCTATCTTGCATGATTTCACTGCGAGCTTCTGATGTATTTCCTTGATTTGGAAGACACTAAATTGCAACTATTTGCTACAAGACAGATTAGACAGCTTTACACATTACTACCATTACCTGTCATTCACATTACTATTATCCTCCCCACATCACATCACTACCTGTCACGTCAGAAAATCTTCTCAAACTTTTCCATCTTCTTCAAAAGCACTCACGTGATTCTTTACCATTTTAAGGAGATACTGGTCAGCATTATTCAGTAATCCACGTTGTGCGTAAATCATTATTTGAGATTCAAAAAGTATGCTGAAATTCTTCAATGATCTAGCTAACATAAAGAAACTTCACTAAAACATGAAGGCCACAAAAATTAGCCCGTCTTGATCTAACTTCTGCATAGTCAACAATACAATATTCCATTGATAGAAGTAACGAACATATTAAAAATCAAAAAATCTCCAGTAAATATTTCATGAACATTCATTTGCATAAACCAGTCACTCAAAATCTTGTGAATGGAAGACTGAAAATGCACTGGACTATTCTCAGATTTAGTAAATTTGATATACTGATATCCGTGCTCTTCTCATAATGACTTAAGCAGTTTTTGTCCTTCATCCATATCCTATAATGGAAATTCATACATTCAAAATTCATTCAACTTGCTTGTGAATAGATGACAAACAATGTGCCAAACTCTAAAAGACAGAAACATCCCAAAACTCTAACAGCAGAAAATCAACACAACACTAACTTACAGACTCACACCTGACAGGATGCCTACCCGACTAGCATACTACCCAGATTATTACTTTTAGCACGGAAAGCAACAATGGGTTGTTAAAACTCCAACAACACAATACTAAAAGGGCCCACCCCACCCCATGATTACTTGGGAATGAGTGATCGAAGTATTTCCAGAATATTATGTCCATTTATGAGTAAGTGTATGAGGTGTTCAACCTTTGACTTGAGTGTTCTTGGGGTGTTCAGCTTATTCTTGGGGTGTTCAGTCTTTTAGAAATGACACTTAAAGTAAACAGTGACTTCCCATACGGCTCCTAAATGTTCCCGGTGCTATTCGTTTGTAGGAATTGTAATTAATTCATCAATAAAAGAAAACACAAATGGGAATAGATAAACTTTAGCATGTAACTGAGCCAGCTATAAGGTCATATCCAAAATAAACAAAAGGATGGTACGAGAGTGTTCGCTCATGATGCTTGTTATAAATTCTAGAGATATTGGAGCTCCTTCAAGTAGATAGGACATTGACCCAATTCTAAGCTATTTCCGGGACTTGCTAGTAGAGGTTGGATGTCATTTCTTACTTAATCACTAGAAATGAAAATAGGGACAAAATGAACAAGTATTTAATTTAGACACAATAGGAATTCTCATAACCTCCATAAGGTTAAAACAATTAGCGGTAGGAATAATTTTATATTTGTTTTTCATTTTAGGATCTGACTATGTGATCCAAAGTTCTCAAAATAGGAATTATTGTTAATCTAAAGTTGGTCAACAGTTTTGCCCTTCATGCGAGTTTTTCAGAAACAAAATCTTCAGAGCAACATTTAACAATGCTGAGAATATCTATCTGCTATTACAATAGGTAAAACAAAATATATTTACTTGTTTATCAGATTCTGTGCAAGCTGGATAACTAAGCAATTTCCCCAGCCACTCTTTTGCTTCGTCTTTCTTTCCAAGCCTTATGCAGGTCTTTGCTAACATCAACAGATTGGCTGTGTAGAATCCAGGTTCAACTTAAAGTAAGATGGCAAAGAGATAATTGTACATGTCAAACTATGAAATGGCTTTCAAAAATATGAGCCGTAATATAGGAAAATGTCTATTTAACATGACGGAATTACCACTAACATGCATGTTACGAACAATAGTATGGACATCCTGACATACCAGAATTCATTATGGTCAACTCCAATGCTACAACATAAGCATCCCCCAAATGCAAAAGAGCTAACAGCTTAAAAATGCTTTGGATTTATTCCTCTAACATGAAAACTTATAGCAATGATTGAGAACTTTGAGAATAGAACAGACTTTCCTGAGAGACATAGTCTAAATAACCTATTCCAAGAAGGCAAAGACGTGCATAATGAAGATCAATGAAACTGCATATCCACAACAGCCAATCCAATGTTGCCACTTTCAATACGTGTAACATAATAAACAAAGTAATCGTACGTATACACAAAATCGTAGCACTCACTTGATTCTGCCTGCAAAAAGCACTCTTTTGCCTGAAAATTGAAGAATAAGACACCTACAACCGAATATACATACAACCTAACAACTATAAGTACTCCTAACTTTTAGTTCTCAGTAGCTAAAAGTTAACATCAGCTGAAACAATCATATATCATTTCAGACAAAGAAAGTCAAAAAGTTCTTAGGACTAAGCACTGCAATACAATACCGTTTGTGGTAGGTACTGTTAAGCTAAATTTTACTTGTGTACTGCAATCTGTTAGCATCAAGTCAATCAAATGTGATCAATCAGAAACACATACTCATTTGAAAGTAATAGTTACTTTTCCTGATAAATTGTGCAGTGAAAACTGGCTCCTTGGCATTAATGGGACATTTTTGTAAATAAATGCTTTGTTGAGTCTTCCTAGACTTATTGCTAAGGCGAAGAATCAGATTTTCCAGGTGAACATCGGCCTATGAGAGATCTCTTTGTGCAAGAAGTACCTTTCACACTATTTGAAAGTAATCCTATCGAAACCTCACTTATATTGATTTTTGCCAATTGCAATCTATCAATAACCGTTGTAACGTTATCTTTTGTTTATCTTTAGCAGTGCTGGTCTAGTACGTTCGTATTGGTGTGACTTGGGCAATCCCCAGAAACATATATTATAGAGAACCAATTATTGTTTGCGAACTGTGCATAAAATTAGAATTGACTAATCCCTGCGTGCGCAGCAAAATAGTACGGGGGAAAGAGTACTGTCGGAATGAATGGTGCAATTTAGCACGCAGTACATAGACAAAATAGTTGTGGGTACGTGGCGAAGGTAGAGGCAATGGATGGTATGTGGCAAATAGCGGGGGATAACCCTCTGTACAGCTAGGCTATTTTTTGCGCACAGTTAACCAAATTCCTGTAAATGTCCACTTGACTGAATAGTTGCATTTTGCAATTGAAACTTATGGATATGAAGGATGAATTATTCAACTGGATTGTGGCAGATAATGGTAATAGGGAGGAAAATGAGGATAAGCAATCATCCAACAAGATCAACGAGGGTGATGTCACACAGTAGTCCCCTTATGGCACGTCAATGGTTTTACGAGCACTTATAGCAAGAACAATGGCAGCCCTAATTTTGTGAGTACATATTCTATTCGTATTTTTGACATTTGTCACTATCGACTTCAGTTAGCCATGTGTATGAAAGTACTTGGATAAGAGTTGATGAAGTTTCCATTTAGATGCAACCAGGGTGTAGACTTTTCAACATCGCAGGTTATGACACTCAGTGCAAATTAGCGATTAATAGCACTTCTAGATGTTGAGAATACCCAAGGCTTGGGAGGCTTGGGACGGCTGTGAAACAACAATTTGCTGTCAGCTATCCTCACCGGCTAGCAAATCAATTTATTTACAAATATTTAACAGAAAACTAACTAGGCCTGTAGCCCAAATCACTCCATGAAGAAAGTGTCATTATCGTTGGGTGATTGCCGAAAACTCACTGTACTTGTTTTTTGGATTAAGTAAGTGGTCACTGAGACAGTAGTACTGAAAGACTTTTGTAGTGATTTTAGCATGAATGTTTCAATAGTTCCTACTCCTTGCTACTGACTGGAAGTGACAAATTATTTCATATACTATGTAGATATTATGGCTTCTCTCTTGCTTCTATGACAGCATATTAGGCAGTAGTATGGGGGCCTGGAAAAGGGACTCTGTGGGCGTGACATATAGGCGTGGTTCGTGGGTGTGACTATCTGGATGTAGCATTGGTTATGCAAAATTTGCAAATGTCAGGATTTGTCTTGGATCCACCCCTAGCTAACGCCAAGCCAAAAAGTCATTGCAATAGATGCAAACTGTGGAAACATGTGCATGGCATCCTTTTTCGTTTTAAGAATGGTTATCACACAAAATCTGCTGTGCAGTATTATAGACTAACCTCCTCATAGGTACAGGATGGTGGGGATGCAAAAATAGTTGCTGCAACTTTTCTTTGATACCAGGGAAGGTCTGCAAATGTGAAGAACCTGCATATGAAAAAGTGAAGAAACAAAAATTCTAATGCTTTTAATAATTCAGATCTTCAAGCAAGCTCCAACTGAATTTATTTAAGCAAAAATGCCATGATATGAGAATTACCTCAAAGGATCCTCTGAGAAAACAAATACTCTCTTGCTTCCCTCCAGCATTTCAGAATATGGCTTAGATGTATTCAAGCTCTACAGTAGTTCAATTGCAACATCAAACTACTCTGCTATATCAAATGCAATCAAAGCTTATTTGTCCCAGCCTGCCAATCATTTTGATCATCACCACTAAACACCATATCATGAAAATGGCAATATAGATTAAACCATACCATGGAAGATACATGGAGCTACTTTTCCTCAGCATAGAAAACATTGACCAAATTCATGTAATACAAGAGTCATTACAGTTCCACAGAAACTTTTTGTAATGCCAGTGTTGGACAGTCCAGTGACAAATTCAGCTTTGACAGATTTGGTTATGACAGTTCCATAATTAAACGTTTTAACTCACTTCAAGGTTTACAAATGTGAACCTACTTCCTTGAGTTTCTATGCGGAAGACTTTCGATGATAAGTGAATGTACAGTTATAGACGTTTGGCCATGTTGTCTAAAAATCGAGTGCTGAGTCGTAATTTTTGGGGGCTAGATCAGGATTTTGTGAGGTTGGTCTGTTGCCCATGTAAATAGGTTTATGAGGGCATTTGCGAGGGCAAGGGCGGTCGCCTGAATAAAATGAAAAGGCCTGATATATATAAAAATATATTCATATATCCAGTTAGGAAAATAGGAGCTTTGTGAGTGCTGTTCTTACCATACACCAAGCAGATAATGAGAAGTAGGATCATCCTTATTCAATCCAATGGCCTTCTGAAATAAATAACTATATTGATTAGTAAATTATAAAGAGTAGTCTGCATTGAATACTGCAGATAAACCAATTCCACAAAAGCATCATCAAGCTTAGTGTACTAGAGATGAAACTTTGACCTGAAAGATATATTAGATTTATGAGTATTATGAAAAAGGGGATGAGATGAAATGCATAGTTTCAATTTCAGGAACTTTGATTTCAGAATTATGTTAACTAGTCTACATTTTCATACCAAAGCTGTACTGTGAGCAGGTGGGAAAATGAGCTACATTTTCAGCTTGAAAAGAAGCAAAGCAAAAATTCCATGGAATTGAAATAATGTGCTCAGGGCATCATGAGGTTATTCTGAATATACCAGCTCATTTCACTTGCTGCTGGCACAAATATTTTAGCTAACTTAATAAAAAAAGTTCTCTGTCAAAATTTCTCTATCTACATGTAATAGAAAGTCATAAACCAAAAATTAATTTTCACTAATTTGTAGCCCCAATATCAGTTTCATAGGAGCCATTAAGGACAAAAATTTCCAGTTACAGATACCCCAGTGCTTCCAATACATTTACATGTCCAAATGCTATTACAGAACATACCTTAAAATGATCCCTTATCTTGTAAGAATTTTCAATCTTCTTTTTTGTTCCTTCATAATCACCAATTTCACTCAGCATTATTCCATACCACTGTTAAAGGGATTAACAATTCTTTGTTCAGTCAAAGAGTTCATGGTGAAGATGGAAAAGACAAACTCCCTGCTCAATTGGTAAAGTTATATCTAACAAGGGAGATTTTAAAGAGTGCAAAGGTTTTCATCTTCAGTAGAAAGGAGGATGCAACCTTTTCAATTCGGTGATGGCTTTTTGAGGTTATATGCAAACAAATGTAGCAATTGTGTATCAGCTCCACTGGTTCTTCCAGGACTAAATTAGGTGCTATGTTTGTGAATTCTGCAATTTTTACAATCTTGTATTAGGTTCTACTTATAATATTTGCCTTAGTATCTAGGTGCAATAAAGTAAAGTATCGGCCAAATACTCTGTTGCAGAATACACTCAGAGAGAAAATATATCTATTCACTAGATCCAACAACTCAACAAACTACCTTCTCAAAACTAACTTTATGCATCAACAAGTTCAACTGAAAAGTAATTCCCTGGACAATTATCAAACAATGAAAGTAATGCGTTCTTTGTTATAAGGTACTGCTGATTCAAATAAACAAGTCATTACTATACTACTAGCCTGCTTTGATTTCCATAAAGAAACAAAATGCTTTTAACCAATTAAGTGGCTTTTAATTCATAAGTGCTCACTTTGGTTCAGTTACGCTTTGTTCTGTAAGTACAGAATGTGAAAATCTCTTTACAATGGTTTTCAGGACAAAGCTTAGGCTTGTTTTCAGATTTGTACACCAAGTACTATCTGCAAAAGGTGCAACCATTCATAGCACTAGGCTCTTCAATCTAATCATTGCAACATTATGTGCATATAAATACCAGGGTGGATAGGAGATATAACTCAGTACATCAAACAGGAATTACAATAAAATGTTGACTGTAATACCATTTATAAAAATACTTTTCCTACATGAACCATATTTAACTTTCACAATAGTACAATATCAGTCTAACCTTGAAAAATTACATTGACTTGGAGAAATAGTAGGAAGAACAGTGAAGAAGATGTCAGAAACATTTTGTCAGAAATTTCCTAAGCATTTTAAGTACAACAAATGTTATGAATTCTATCACTTAAACATGTCCTGCCCATGTCAGGTATGGAATGCATGCATAACTACATATATTGTTTATAAATAAGGGTGATGAGACCTTTAATCATCTTTTTTTCTTTTCATTTCATTTGATTTATTTTTGGATGGCTACCCTTCAATGCAAGCTGCTTTTCAAGGGGACCTCCTTTAAAAACTTACAAATGATTTAAGAAAAATTGCAACACTAAATTAACCATAAATGAATATATACATTGCTAGAGAATTGATTTTTAAAATCCTACTTACATTCAAAGTCTAAAATTTACAGAACCAAAAGCCAAAGACTTAAAAACAAAAAAACATATGATTTGGATCCTCTTTTAATACATACTTTGAAGGTAATTACATTGGCATATCTAAACTAAATAGTTTAGCGTATCTTAACCTAGAAGTTTGGTACAGCTTTCTTGGATTCAACAGCCAACCTAAGGCCAGTCTCCACTTGAGTGAATGCTTCCACAAAGTTGTTGGTGAAGTCGTTAGCAAATTCCAGCTTCTTTGTCATTGGGTTTCTACCTGGTGAATTAGCTGGAAGGTGAACTCATCTCAACTCTAAGCAAATTCACCTGTCACTCAAGTGGAAACCAGCCTATAGGAACAAAAATGATTAAAATCAATACCTTATGGCATGCAAAGCTGCTATCATCAATACCAACAGCTTCTTCAGCAGCTTTATATCCTTCATATACCAGTGTTCTTTTAAGATCCTTTGGTGTACTTGATAACTGAGAATAATCTCTAGCTGCTCTGGCAAACCTCCATAATATTTCAGCATTCTTACTATTTCTTTGTTTTGATAAATGTTCATAAATCTTCAAAAATTCCTTTCTCTCATACAGTGAATCTGCAGTCTCTATAATATCTGAGTCTGTTTTTTGCATGTCAGTATCTCCCATTGCATAAGCATATGACAAGAATCCCAATGAATAAAGGAAGTTTGGTCTGATTCCAAAAGATGAATGACTGCTATTTCTTGAACTAATGATATTGACAGCTGGCAAATACTAAACCATGAAATAAAAGATAGTAGGTAATCCTAAATAACTGTTGGTGTGCAACTCAACATACATTTCCCTGAATTCAGTTGAATTCCATATGGTGAAGAAATCACTTCAAATAGAAATTTTATTGGGTGTGCACAGTACACTTCCCATACTGTTTATAAAGAATCAACTCAAATAAGGTGGACTTCATGTGCCAGATTGCAGAATTTGGCAAATGTGCACTCTAGATTTTTATTTGCAAATGGTGCTACACACCCTGAAAAGGGCGTGGCAAGAAGTTAAAAAGCGTGACGGTGTGATTTAAGAACATTATTTGATTTCAAAGCAAAATTTTTCCAGCTATCATAGTGACCGTAATGAAGCATCCTGCGATCTTATTCCTCGTCACAACATACAGAAAATAGCCAAACTTGCTTTACCTTGTAAGCCGAAGAGTCACGGCCAAACTGCACTTAAAGTGCACACTTGAGACCAAGTGCACACTTGCACACCAGACATTAGGCTCGTGCACACACGAGATCTTGTCGAAAAGCCAAACTCTGCAGACCGGTTCATGTAGATACTTAAAGCACTGAGTTTTGACATTGGAGCCCTATTTTCAGCCTATTTGAAATAAGAAACATTGGCAAAGGAAGTAATGTCGTGAGAGAGTTCTTTAGAAAAAGGTGAAAAAAGAAACTGCCGTACTTGCACGCACAATATGGACTTAGCCTGACTTCCTTAGTTTTCAGATAGGCACGACTTTTGTCAGTGCATAAGTTACAGTCACAAATAAAACAAAGGAAATCTTAGATGTGGCATCAGCAAATCACTTCGATTAAAATTTACATAACTACGTACGGAGCTGTATTCACTTAAATTTCATCTGCTCCTCCACCTCCACCACCTACCAAAATAAACAAGGCATGTTTTCAAACAGAAAGTGACAACAGCCCCACCTTTGCTGAGAGGCTTTCCACCATATGTGTTGGAGTAAACCTTGATGAAGCTATTCCATTTGGAGAAGTTTTAATTGAACTAAATCTGAATTTCCATACTAATCGTTGGATTGTTGAAACTAATCTACGCTGAACCGACGCCATTTTGTTTGATTAAAAAGTTCCTTGTTGTTGTTGTTATTGTGCAAAAAATGTGCTGGAACAAAAATGAGCTTCTCCTCTCACAAAAAACAGCAAGGGAAAGAAGCGTTAGTCATGGCTTTAGGGGGGGTTTATTTGGCAGAGGTAAAGCTTTGTATGATATTTCGTTACAACATATAAAAGGCCTGATCTTCAGTACCAGGCACAGTACTATTGAGTCCATTCCTCACTCATTCATTTCTTTGATGTGACATTATTTTAAGATATACAGTATATTTAAAATTGGTGCTAAGGAAAGTAATCAGAATATACACTAGGCGAGCATAAATATTGCACCTCCTGTCTGAAAATGGCAGCCACTTTAGGCCTATCAGCACAAACACATCCATTCAGAGTGAATTTTATTCCATTAAACAATATTTGTTTTGCTTCAGTTTTGGCGAGAGATTCGAAAAACTTGCTGACGCCATTTTAGCACTTTGAACGAAAGAAAAACATTGTAAACAAAAGAGATTAAGCAAAAATGCGAAGCCATGATTAAAACTAAGGAATTTACAAATTTTGAGAGGGCTTCGGTGGTAAATTTGCGAAAAAATGGACTATCCTTCAGAAAAATTGGAGCAGCTGTTTGTTGTCACCATTCTTCTGTAATACGTATTTGTAAGCGCTATGAAAAATCTGGGTATCCTGATAAGCTAGAAAGGCGTGGACAGCCAAAAAAATTTGATGTTCGGGGAGAGGTATGTTTGTCGTCTTTCAAAGAAGCATAGGTTTTCAAATTTGAAAACTATCAGAAACGAGCTATTTTCCACCCACCTTGAAGGAAACCTTTCCAAGTGGACTGTGAAACGTATTCTCAAGAAATATGGAATGAGAAACTATGCCAGAAAAAGAAAACCATTTGTTTCCTTTCAAAATAGGAAAGCTAGGGTAAGGTGGGCCAGTGCTGTTCAGGACTGGCAAGTAGCCGAGTGGAAAGATGTGATTTTCTCCGACGAGTGCAGGTTTGGACTTAAAAATGACTGTAAAACACTACGAGTTTGGCGTACAAAACAAGAGGCGAATGATCCTACTCTTTTTCAGCAGACATTCAAAAATTCCACCTCTTTGATGTTTTGGGGGTGTGTTGGGCCTACTGGCGTTGGTAAATTGGTAGTCAGTGATAGAACCGTAAATGCAGAAAAATATGTTTGTTTATTACATGACAACCTTTTTGCCAATGTTGAATTGATGTTTGGGACTGCTGATAGGCCTTTCATATTTCAGCAGGATAATGCACCCCCACATCAAGCAGCATACACAGAGATATATCTTTCTCTTTGAGGCGTTCCTGTTTTGCCATGGCCAGCACAAAGCCCTGACTTGAACATTATTGAAAATATATGGTTGTTTATTAAAAATAAGCTTAATTGTGACCCAAGAGGTCCTCCAACAACCAAAGATGAGCTTCAAACCTGAGTCATATCTGAATGGGACCAAATTCCACGGGATTTTATTGGCAAATTATACGAGTCTCTTTCACGAAGAATTTTGGCTGTAAAAAAGAAGCGTGGCTACCCAACGAAATACTGAAATAACTGTAAATTCTTGTGGACTGTAATCAGAGTTCTAGCTTGGTTTATTTTGGCAATATTCATAGTTAATGACATATTAATTTCTAACGCTTAACTCAAGTGGCTGGTCAGAGAAACCGTAGGCAGTTTTCATACAGCAGAACATGGTGCCCTGTCCGCCATTTTGAAAATCACTAGGAGGTGCAATATTTTTGCTCACCAAGTGTATAGTTCTACCAAGCTATTTATAAAACCCATTTGCTACTTCCAACCCCTTCTTTGCCCCTCTTTTTGAAGCCAAGAGTTTTGTTTTATTTTTACATTATCAGCTCGCTCAAACAGCCATTGATTCTTGTCCAAAGCCTTCTCTCTTTATTTGTGGTAGCTTGCAAAGACGGTTTGCATGAACAGATTATCCATAGATTATCAGTTACAATCGTATCAAATCTCCCGGACTAGCCAGAAGACTCCAGATTTAACTGCTTTCTCCCGGTCTCCGGATTTTTAAACATTTTCTCCCGGTTGATTTTACACAACGTAGTCATTCGGATTTTTCTAGACAACTTCCCGGGTTACATCCGAGTTTGAGCAATGTGTGGAAAATTTTCACCGAATGTTGTGACTCTTTGAATCTTTACTAAGGTACCTTTCATTGCAAGCTTTCCATAAACTATTTGTGGACCACATTGTTTTACAGGTATATTTACAGTATATATGTAACGAATTCCAGTTATCTGCTGGTTTTCGACCAAATCTCCCTGCTATCTTTACGGGAAAATCCATAATCTCGAGGTTCTGAAAATTTTGAGTTGACAGGTCAGCAGTTACACGCTTCTTTTCATGATATTCATATACAATTTATCATTATACCTACACTCTGGTGCACTCTGGACAAACCTAGAAAACGCATCCACTTTGTTCACTGTTAGTACTACCTTTCATTACATAGTATGACTTATTAACTACTAGCTACACAAATACCAACTGTAAATAAAGAATTACTAGTGAAGTTTCTATTATTATTTTTTATTGAAAGTGGAGGTAGCATTACGTTATTACCCAATTTCAGTTGCGGTGTGCACCTTTATCATAACGCTAAGGACCCCAAGATTCAGCCGCGAATTGACCCCCCATGAAACGTCATGAAAAAGCGGATTTTTGAATGAAAAGATACTTTTTGCATTTTTTTTTGGTTGCTATAGGTTACAGAACAGAGCTTATTCCAATTTTGACAGTTGACCTATCGATGATAATTTAAGGAAACATTCAGTATTTATACAGTACGCGTTCTGCATTACAAGATAGCTATTTATAAAAAAAGCAATACTCAGATGCTCAAAAGGTTTTGAGAAAGTTCATTTCTGAAATTCACCATTGAATTGGTGACTAATGGTCAATGATATGCCCAACTGGACGCAGCACTCATGATGTCAAGTGAATCTATAAACAAATGGCTATATACTTCATTTCATCTTTCTGTCGTTATCTGATGTTTGATACACAGACGGCTGAAAAAAAGCTCTTCAGTATGCTACAAAAATGTTTCCGCTCTATCCCGCAATAGTGAAAATATTACTACTCTTAGCTTACTTAAAATTGTGCAAATTATGAGCCTTTCCAATTATCTTAGATTTTGGGCTTATTTTTAAAACTTGGCATATTCCCCATAAGGCAATCTAGCAACCCTGCATCAGATCGCGACTCTGTGAGTTCGATCCCTTCTCTTCAAACATAGTATGGATAAGAAGGAAGAAATCGATGTGGTTGGAGGATTGCCATTGAATATATCTTAACTTGTGCAAACCTGTTTATCTCCAAGGCTTATTTCATGTAATTAAATATTTGTCAGTAAAGTTGATGAACTTATTTAAAACTTTTGCAGTTATTCGTGAGCCAGTTTACCTTAGCATTGGCTGTTTGTATTCACTACTTCTTCCTGCAATCTTATTGCTTTTTCCCCATTCTTCATGAACGTTTGCTCGTATAATGTTGTTTTTGCCTTCTATCCATAGTGCAAGTAAAGCAGGATAAATCGCTTAAACGAGGTTAATTTGGTAAGAAAGAAGATGAATGGATTAGAGATGGTATGAAAGTTGGTGTTTGCAAATGGGAGCTGATTTTATCGAGCTGCCCATTTGAATGGAGGTCTAACATCCATATAAAGAATTTGTGACCTAATATCAGATAGTATGTTAATACAGTTTGTGGGAGCCCAAGCCACCATATATTATGCAATGTGTGGCTTGACCCGAAGGCAGGGGCATCTGTAGAGCCTGAAGGGTCTCCAGTGAGCAGGCCGCCTCCCTCGCCTCCTACACTATTGCTGTAGTCCATATATGGTTTTATCTTCTTCGACACAATGGATGCCTGAGTCTAGTCTTGTAACAAACGGGTGAGTAATGAATATGTTAATGATGGAAGGATATAGGACTGAACCATGTGGGACACCAGTGTTTTCATTATTTTGCGGAACTTCTTTTGAACCATCCTTTGCTCATTGATGATGACAATCGGTTTAGCTATACGCTACGAAGTGGCTCATACGTATCATGAAGCAGGCAGTCGTGAGCTTTGGATATATCCATTAGCATTGTTCCTCCTATACCTGATGCCTCAAGACATTTCTCCAATTCCCCCATTAATCTTACAAAAACATGTTGAGTACTCATAGACGGAACCTGAAAGTTTCTAGGGCAGGGTCTTATTCCAAAACAGGGCACTCTAGACATTTTTAAGGAGTATATAGCCTAGGATGATACTTTTTGAACTATGAAACTGTTGAAGTATATTAGAGAACTTGAAGACAGTAAGATTTGATATCAATTGCTAATTAATTACCTTGAAATAGGGAAATATTTATACTTGTTTATTGCTCCAAAAGTCATCCGTTTGACAGACATTTGTTCTTGCAACCCTACTTCGCAGATCTACTGTTTTTGCTTTTCGATCCTTGTTGAAGAGAGTTGAGGAGCAATATCAAGACTAAAATAGCTGTGCTGTTTTGATCTATTGTAAGTGCTCTTTCAAGCTTGGACCTTGAAATACGTGTCTTGTCTATATTTCATAAGCTTCCAATTTAAGGCGACTGCTAACTGTCCATTCATTAAAGTTCCCACTCATCCTTTTATTCCAGTCGCTTTGCCATCTATTCCAAATTCAAAGGTCCACTATGTCCATCTGATTGTAACTTTATAAGCATATAAAGAAAAATTCAAACGTGCGTCTGAATCTCTTTGGCGTTTCAAAAGAGCAATACCTTTGTACTTGTCTATCATATTAAAATGGTCAACGAAGTTGCCCTCGAAAGTTCGTTAATGGCCAATTTGATTTACTTCTTTTCGCGCCTATTTTTATTCATTCTCATTGCAATTCCCACGATTTTCCTATCATTCAATATTAATGACAACAATAAAATAACATCTATGCAGGTTACCTTCTTATGCAAGATTTTTTTTGCTGCTCTCGATCAAGGACCTGTCTACCTAAAAGCAAAGCTCCTACATCAAGTTATTTCCAATTTGAAAACTTCTGTTGTCAAATTGGAAATAACTTGTTCAAAGAAAAAGTTAAAAGCTGAAAGTCAAAGCCATGATCTTTGCAGGCTAGTTTTCAACTTAACTATTGACGTATCAGCATTTATTTTCTCAGGTTATAGCATTTTTCTTCATTTTCCAAGAATCTACTAGGCGTGCATCCACAAAGGATCTTCGCATACTCTTTGCTCTGAGCTTTGTTTAGCCTCTAACCAAAAAGTCCTCATATCACATAAACTTACATTTTTTCTCTTCGCCTCTGTCCTTCCATTCGCGTTTGAATTTCAGGATCAATCTACATTGATAACTTGGTCTATAACATGTGACAAAGATATTCTGTTCCTTGCTTTCATATATATTTCTGAAGAGTGGTTATAGAAATTAGTTATAAGTTTTGGAATGTCAATCGTTTAAGGAACTTCCAGCAGCTCAGATCCAACAGTTGCAATGCATCCCTCCAAATTTCTTTTCAGATCACAAGGTAATACAGGGGCCTCATGTTGTATAAGTTTCTAATCGCAAAGTGAACCAGTCTATGCAGTCTGTCAACTTAGCAGATTCAAGTTTTCCTTTTTAGAGCTTCAGTGAGAATTTCACACTTACCACAGCTTGGTCCCTTGCAGTTAATTGCGTGCATTGTCATAATCTCCCTTACTTGACGTCAGATTGAATTTTCTGAATATTCCTTACTCATCGTAAGCTCTGCACCCAGAGCGGAATACTAATTTAGTATGAGAAGTAATTTTGCATAAATGTTACTTAGTGATTTTTTTAGCATACTAGTGGGTTGTTGACAGAGAAGCATCAAAATGAGATTTTCCGATGGCTTTTTTCTACAATAGCAGCAGTGATGACTGATGTGCTTCATAAACCAGGTGTAGTGAATGCTTTTGACTTTAAAACAATAGTCAAGCGGGTGATAGAGGAGAACGAAGGCAACATTCAAGACATCGTCTCATTTGGCCTAGAGAAGGAATTTGACCTGAAGACACCAAAACCGATTCGGTTATGTCTGTATTCAAATTCATCTAGTGGAGATAGCTTTATCCTACACTATGGTGCAGGTGTTTGCAATAAAATAACTGTCTGGGTGCTTGATAGCGGCCAGTCTGCACCACGCAAGGCACTAGCGAGCAAATCGATTGACCACAGATTGCTGCGCCTTGTTTATATACCAAACAGTGTTGTATATGTGGCAGCTTGTGCCGATATGAAAATAAGAACTTTAGACCGTGGATTCAATGACCTTGCAGCTTTAGAGTTATTTAACACTATCTTGGATTTGATCTATTGTGAGTCCTTAGGTGTCATAATTGCTTGCGGTGTTGGATTCGTTAAAGTCCTGGAATTAGGTCAGTGCTTGCAAGAACCTCCGACTGTACGTGGTGAGATCAAACTAACTTCTACAAGTAACAGTACACCTTGGATATTTCAGATGCACGTGAATCCAAAAACCCAAACTATTCTCGCTGCATGCCATGAGGCCATATATTTTATCACTTGGGAATCATTGGCCAACTTGACATGCAGTAAGGTATTTGAAAACAGACAGTCGCAATCGCTGTCCGCCGTTGTTGAATATCGGGCAAAGAACATCATTATTACAGGTATGGCAATTCTGTTCACAATTAATTTTTCCCTAGTGCCATACAAATTCTTTTTAATAGAGGATTCACTAATTTTGTGTTGTAAGCATAGCTTTGATTCATCCTTACCTTGTTTATACTTAGCTGCTTTTAACATTTCACCCTAAAATAATTCTTATTCTTGTGCTTTTTCCATTTGATTTAGTGTGTGGTTTATGCTTTCATGCTTCTAATCAACAGTTAGCTCAAATTCTAGTTGAAGATAAATCCTAAGTTATTTGTTGAAATTAATTCATTAATTTGAAATGCAATGTTTTCATTTATTCAGTTAATGGGGTTTAAAATATGTAGAACCTTTGGCAATTTCTGGAAATTTTGAACATTTTCTATGAAGTACACAACTGGATAGCATTATGCTTAATTTTTCTCCAATTCTAACCCAAGTATGCTCATAGTGGTTATGCTTATTAAAAGAATTAGTGTAGTCAAAATCGCTGAAATTTGACGATAGAAGTTGAGAATAACGCAGGGCTCGAGCTCCATAAAGATTTTGGCTTATTCCTTATCTGAGTTTCAGTTTATACCTTATATCCATTTGCTGTTCTGTTCTGGTCGTGCCTTGTCTGTATGACACAAAGATGGGATATTTTTTCTTTGATCTTCAGACAAAGTCACAGCATTTTCACTCGAGAATGATTAACGAATACTTTTTGGATCAAAATAAAAGCAGATTCTGCGAATTCTCCTGATTTGGACTTTATAACAATAATGCAGAAAACCAGACTTTGTAGAGGTCTAGAGGTCCGCTTTATTAAGAGAGAGGCCCAGAAACAAGTAGGTTGTCACTTGAACGCACTCTTTGTAAAAGAAAACACAGACTAACATCTAATGATATTCTATATGTATTCTACTGATTTTGATTTCACAGGGAATTCAGTTCTGTGTAAGATGTATAACATGATATTGACTTAAAATCAGTGACTAATGCTTAAGACAGTTTAGTGATCAATGCAGTACCTCTTGCATGATGGAGGTGACAGTTGATTAAGCTTTCAATCAAGATCGTCAGAGACTTTACCATAGGGGTTTTCTTCCAAGATTTTCTACCAACCCAGAATATTTAAATATTTCGTAATTGCAGTGTATGTTGGTTGTTTCAAAGGGTCACAAGATGGAACAATTAATGCATGGAAAGTCGCAAAACAACATTTCCTGTTAGATGGAATCTTTCAAGGTAAGACTGGCACTACATTTCTGTGCGTGCGTGCGTGCTTCGTGTGTGTGCGTGTGTGTGTGTGTGTGTGTGTGTGTGTGTGTGTGTGTGTGTGTGTGTGTGTGTGTGTGTGTGTGTCTGTCTGTCTGTCTGTCTGTGTCTGTCTGTGTCTGTCTGTGTCTGTCTGTGTCTGTCTGTGTCTGTCTGTTCCTGTCTGTTCCTGTCTGTTCCTGTCTGTTTCTGTCGGTGTGTGTGTCTGTTTGTCTGTGTCTGTCTGTGTGTGTGTGTGTCTGTATGTGTGTGTCTGAGTGTGTCTGTGTGTCTGTCAAAGATAAATTAACCTCAATTGCTTCCAACACAACTTCGCTGCATCACAGTGATTGCAAGGGATTCTTTCCAAAATTATTAGGAAATAATATGTTGAACTACCTACAAGATCTAACTGTATCACATTTTATGGTGCTTACTATGAAACTGTACTTGGAAGAAGCCAAAGACTCCTATGAAGTAGAGTTCCTTATCTTACAGGGCATGGCAAACCAATACTTCAATTGTTAACATACTGGGATGAACCATTGCTGTTTTCATCGTCAGCTGATGATACAATTCGCATTTGGAGTATTGAGAATTTCTCCGAAATGTACAGATTTAATGTTCTTGAGCCAATATTAAATTTCAAACTTCTCCGGAATGATTCTGTCCTCTATACTACAACCAATGAAGTAACCGTCTCCAAGCTTAGAATGTTTTACAGACTTTTCTCAAAAATTGGCGCTCAGGCCAGATGGGTTTCAAGTGCATCATCTACTGGTTTGCCATCACGCATCATCTATGTGGGGAAAGACGGTGCTGTACGTCTGATATCACATGTTCACGGTAATACTATCAGCATTGCCTTCCCAAGTATTAAGCACAACCTGGTAGACGTGGTTCATGATCCACGATGCAATGCAAATTACGCATGCCTAGATAACGGCAGTGTAATGGTGTTTTCTACCAAAACAAATCCTTGTAGGTAGGTTGGAATTTTAGCATTTTTTCTATGGATGCAAGGCATTTTGTATCAAATCATTCTATTTCACTTTCTTCTACTATCCCAAATTTTAATCTCTGGAATTGGAGTTACTCAAATTTTCTTCGCTTGCTGAGAGTAACTTGCTTAAAAGCTAAGGTTTGCACGTTCCAACGAGAATGAAGTCGAACAAGAATCTATTTTATTGAAAATCAAATTGAATGAATCCCTCCTCAGTGGCACCTTCGACTTAATGCTATTTAATAAGAGCACCCAAAACAAAACATCTCATCATCTTTTAAAGAAGGCTGCCGTTCTAAGCATATTTTTACCCGAAGGTTGTCCTATGCTTTCTCAAGATAGTAGGTGGTGAACATTTTCAATTAGAATGCCATATCCCTGTACTATGTCAACATTTTCTCTCTAGAAGGCTGGCAAAAACTGATAGAAATACGAATAGAAGTATTTTTGAGAAGTAAGAATTCTGGCTGCAATTGATTGGTATATTTAGTATGACTCCTTAGTCCATGTTGCCTAATGGTGGTCAATATATAGATATGCATCAAAATTTGCAATAAGCTACTATTCATTATGAAGCAAAAATGTGAGCACTGTCTTTTTATTTCTGATTGCTATTCTTATCAGACATAATACCCTATCATTCTATGTAATTTAGCTCAGAGTATAGAAAATATAGGAGCTACAGACAAGGGAGTGATGCAACTTCCTCAACAAAGGTTCTTAGTTCCATGAAGCATTTCTATCCCCAAATCCCATTCCAACTTCTACTTTGAAAATCTTGCCCTCCACATTTAAGATTTCTCTTCTAACTCCTCCTAACACCCCGAAGCAAGTCACGCAATCGTTCTGTCGTTCCTAAACTCTTCACACATTTCTCACTTCTTTACGCTTATATGATAAACTCTGTCATACTTGATCGCCAGTAAAGTCAATCACACCTCTTTCAAGAGTTTTTGCATGCTATGTATCCCATTTGGTTTGTATGTGTGTATTCTGCTAAATACTGGCTTTATCGCATTTCTTTTATCTTTGTTTAAATAACATATAGAGAAACTAAATATAGAGAAATTTTGATATAAACCAAACTGAATTGAAATGGATTTATTTCGCTAGCATTAGGTTTCAGCAATCTGTAGTAGCTGCTCTATGCAATATCAAACTCTCTCCAGGAATTTTTAGCAAATAATTTACATTGAAGAGCACCATTATCACAAGTTCAAAAACTATTACTGATTCTATTTCATATTAATTGAACATAGAGTCACTACACGATACTTTCTTTCTCAGGGCCATCCAGCTATGGGCTGCAAGGACTCTCGACGACAAAGTATGCTCGATTGAAGCTATTAATTCAGAATGCCTCCCTGGTAGCACACCACTATCGCGTTCGACAATGTTGTTATTTGGAGGTCACCTAAGTGGGGAAATTACGTTGTTAAAAGGAGCAAGTAAGTTGTTGGAGCTGGCTATAGCTTTCTCATAACCCGTAAATCACCAGAGGAAGTCTCTAAGTATCATCATTTTTATCACCATCATCATCATCATCATCACCATCATCATCATCATCATCATCATCATCATCATCATCATCATCATCATCATCACCATCATCATCATTATCATCATCATCATCATCATCATCATCATCATCATCATCATCATCATCATCATTATCATCATCGTATTAATCATCATCATCGTCATCATCATCATCATCATCATCCTCATCACCACTACCATTCAGCAACAGTATCTCCACTGCACTTGCAGTGTTATCTTGGTATTTAACTTAGTTGAAAGTATGACCAGAAGGGTATACTGAAGCATATACTGGCTTTTCACGTGGGTGGAGAACTCCTTGTGGTAATATGCCAGCACTAAAAAAAACTGCCCTTAAGTTGACAGCGATTCATTTTGCAGAGATTCAGAATTGAGGCAGTTACTGATGACCTGTGGCTAACTGTCCAACCAGGTCCCTTCAGTGAAAACCAGTCTCAGCAGCTTCATTTTGTAGTTCTCATAAGTAACTGTAGAGGTAATAGAATGAATCGAGTGTAGTCAACTCAATCACCTCTTCAAACAATTGGCCAGCGGTCACTGACTTCAGGGTCAGCCCGGGCCACGGAAGGGACTTTACGTGGCAAAGAAGAAGAAGATGATGATGATTACGATAATAATAATGATTATTATTGTTATCATTATTATTTTTATAATCATGATAATTATGATGATGACAATGAGGGCAAGCAATTTTCTACCAAACTGCAGGGAAATTTCAATGAACTTGAGAAAGGAGTGTTTTGTCCTTAAAATGGGGACTTTAATCGCTTTAGATTTGACTTTTCATTATTTTCATAATTCTCTTGCATCTCAAATTTTTGGCCTTGGCATGACAGTATTGCTCTTGATATCTAGACTTCCACTTGTCACCCTTAAAGGCGCACAATGGCCCTGTTACGAAGCTAGTTGCAAAGAAGAATTGCTTTGGAGCTGAAGTACAGCATTCTGGAGCGCAGATGATTAGCTATGCAACAGACAACATTTTGATCGTTTGGAATGTTTCAATTTGTACATCAAACATTGACAGGGTGCCTCATAAGCTGTTACTCTCAGGTTTGATACAAGTGGCTATGAGAGACTGCCCTAGTGAGACAGCACTTCTTGGAGACATGCTGATTTTAGCCACCAAAAGCCACATCGCTTTCCATAGGTAGATATCACCATAAGACATGCACGTTTTTTTTTATAAGAAAAACACTTTTTTTCCTGAGGCTCAATTTTCTTAACTTTTCACGAATTTGAGGCTGAGATTTTCTTAAGATTTCTTAACTTCTGCAGGACAAAACTGGCTGAAACAGGCTACTCTGTATTTGTTGGCCCACCATAAGTCTCGATCTTTGTACGAGAGTTTGCAAAAATGAGCCAATATCAATTTCTGGCATGTACAGAAGATGAACTGTAATTTTCTTAGCATTTTCTTGAACTTGAGCCTTGTGATTTTCTTAGGATTTTCTTAAGATTTTGGCCATTTGAGCCTCATTTTCTTATAAACTTTTTTCTTATAAAAAAATACGTGTAATTCCTTAGCACTTTTCGACTGCCAAAAACACTACGATTCAATATTCACAATACCAAATCAAGAAATTCCACTGGTTGTGGCGTATCTAAGTTGAATTTCCTTATCCACTCCAACGCATCACTTTTTCGTATTTTTCCCCTGAATAGCAAGTTATAAAGATTGTTTCACCTCTCTCCGTTAATGGTAAAAGTTTATTATGAGTCAAGGCGTCAAAGGTGCCTTATGACCCATGTTCCTTTTCATTCAAAGATATGCACATTAAATCCAGCTAAACGTTTGAGCAAACACATCCTGCATTGGGACCAGGAAAAGTTTGATTTAGAGTGAGAAGGAGATCTAACTGATTTTTCATTATGAAGTACTTCTTCATTCAGTCTAGCCTCGAGCATAAGGACAATAGCCTTCGATAACCTATAAAATCTACCTGGAATTTACACGGTGGATTGATAACCTTCTATATACCCTAGATTCTCGGTGGCGTTTTTACATCCTTTTTCAACAGCATGCGCCTATAGCTATATACTGTATTGCATCAAACCAGCAGTTTACATAGGGTAAGACCTCGAGCATTTAAATTAGATAGGATTGCCATTTGCCACCCTAATGAAACTAATTTTTGTCAGCAGCAGAATTATTAATCATGCAAATATCTTCTTGTACAGGTTGCCAAATCAAGTAAAGAAAGGCTCTAAAATTTACTACCACCAAAGAGAACTATTTGCCAACTCAAAGATACAACAGCATTTCGGAAATCTGAAACAGGTTTTTATCAATGTTGATTCAAAGTTAATTGCAGAATTGCAGGAATCCCTGGACTTGCTCATATTCTGAATTGATAATTAATTTCATATCTTTTATAGTGTTTCTCGCATGTGTGGGACACTTTGAAAAATTGCGATGAATAATAGCATCAAAGAATCCTTCCCAAAGTTTATTATTTGGAAAATTGTTCCTGTAAAGTTATTATTTCGTATGGTCACTTCAGAATCTATGAAAATGTGACCTACGAAATTTTAAAAATCTATGAACCATTAGCTCTCATATAATTCATGTACCTTTTTTTAATAAGAGCCAGGTGATATTTGCTGAAGCTCGATGCTCTTAGCGTTTTGATAACTTGAGGCTCAAATGTTCTTAAAACTGTTTCATTTTTCTAGAGTGATTTTCTTGAAAATATTTGAGAAACTAAATGCAATATATGGTTTCTAGAACATTTTTGTGGGGCTGCGTTTGAAAATAAGTGACGGATGCTAGTGTTTATTAGCAAAATTATCAGAATTTGTTTGCTAGAAGAATATGAAAAGTTGAGTGTTTGTAAAAGCTGAGTATATCTAGCAGTGTTATTTTGTTTTGACAATCGAACCTCAGTGTTAGTATAGATATGTTCTTAGAACAAGAGTGTAGAAGACTGTTGTCAAAGCCTATGATAAGCATGAGTTTCATTCAATTTCCAAGATTTCTTCTGCCTAAGATTTGGAAAAAACTAGATTTTTGAGTACATCATTCATGTCCACTATAAATAGTCAAGTATTGAATTACAGAAGGCTCTTTTCAGATATGTTGCTGTGAATCACTCCAAATCATTGCAACAAGTGGAGAAGATCGATATGTACGTATCTGGGACACTGAGATAAATAATATCAAAGAACTCTGTTTTAATGAAGATATAGAAGCAATATGTTTTGGAAGTGATCGAGGAGAATTATTAGTAGCTCTTCAAGGTAAGTGGGTTTCCCTTGCCATTGAAACCTTGAGTAATCTTTTATATTTTGTTTGATTAAGTTACCTCGAATTTTTCCTTAGGTTGTTGCTATAATGCTGCAATTAGAATCTATGTAAACATAGAGGAATAGAAGAAAAAAGAACTTGCAACCATGTAGTTAGTATTTTAATACTTTCTCATTCAATACACCCTGCTCCAACTGTTCTCAAAATATTGACCTTTATCAGTTTCCTAGCTCATTACTGTCAACCTGAAGTTAACCTCGATTAATTTTCACAGACAAAAGATAGCCTCTACACTTGTACGCACTTTTTGTTAAACATTTCTTGATAGTTGGCATCTTGATAGCAGACAAAAAAGAGAATATCCCATCCGATATCAGTGGAAGCGCTGAACATTCGTTAAAACAGTTCATGCTGTCTCTGTATATTGTTTGGGACAAGCAAGGGGTATTGCAAGAAATCACATCGTCCCTCAGAATTGTCGTAGATATCAATATCAATATCAACTTTAAAGTTAGTTACAATTATAGTTGCTAACAACTAATTCAGACTAACTATTTAAAACAAGTTAAAACAAATATTTAATTATGACACAAATAAAAGACAAAAAAGAAAAGAAAACTTATTTGCAGATTGAACAATGATATGATGTTCCATCCCACTTTTTGATCAGTTTTTTTAAATTTGTTAAGTTACCAACTCTCTTTATTTCATCCTTTGGAGATAATTCACTTTGTGATTTTTTCTCTTCTAAGCTGCTGAATATTCTCTGTTTCAAATGATTTCTCAATATCATTTGGTCAGTATGGATGCACTTCACAGTATTCGTTTCTAAAAAATTCCTTCCTGGTTGTTATTATTGAAAATGCCAATTTGTTGATTAATTTTTTTCGGTGACTTTTTCATACCAGGTAATTTGTACTATGTACCTTCATGGAATTGCCTCAATCAAAAGTACATGGGAATACTGCTAGACATGAAGATCAAGGATGCAATTAGTGAAGAATCTATTGAATTCGATCCTATGCTAAAATTCTGGTACGATAGTAATTGGGTTGCGAAAATACCCATAGGGGAAACAAACAGCCTAGGCACAAGAGAAAATTCACTTGATTTCATCCAAGAAAAGGTAGTTAAGCATTATTTGCCTGTTATTTCTTGTTTTTATATCTTACAAGCTACTTAACTTCTATTTAAAGCTTCTAATGAAGGGACAAGTAGGTGATGGAAGTTGGAAAGGTGGGTATGTGCTAATTAAGAAAGCAACCTGACAATATAATCGCCCAATAAAAATTGCTTGAAGAAGTAAGTAAAGGCAGTTACATATGTTCTGCCGCTTCGTGCCGTGTCGTGTCGCACCATGTTGCATCGTGTAGTGTCGTGTCGTGTCATGCCGTGTCGTGCTGTGCCGTCCCATACTAACTGGAGTTTGGTTCAACTGTGTATCAAAAGAGTACACCTGCATTTCATCAAGTAGTTTTGTCAGTCTTGCCGTTACTTGCCACACTCTACACGAGCACGTGTACTGTGCATATCCCGTTAACGAATCAAATTGACTGAACACGGAATGTTGACTGTGTCTTTTCATTGCTATGTAAGTAGACAAGAGACATGTGATACATTTAAATCACCTTCCACCTAAAAAATACCTCACTCAGAGAACTGCACTTTAGTATGAATTCTTCTTTTGTCATGAACTCCCGTAATAGAGCTAATTGCCCGATATAGTAAACCATGCAGCTGAAAAGCCTGCTTTCTCTCGTAGCATTCCATAACGGGGAGTATTGCATCTGTCTTAACGGCCAGCAAAGTGCAACTCAGGAAAGAGTCTTTCCCTATTCACAACGGCAAATGCAGTAAGCAAAGCTTGAAAGAGTCAAAAGTGGCACAGAGCAAGCCACAAACCTGTAAGAAAACAGTAGCTGATTTGCCATCGATGGAAAGGGAAGATAAGGTGGCAGCTAAAATGCAGGTAAATTACATAGCATAATTAATAGCAACATACCTACGGTCATATCTTAGTATTGATAGCCCTGCAGTCAATGGTGAGGCCTGGGTAATTGAGGTGGGGAGTGAGAGATCGAAGGGGGTCTGCGGGTGTAGCTCCCAGGGAAGTTCTTAGGATTACTCTCTTTACTCTGGGTTAGAATGCATCTGCCAATTATTATGCTTGCCATTAGTAATAAGGAACGTTAGCAATTTTCCGACAGTTATTCTATGAAATAGAACACCTGGAGGAAAATCTTTTGAAGAGAAATCCTTTAATTCCAATTTGAAGTATTCCCGGTAACTACCTTTCTCCCAGGGGCATTGCCTCCCACAACCCCCATGACCACGCCATTGGAAGTAACTAATTGAGGCGTACTTTAGGATTGCGCTAGGCCAACATATTCAAAGTTTCGGTCAACCCATACTACTGCGATTGTTCTCGTATTGATAATTTCATCTGTAGAGCCTCCTCTCGAGAAGATAAACAACTGTCATGTCATGGATAAAGGAGACTTTTGATTGTGACGCTTATAAGTAACAACCAGGTCAAAAAATTATGGTGAATTCTCATGATGGATGTCATGATATGAGGTTGATAAAGTGATAGATGATGAGCATTTTTGCTTATGAGCAGGGAAGATCTTATTCACTCTAGGCATTACTTATAGCTGACATGAACCCTGTGTTTGCAAATTAAATGTCACTGATGAAGCAAAGATATCTCAGTGTAGAGCTACAAAACATTGTTTCAGGTTCCAGAAGAGCAGAACTCTGTACTTCTATTTATTTCTGCTTCTATTTAACTTAGACTTGGCTAAAGCAAGAAATTTCTCATTCGTAAAGCAGCATTGTTTTTGTCCTACAGAACCGAAGAATCAAAACTCGATTCAAGAGTAAGAAATCACTTAGAGAGAGCATAGAGAATATAAAATCTCGGGATTTTGCAAAGATCATAAGAAATATCATGAATGAAGCAAAAAGCAAAAGCGATATAACGAGAAAAAAAGTTATCAAGTTTTGGCCTTGTGCCCCCGATGGATATTTGCCCAATTCTGTAATAAGGAACTTGATACAGCCAAAAGCTACAACTGAATACTCCTCTACAATCAAGGCACTTGAAGAAGAAGATAATTACAACAATAGTCAAGAAGGTAAACTGCATTTGAAATTCTAATAGTGATTTCTTAATGGTATTTTGGTTGAAAAATTGCATCATTCTTTTATGCTGCTTTTGTTAAGAAAATGCAAAATGGGCATCAATTAAAAGTTTTCAGATAAGTAGAGGCTAGCAGTAACCTAAACTTTGTAAAAAAGCCAAATTTAGGAGTGATAACTTTCGTCATCTTTCCTAATATGGTAAGTATCAACAGGTATCAAAACTGACTTTGTTCATGCTCCCCCATTCATCTCCATTACATATCATATTATGAATATATGCTATTAATTTCCTGGTAAATCATTTGTTTATTATACAATGTATTTTTACTTATTCCTCCTTAGACACTTCTTGTCATGAGGACTGCCTCATGTCAAAAATTATACAAACTTTTCTTATAAGAAAGTTTTTCCAACTAGTGCAGAGGCTTTCATAGATTTTTCATGATTTCAGTACTGAAATGTTCAAAAGACTTTCTTAGCAAGAATATTTGCAGGCACTACACAAGCACAGAACTGAAATGTAAATGTTTTCATATGAAATCTATGCATACTAAACAATAGAGATAATGAGCTTGCATGAAAAGTTGGAATTTTACAGTGCCTACCACCCTGTCGAATTTCATAGGCCTCAGAAATCCAGTAAGAACCTCTGTTTACTTTTTGGGCAGCCGAGTACTGTATTTTTATAATCCACTTTCCTACGCCAAAACTTATTTGAGGAAAAACTCAATTTATTGAATGGCAGTACGTTGTCCTTGAAAGACTCGATTTTAGAGTAGATTTAGCGCATTCAAGTGAATTGGATAAAACCTTTGCACACTAATAGGGTGAGTCTAAGGTATTATGCTATATTTTAATAAAGAATCTGGAAGAAAAATCTTTCTACCTTTATTGGAGGTCAATATTACTCTTGTTGCCTGTAATTTTTACTCAAATGTAAACTTTATAAACTTTATATAGTACCAAGAGTGTATAAAGTCTAACATGCAAATGTTTTCCTCTATTTGCAAACTTTTCAACTTTTAATTTAACTTTTCAAAGCAATTAACCACCCCTTTGAATAGCGGCCATTATTACTTCAGTTTTCATTCTATATACACTGGATTTTTCCACTTCTAGATTCTTTTGATAATTATGTTCCTTGTTTTTCATTCGGATTTACCCATGTTAACCCGTTGGAAGTCTCTAAACAGATCGATGCACTGGATGCTAAAAAAGCATCGAGCGGAATACCATCAAAGGTCCTAAAGATGTCCAAAAAAGCCATTTGCCCCCACCTCACTGACTACATCGACTCATCAATTAATGACTGTCTTTTTCCTGAAGAGCTGAAGGCTGCAAACGTTTCACTAGCCTTTAGAAGTTAGGAATCCTACCTGAAATCTAATTATAGAACTATTAGTGTCTTCTTACCTTCAGTTTCAAAAATGTTTGAAAGAATATTTTGCGGTCAGATGCAGTCTTATTTCAGCAATCTCCTTTCTAACTTATTATCAGGTTTCCGAAAAGGTTATTGTACACAACATGTCTTATTTCGGGGCATTGAAACCTGGAAGCAGTTCTTAGATTCTAGATGTGTTGTTGGCACAGTACTAATGGATCTATCTAAGGCATACGATTACATTCCACACGACCTATTGATTGCAAAGTTGGAGGCCTATGGACTTGATAAAAACAGTCTTAGATTAATGTTGAGTTACTTATGCAGCCTTATTCACAGAGTCAAATTTTGAACATGTCTAAGCAAATATGTTAAAATAAAAGGTGTTGTCCTTCAGGGATCTGTGCTTGGACTCTAGCTTTTTAATATTTTGTAAATAATATATTCTATATGAACTTGGATTGCAACATCTTTAATTTTGCAGATGACACCACACTCTATTCATGCAGGTAATCGATAGAATGGGAAAGTAACTCCTGAAAATGACCAAGTGAAGCTTCTTGGCGTTACTATTGATAGTAATCTTTATCTCAATTCACACATCAAAATAAATTTCGGTAAAGTAAATCAGAGCACCAACACTCTTGCTAGATTACAAGATTATATTAGCGATTAATGCCAAATTATTACTGAATACAATCGTGATGTCAACTTCCTAATACTGTCCTCTAATATGGTTGTTCTGTAGTAAGACAGCAGATAATTTACTATACAGAACGATCAAACGTACAATGAGAATAACTTATAACAATGATAACGAAGAGGCACTTGATGTACTCTTGCAAAAGGATGGAACTTTGACAATTCACAAGAGAAATTTGCAAAAACTAATTGAGGAAATATATAAGGCGATCAACCACTTAAGTTTTCCATATGTGTGGGATTTCTTTACCTAGAAAATGGTGAAATATGATTTTAGAATCTAGCTACTGTGTGAGCTACTACCTGCCAGATCACAGACATTTGATATAAACTCATTGAAGTTTAAAGGAAGTCTACTCTGGAATAGCCCCAGTTATACTGCACTGGGCTTAGCCATATTCAAACGAAAAATCAAATTGATGTATGAGCTGGAAATCGCAGCTTTGATGTAAACTTGACAATAAGGACGACGACAAAAAGAGAAATCATTTTAATTTAGACAAATCATGACTATTCCAGTGGTTACAATTCCGGTATGACTAATCCAGTTTACATTTTCGGTATGACTAATCCAGTGACGTTTCGACTCAGCCTTGAGTCATCCTCAGTAAAGAGAAGAGAAGAGGGAGAAGGGATATTAAAATACGTGGCTAAAACGTGGATGCAACCCCACGTGATGTCAAAAGAAAGAAAAACAGGAGGAAAAAGTATTGTAACGGAGCAACAGCAAGAAAAACAGTAGGAAAAAGTATTGTAAGTAGTTAAATAGAAATACCCAGAAGAATGGAAAGAACTGTGGAGGCAGGAAGGCAGTAAGTGAAAAGCAAGAGATTAGAATAGAACCATAGAAATGGAGGACTGCTGGGAATTAAGGGAGGGTCTATCTCTTTGAATGAGGAGGCTCTCATGTATGAGTAGATCCTATGAATTACTGGTTTTACTGATCACGCTAAAATCATCAATAGAAGCAGTATGACCTGTTTGTTTAATATGATCTCTAATGGACGATGGGCTCGGTGATGAGAGTTCTCGTCCATTTCTATTAATACCAAGATGCTCGTTACAGCGAATCAAAAGATTCCTGTTGGTCTTCCCATAGTAAGAGGCATTACAGCCACTACACGAAAATTTATATATAACGTTAGAGCAAACTAGTGTAGGAATGCGGTCCTTATACTGAAACATAGATGATATGCGTTTGGCCGATTTAAAGATGAATTGAACTTGAATATTAAGATAATGGGTTTTAATGAGTCTAGTAATATCATTACGAATCCTAAAGCTACGTTTACCCAGAAATGGTAAACAACAAATGATACGAGGCTTATCCTCATTTTTATCCTTAGGTTTGTTACAAGGGATATATTGCCTATTAAGAAAATTTCGGATAACATTATCAATAAGAGTGACGGGAAAACAATTGGCACGAAGTATTTCCTTAATTCTAACAATTTCCTTATGAAAATTAACGAATGAAGAACAAATATGGAAAGTACGGAAGACTAAAATGCGAACTAAGTTAGTTTTATACCTAGTAGGGCTAAGGCTAGCAAAGTTAGTATATAAACCAGTGAAAGTCTGTTTCCTAAAAAGACTAGTAGAGAAATCAATACCTTCTTTATTAACTAAGACATCGAGAAAGGGCAGAGAACAATTGTCCTCTATTTCCACTGTAAATTTAATACTAGGATGATAACTATTAATATGATCTAGGATCTAGAAAAATCAAATCCTGGAATGGCGCTCATTGGCCGTGTAACATTTGCAAATGCTAAATGTTGCTATACCTATTTTACTTTACTTTATTTTACTTTACTTTATTTATGTGAATTGAATTGTTGATTTATTTTAGTATTGCTTGATATGTTGGTTTTAATTAGTTTATATAGCTATTGTACACTTATGCCAACAACAAATAAACTTATGACAATGATGGTGATGATAACGATGATCATGATCATGATGATGATAACGAACGACGGTAATGTTGGTGATTGTAGTGATGATGATGATGATCATCATGATAACGACGACGATAATGATGGTGATGATAGTGATGATGATGATGATGATCATGATAACGACGACGATAATGATGGTGATGATAGTGATGATGATGATGATGATCATGATAACGACGACGATAATGATGGTGATGATAGTGATGATGATGATCATGATCATGATAACGACGACGATAATGATGGTGATGATAGTGATGATGATGATGATGATGATGACGATGATGATGATGATGACGATGATGATGATGATGATGATGACGATGATGATGATGATGATGATCATGATCCCTGTGGCATGTTTGCATTATTTTGCATTGTAAATTCATTATGAGCATAGAAAAAAATAACTCAATTTATCAAAAGCCCCAAGTTATTACCCTGCCTATCCTTTTACTTCTGTCCCCTAGCATTATAGTTGCAAGCTGCATAGATCACAGAATTAAAGTGCTGTGATGATGACTTGCTTTTAAAGCTGAAAAGACTTTCACTAAGGAGTTTAGCTAGTTTACTTTGGTCTCATAGATTGTCAGCAATATGAGACACAATGGTATTTAAAACGATTTTAACCGTTCCATGTCAAAGATTTATTAATCGGCACCCATTCATTTAACACCTATTGCATAGAACTGTATTTCCATTTCATCTAGGACATGCTCAGTTTAATCTTAGTCTTTTCGGAACAAAAGCGCTCTTTCTTCTTTAGAGCCTAGATAAACATAGAAATACTAAAATCTCTATGAGGTGAATATTACATTAATATTGTAGGTTTATAAACAGTTGTGGTAAATATGAGAACAATCAATGCACCTCAATAAATATAAAAAAGACTTGATTGCATTCATTGTTACCCCCAACATAGTAGCAGCTTCTTTAAATGTTTCATAGTGCCAAAGTAGAAATTTTGAGAAAATTTTGAAGTATCATTATATATATTACAGTTTTTCGGGGTTTGTGGAAGTTGCTAGAACTTTTCAATGACAAGGATGAATTAGAAAGCAACACGGAGGATCTTTCGGATGATGCATCAAGTGGAACACGTAGATCGTGGGTTCTCAGTTATTCCTCTTCATCTGATGAGAACGTGCAGAAATCAGAAACGACCTGTATTTCTGAAGAGGAAAAGTATTTGGACCATATTGATAGCTATGCTGTATTAGAAATAGACCAGCTAGATGGAAAAGAAAAAGAAGGTGTTGAGATTAATCGTAACCGTTTTAGGATGAAGTCCGTTAGTAACAGGTAAACCTGACTTTTGTGCTATTCTATACCGCTTGCAAGTCTCTCTCTTCTATGAAGAGTTAGTTAATAAGTATAACACTAGAGTTGTTAAAAACAATGTTGCTAGGATATTTTTACAGCTATAAATGAATATCTCTTATATAGCTGAAGAACTCAAAATTGTAAGAATTTGAGCCCTTATCACACATAATACCTCTCTATAAAGACAATATTAGAGAGTAAATAGGGAAGTCTTACGTGGCAAATATGGCAATAGGTAAACTTATGCAAACGTATGCATTTTTCTTTTATGTACTAGGCCAAGCAAGAATGCTGCATCATTTATTCGTTTTATCTTATAAATTCAGATACCATCGTTAGAGTTTTGGATTTGACTTGTGCTTTATAAAGAGCATTGTTTGATGTCTTAGCACATAATCTCTTTTCAAGGTCTAGCAGATGCAGCATTGGAGGCACCGAGCTGCACAATACAGATTTACAAGAAGCAACTCAACTTGAGCCCAAGGAACTAAGAACGACTGCTGAAGGAAAATCAATCGCATCATTGCCAGAAAAGGAGTCGGACGGTAGTGGAGGTGTGAGTGATGAAGTCACATCCATTTTCAAAGGCGTATTATCAAAGCCATGGTTTCCCAAAGATGTTAAACTGGATGTTGAATGTGTCGTACCAGAAGTGATAAAACGTTTGGACGAAAATGATATGCAAACTACAAAAGAAATATTGGAATTACTAGTTGCTATAAAAAAGTAAGTAGCACTTATTGTTTTGCTGCTCTTAATGCATGCGCATAGATGTCTCAGAATAGTTGGAATACTTAGTTCGTATGACAAAACTTAAGCAGGTACCTTCACTACATTGGTGAGTGACCGATTGGATATAGAGTTATCAGCTACCGTGTAGAGTATCGATGGTTTGGACCATGCCTAAAAGCATTCATGTGTACTTTCTCACTCCCCCCCCCCCCCCTACAGTTAACTAGTCGGCATCTAGAGTTACCACTGAGATGGCATAGGTAGTGAAGAAAGAACCTGACCATTCGGATTGATCAGCTATTGGCGCAAGATAGCATTTGATGGTCCATGATCTAACAGCCACTACTCAACCTGTGAATTCTAAGTTGGATATTCGCTTGATTTTATTTTACTTACAACGGAGTGCTGTGTCTTTCTGCACGTATCTTTATCGGCACTAGTTGAGTACCGTCATATTTTGCTCTTATGCAGGTACTTACAGTACTCAGCTCCATTGATGAATACGGTATTAACAAGCCTGCGAGCCTTTTTCAAACGCGATAAACCGTTAGGAATAAGGCATGCAGCTGTCAAGACTACAATCGATATAGCAAACCAAAACCACGAAACAGTCATTCGTGATATGATAAACCTTCTAGAAGATCCGCAAAAGATTATGAGAGAAGAGGCTAAGCGGGGTGTCGAGACTTTAGCAGGTAACAAATATTGTTTTCACTTCTCATTCATTATCACATATAACATCACTCTTGCGTTATTCACAGTGGGTAGCCCAACATAGTTCAAAATTAGCGACTGCAGTGGCGCTTTCCAAAAAGGGTAATGAGAGTGACTCTGCTTCTTTCCAATCTGGCCACACCCTACAATATTGCAGGTAGCTTCCTTAGTTATTAGACATAGATAGGTTTGAATTATTGCAGCAGGAAAATGAAATTATTGATATATGTACAGCACTTAATGATCATTATATCACTGCAATCATATTTAAATACACCTTGACATAGCAAAGAATTTAGAGTAAATCTTGCCAGCAGATAATGTATTCCATGTTAGAAAGCTTGTATGCCCTGAATTAGTGTCTTTATCAATACAAAAAACAGTTAAATGTCATTTAAGTTAAGAGTTTATGTCTGCTCTGATAAGTATTGGGTGTTAATGGGCAAAACATAAAAGCAGGCTCGTAGCTATGGGTGGCATGGGGTGACAACTCATATCCCTGGACAATAAGATGCCCACTGGAAATATCTCTGCAGCTTTTTGTTATTGCCCCTGAAGGTTGGTTGATCTCAGCTTTGGCCCTCACGAGACAGTTCATTCATTCCCTAAGCTCACATTTATCCATTACCTCGTAACTATTTTAATCCACCCAGAACAATACACTATATTCTCTGCACTTTGGTAAACCTGCTGAACCTCTAAAGCTAACTTAAAGAAGGAGCTTTATTCCAGTATAATTCTAAACTTTAGACGTACTGAAAGTTGTAAAGAAATGACTAAGTTTAGATCTAGTGGAGCTCTTATATCCAACCATTAAGTCAATCAGTAAACTGCCATGCTACTTTGGTTAAAACATTGCGTGCTGTGGGTTTAGAGACAACTTACTCAAGCAAATGGAATTCGACTTCAAATGAAACAGTAAAAATTTGCAGCATGTAATCTTGAGAGATTTCTAAGAGTTAGAGGTAAACCTATTTGCCAGTGATCTCGTAAAAGGTGTGATTGTTCACCATTTTTTTAGCATAGTTGAACTAGCAATAGATGTTTGTTAAGTGAATTCATTGCATCATCAGTATCATTGCAATTTGGTTACACTAAGGAAAAAGTAAAATCTTCTTTTTATAATCCTACTATTATGCTAAGTATTTCAGTACGACAGCAATAGAGAAAGACAGCATTTAATAGATGTCTTGGATTGTTAGAAATAGATTGTAATTTGTCTCATCCTGTAGGTATAGAGGGTTACAAAGCTATTCAAGCAGCTGCTAAAGAACTGCACAAGCTCAAAAGCGACTGTGATATAGACCAAGATACTGAATCACTCAAGCAAACAAGATTAAAGAACCGTAGGCTCAGCATATCAGAAACGAAGCGTCAATCTGTTAATGACGTTGTAAATGAATGGCTATCAAAGGCAAAACCTCCGCAATATCACAGAAATACGAAGAATTATAAACATCCGAGTGCATCAGAGGATAAGGCTGATGTACAAAAGATACAAAAAATGAAAGAGCATGACAATGATTTCAAGGTATTGCGTTGGTAAACCTATTTTTTGCTTTACAGCCAATCATAAATTTTATTGTGTAATGATATAACCAATTAAGTGTACTCAAATTAACTTTATTCATATGATCTTTGTAACTAATGTTCTTTTGATTGAGATATCAAATGCAATATCACTAACAGTTAAGAAACTGGTTTGTAAAAACGCCACTACTAGGCTGGCCAAAAATTTGTAAGAAGTTTTAGTCTTATGCTTAAGAAAAATAGAGGACCTAGATTATAGGCTATAGATGGTGAACTCTTTCATCAACAGTTTTTTAAAGCAAAATTTTGCTGATTTTTTTTGGAAAACAATGTAATTTTTTATTTTGATCTGGGAGATTTTCATGGCGATCAGTGTTTATATTCATCCAGCAATGCTCGACTTCCAAACAATAGGACAGTGTTAGGGCGCGAACGTAAGATACCAATTAAGAAACTTTTACTTATTAATAAACTTTTAGTACTAGGGTCCGATCCAAGTTTGTGACAAGAAAAAGAAGTGTAATCAATGTCAATTCTATGAGCTCTGTAAAACACTGGTATCCCTCAAGCTAAAAACAGAAATAAAGGGTGTATGGTTATGAAGCATTTTTTGAAGGCATTACACAATTAGAAAGTGTACTGTGATAAGTTTTGCCTTTAATTAGGCGTGTAGCCAGTAAAACAGCTACAAATAATTAGTGCTTTTTTCCAAGGATTCTTTCAAATGTCACTGTTTACGCTGTTTTCACGGAAACTTAGCAAGACCATGCGCAACCCTACTAAGCCTTGTTGGAGCTGGTATCTAGTGAGCAAACAATGTGCTTGTTGGAGCTAGTCTCCAATGAGCAGACAAGGTGCAAAAGGTGTACACATGTGGGATAGAACTTTTTTCTGAAATCATATTCGTGTAATTTAGGTCAAAATGTGCTTAGACATGCTTTATACTCATTGTTATGACATGACGTACCTCACTGCAAACTCTCGTAGGAACATTCAACGCAATACTTGAATGCCATCGCTCCAAGACTAGCCAAGAAGTTCCAGGAGGTTGCAGGTTAGTGACATATCAAGCTTCACTGGGCTGATGTATTATCCATTTGTGCTCTCCATCCATCGAATTTGCCCCCCTGGGGGCTTATCTGTTTTCGATGATTTTGGATGGAGGCTTATTCGAGGGGGCGTACGAAGGGGGTTATAAATTTTTCGAAAAATAATGCTGCATAAAAAATTCTGTTTCCAAATGCCTTTTATTTCACAATGTGAAAAGGGTTTCAATATAGAAGTTGGTCTATAATCATGTCTCCATCATCTCCTTTGATGGGGACTTATTCGAAGGGGGGGGGCTTTTTGATGGGGACCAATTTGAAAATTTAAGGTATTCAGCGCCTTCATATTTTCACTGAAATTATTACTACCCCTTACCTTATCTTTTAGACACTTGCGTCTAGGCATCCTTATTCTCGAAAAGGCACCTATTCTCTACAAATACTTCTATAGAAGTTACAAGAAATCAAAGAATGGCTGAATCGAACCGCGCTTCGAAGAGGCTACCAGAGTACTTAGCGTAGCAACCATCCCCATAAGGCAAGATTTGGCAACGGCCACAGCAACAATAGTCGACAACAGTTCTGAGACACTTTAGAAATTTTTTGTTTTGGAAAATGAGCATAATTAAATGTTTGGTAATTTTTGCTTCCACCTCCTCCCTCAATCTTTTTGCTTTAATATCGGTTTTCACGAACACGACATGCCTTTTCTTTAAGCAGGGCATACCTCTTCTTCGGGCATCTAGGCTTTACCCCCTCTCTACAATAAATCAAGTTTTGCCCCTATGCTCGATAACTTTATGCTTCCATATTCATATTCACAATGAACATTAATGGTCTTTTTAGATCGTAGATCCAAATTGCTATCCGGCAAGCAACAAATCCTGATGATAGACAGGAATCCAAAGAAAGATGCAATCTCTGAGAAAGATGCAATCTCTGAGAAAGATGCAATCTCTGAGAAAGATGCAATCTCTGAGAAAGATGCAATCTCTGAGAAAAAGGCAACCTCTGAGAATGATGCAATCTCTGAGAAAGGTACAATCCTTAAGAAAGACGTTATCTCTGAGAAAGATGCAATCTCCGAGAAAGAGGCAACCTCTGAGAATGATGCAATCTCCGAGAAAGGTATAATCTCTGAGAAAGATACTGTCTCTGAGAAAGACGCAATCTCTGAGAAAGATGCAATCTCTGAGAAAGATGTAATCTCTGAGAAAGATGCAATCTCTGAGAAAGATGCAATCTCTGAGAAAGATGTAATCTCTGAGAAAGATGTAATCTCTGAGAAAGATGCAATCTCTGAGAAAGATGCAATCTCTGAGAAAGAAGTTGTGTTAAATCAACAGATTATTCATCATAACCAAGGTTTGATAGAAAGAATATTCTGTTTCGGTTCGGTTTTCGCACTTTCAAATACAATAATTCATTTTATATCTTTCAATGGCACGTAGATATTTCAGTTCTATTATATCCTGTTTGAATAATTCATATGATAAACCATTGATTCTTTCATCCCCTAAGCAATAGTACTTGGGCACCAACCTAATACGATGCAATTTCATTTGCAATATGTATGGTGTTAAGTAGATATTTTGTGCTTTTGGATGTGTCCAAGAAACATTTGCAAATTACTAATGGCCTATGCAATCTTATACTTTTTATATTTGAATTTTTATATTCGGTTTTACAGAAACTACCAGATTACCCCCATTGGCAATCGTTTTAAGCTACCTACTGTAGGGTCGCAGAATGCTTAGATTCCATTGCATTTCAATACGGAAAATCATTTTTAGTATTGCTAGAGACAATAGTTGTTCTATGGTAAAAAATCGAGTAATCTTCCAGTTTATGGTGCAAATGAGTATCAAAGTTTCAAGAGAATGTACCTTGAAATCATATTTTTCAGATTATGAACAAAAGTAAATCGTATGGAAATTTTCAGAATTTTGTTACTTCCATGTGTAACAAAGATTGTAGGCAGATCTACTTAACAAAAATACAATGAACAGTTTCAAAATCCTCCATCAAAAGGGGCACTATTACTTTTTTGAGTAAAAGGGCAGAGGTCTAAACCCCCAGGACCCACCCCTAGTTGTGCGCCTGACCATATACATATTTCTTTCAGTCTCATTTCCAGCTGATCGATCCTCTTTATATTTATTAGATACTATAGACCTCATTAACAATTCTCTTTATGCAAACAAAGATGCTAGCAAAGAAATTTCCAACGAAGTACGGAAGAAATCTATAAAAGTCGTAGAAAAAGTAATGGATATGTCAGTCAGCTCTAAAGAAGATATTAAAGCTTCAACAGAGAAAGGGGAGCTATTTTCATCGCTACTGGAATCCTCTGCGTTCGCCTTGTTACTCAGGAGGCACTTGAAATCACAGGAGGAAAGGTCCTCTAGCGAAGACTCTAGCTTTCGAAAAGAACCACGGAACAGTGTGACCTTAGATGATAATATCTTGCAAAGTCTCACGTTGTGCTTGACCATGATGAATAAAGAGAGTCCGGAGATTCTGCATGTAGCAAAAGACGTGCACAAGTTTTTGGAGTCATTAAAACACAGCATGCACGACGAGGTTGCTGAAAGTCTATTCGAGGGAAAGTTTGACAGCATCGATGAAATAGCTACTCTTTTTGCGAAGAATGAAGAAAAGGGCACAAAAGATCCGAGGACCAAGGTATATAAAGGGGGTGGCCAAGCTCCTCTAGCGTAAAAGCAGGATGCACCATGGCTCATATCACTGAGACAGATGCAAGAGAATAGTAAATGTAACGCAAACAGTTGTCTTTCATAGCTCAGCAAATGAATTAGGTACAAGAACTCACACAAACAGATTGTGAAATCACATTGACGTCAAGTAGTAGATAGCAAACTCATTCCCTTCAGAAACTTTTGTGAAAGCCACGGTTTGGCCACCTCTGGTATATTATAATTTATATCTTATTATGATTCCTGTATTATAGGTTGTGTTGGTAGAGTTGGTAGACTACCATAAATCGGTAGAACCATATTATCATTTCCCATAAGTATATCACATTATATGAAAAACTGCATCCATTTCATTCCCTATCAATCATATATCATCTCATATCATGTCACATCATATAAAATCATATAAAATCATATAAAATCATATCATATCATATCATATCATATCATATCATATCATATCATATCATATCATATCATATCATATCATATCATATCATATCATATCATATCATATCATATCATATCAAATATGATGTTATATCATATTATATCATATCATATCATGCCATATCATATCAGATCATATCATATCATATTATATCATATCATATCATATCATGCCATATCATATCATATCATATCATATCATATCATAGCATAGCATAGCATAGCATAGCATAGCATAGCATAGCATAGCATAGAATAGCATAGCATAGCATAGCATAGCATAGCATAGCATAGCATAGCATAGCATAGCATAGCACAGCATAGCATAGCATAGCATAGCATAGCACAGCATAGCACAGCATAGCATAGCATGTGAAATAGAATCGACAGTTACAAATCATCGCAACCATATCATAATCATATAGATCATATAATACTCACATCAAGAATATCAAAACTGTATCGATTAAGTTATAATAGCATTGTCAATAATATCATATCATATCGGTCACATCATATATATTTTCTCAAATATCATGAATGTATTGATACTTTCCTTAAATTTTATATCAACCTTGCTAATTAATTTAATATTTTGAAAGTGATAAACAATGCCAACTTCTCAATTTTGAAAGTGCAATATGAATTATCAATTGACTTCATCGGATCCCATTCAATTCTGTTTAAGACAAACATGAATGCTTTACCTTCTGGTTCATCAAAACCTGGTCCTACAAGTAAAGCTTTGTTTCCGGGAAATAACGGAAAGATAATTGCTCAGGTAGCAAACTCAAATCGCTATAACCCGAAGGACAATGGAATCCCACGTCATTCAGATCGTATCCCTGAAAGAGCAAAGCATGTAACAGGTTAGTCTCAGATTGTCTTACTGAAGTAGGATATGTGTAACGTAGTGATTCAGCATTGCTAAATCATCACTGTCTTCGCTGTGAGGATATATTAAATAGGATCACGAAGAACAGCCTTTTTGCATTTAAAAGATGAAGAAATCTAAGAGATTGTACTGTTTAAAATTTACTCCAATTTTAATGTACTTATGCAAAGTGCTAATGTATCGTATGGGAGAATTGATAGAATAATATGAGCGATGTTAACAGCGCTCAAACTTTGCACTATCTATAAAGATAAGACTACTTAGCCTCGGTAACAATTCATACTTCATTTCATGTTCAAATATGTAGTTTGTGCAGCTGAAGAAGATTGACTGTGTTCCGATAGCCTAAAATCTGACTGTTGCTGAGGATATGGGCGTGGTCAGTGATTTTTAAAGTTAGACCGCACCCTTCATATATACAATGGAAAACATGAAGAATAACATACATTGTAAGTTAGTTGAATTATTTACGATGATACACTCAACGTAAGTATGACTGCATATATTTCGAAGCTTTTCAAAAGCTATGCTTTTCTTCTGCACAAGTAGATGGGGGTACTTTGGGAAAGAAATGAGTTGTTATCTTCATATGAAATATATCTTCACCTTAGTTAACCGCAAGTGATAAATTAAATAGCTATTTCTTGATGCAGGCTGAGATACACCAAATATACAGTTAAATTTAGATTGGAAGCAAACAACCGATTGAACGTTATTCGCAAGAATTTAAAGTAAATTTAGTCTTCCAACACTGAAAGCCTTCTATTTCCCTTTCGAGCAAAGCGTTCAATGACTTCGTCAACATCTAACTCAATTTCTCTATGGACGTTAAGCATCGCCAAGCCGTCCAAACGAGTTTCCGATAAGGAATTTCTAAGATAGGTCTTCGATCTCCTTAATGTAGAAATTGAACGTTCACATGAACAGGTTGTGACTGGCAAGGTTCCAAATATCCGAAAGGTTGTCACAAAATTGGGAAAAGAGAATCGGTCTATAGCAAGGAGTAACCCTTGCACAGTTGGATCCGCCCCTGGATAGTGCACGACGTTTTCTCTTTTATAAGAAAATGGTTTGCAAGAAAATAGTGCTCTACTACTTAAAACGTTAGCAAAGTTCAGTAGTGGAGTTTTGAGTTAAGATAGTCGATAGGTCATGTACCTCTAAAATCCCAGTATTCACACAAGAAGATCGTCACTTTTACATAATTTGTATATATCTCTTGTAGAAACATATCTGCAGTAGAGAGGTATTCTTGTGTGGTGCCTATCTGTCTGTGTAACAATGTAGTGTTACCCAAGACCGACTTTTCTTCCTAGGAAAATCTTAAGAAAGTTTCTGTGCTGAAATCCTGAAAATACCAAGAAAGTTTCAGTACAGAGCAACATAAAATTTTCATGTAAAGGCTGTGTGTTTGGAATTTGACTGATACCTTCCCATATTGATTGACTATTCAATACACTCTCTTTTTATATTAACTATTTTATAAGAACACGAGCCTCGAAATTTATGGAAAATTAAGAACAAATTAAGAACAAGCTGAGGCCGAAGCACTATCGTAAAATGATTTCATATAAAACTGTTTGAGCTTTACAATGTTTGCCAAAAGTCCTTGAAACACCCAAATCATCAGTGTGTAAAAAGTCATAAGTGTACCAAGACTTTTAGCAGGGATTATACATCTGTAAGAATGTATGCCTTTTTCTTCTACTAGTGTTTTTGTATATTGTCTAATGTCTACATAGTCTGCACCCCAATAATTTAAGAAAAAATTAAGAACATTTCAGCCTCAAATTTTCGAGGAATTAAGAACTGCCAGACTGCACCTCAATTTCACTGGTTCTTATAAAAATAAGAGTGTTGTAACTTCAAAACTAAGTCATTTGCATCTTATCGGTGTGCAGTATATAATTATCATTAAATCTTTTCAGCGGCCTACTCAAGTTCATCTAACGCTGGAAAGAAACAAATATGGCGGAACCCAATGAAAACTGTGAATGAGGAAGCTTTCGTTGCTGTCGGCCGACAAAAGATAAGCGGATTACAGGGATCTGCCGTCTCTGATGTGAAGTATCAGACGTTCAGACGAACTTCAAGCCTTCCATTTCTTGTGAAGCGAAAGTTGAACACTAGTGCAAGAAGGCTGAGTAAAGAGAGTGAAGACGTTTGTCGGCATAGGTGTAACAGAAACTTACTTAGGCTGCCTCATATTCCAAAAATTTCAAAAGGACGATCAGAGGAAAGGCTTCGTGGTCAGAGAGTTAACGTCCAACGGAAACATAAAGCATTATATAATATAGCTGCCAGTCCGAAACCTCCTCCATCCTGTCCACTTCCCTCACCTCTGCCGTCACTTCCTCCGCCACCCCCAAATAGTGTTGAATTGAGGTCCCTATTTTCCAAATGACTGAATAGACAACAAATATGTTGTAGGTTATAGTACAGAGTGGAAAAATTTGTATACTTGATATGTGTAGCTCTATTTAAAAAGTACCGTTGTTCGACTTAGTGATCCGCAGCTTAAAATGCTTCAGAATAACCAGATGGAGAATTAAGCTCATGTTCATTCTAATTTCTTGTTCTGCCTTCTATAAGTGTTTTTATCGCTGATATCTGTAGAAAGTCAGGCTTTTCCAAGCTTTCAACCTCCATACCAAATTCTTTTGGATGTCTTGAGGCTACTGCTATCAGTTGAAAAAGTTAACTGATACCATTGCATCGAATAATATCGTCAGTCTCTGCTCCCCCTCCCCCCAAACGGGGTGAAATGAATGGAGTATAAAGCGTCCTAAGTAGTAGTATCAGCGCTCTGTTCTTCATTAGCACAATTCTTCCTTTTTGTAGCTTCTTCTTCTTCTTAAGATTTCCGTGCTGAAGTACTATACTTGTTATTTCCGAGTCAGCAGGTTTAACTCAACAAATTGAGCGTCATGCATTGTACTGCATATTGTAATTTCAAAGTCAAACTTTGGAACTGAATGGATTATGTATGCAGAACCTCTTCCCTCTTTGGAGAATCTCTACACAAACAGCAAAGAGGTGACTCTCTACGAAGACCAGCTAGTTTAATTCTGGTAAGTAAGATGATTGATGACTGCGTGGAAGGTGAGCCTAGAAAAGTACATATTCGAGCTGCTGCATCAAACTGACTATATAGTACCCGTTTTCCTTCTTTTCGCATGGAACTTGCAATTTTCCTCACAGCAAAAAGCTATACATTACAATTTTTAAGTAAGAAATTGTCACCATTGTGATAGGCAAGTTATTTATTTCCATTGCTACTACAATAAGCGACCTCTTGAACAGCCCCATCATCTATTCAATGCAAAATTTTACCACTATTGCATGTAATTATGGGTAAAGTCGGAAATTCCTGCTTCTTTCATTATGAACAATCAGATTTGCGTCAGTGTTTATAATGGCAATTATTCTTATATTATCTTTTAATTTCAATGTAAAGTGTTACATCTACTTTACTTTCTAAAGGTAAAATAAAATGATTAGAGACGAGAAGAAAGTTGTCTTGAAGCGAATAAACAATAATGAGAGTAGAGCAATCCTCAAAAAGTATGCTCAAGGATGCTCTCGGATCAAGAATAGCTGAAAATCAAACAAGGATCTGCGTTGTGGATCGTTCAACCATCACGAAACATCACTGCAAAGAAAGATAGAAGGGTTGGAGGGGGCATTAGGGATAGTTTATGAAGAAGGACAGAGCCTTTCCTTCATACGGAAATCAGTCTGAAGGGGGAATGAAGGTATATTTAGCCCTGCGGACCTCTACAAGGGAAGAAATATGGGAGGGGTTGAATAAAGGAAGAATTTGGCATTTCATAACAACTGAGCGACCCCTTGGTTCTCTTATACTGGCCTCTTTCCTGAACTTGTGCTTTGTGAAGGAGCCATATTCAACTCAATGGATTTATTTACAAGTTATTCCCGCCATAACAGTTCGTTGGAGTTGGTGCCTGGTCAAAATTTTTCTGGTTGAAGAGTTTATCGTCGTGGTTTAGATGGCACATAGTTTTCGGCATACGCAAATTAGCTAGCAGCCGTAAATAAGGTGATCTGAATTACTATTGATTTGCACGAGCATTTATATAGTCCTTTTGATATAGCAAGGTAAGTAGGCTGTTGAAAACTCAATTCTTTTGACTTGACAGATGGTAACTGATCAATTGGAGAATTCGTGGTTAAAGAAGGTGAATTTCCTAGTATAGTAAAATCTTCTCCACTTTCTTTGGGCTTCTATCTCACAAGAAATCTTGTGAGTGTTTCTCGTTCTTTACGAAATGCTACATCACAACAAGACTGTAACGCACATTGACTATGGCCATAACAGCGTAGCATACTCACTAGACCCCATTGGAAAACAGTACACTTTTGCCAGAGATTTGTGATTTGCAGCGGAAGACTTCTAGGTTTGCAGTGCCCAAGATTTTCTAGTAAGTACTTGAGGTGTATGCATTTAATTAGCCAACTCACATGAACACCAAAGTACTTAGACTTTATAACGGACCTCGCAGGCACCGCAACCTTGCAGATTTAGAAACGCCCTTTTCGTAAAGCGTGCAGTTCTAGTTTTCTGAAGATATCTCAGGTGTGCATCATTATTTAAGATGCACACTCTTAATTGCATGTTAAAATTCTATGAAATCAGTTGTTACCATTTCTTACACTATCCCCATTTCTCAGTACTTGTATATATAAAGCATGTATATGACAGTGAAAAAATAAAGCAATGTAAGGAGTACTAAAGATCACAGATCACATGGATTTCTACATACTTTATCTTCACTCCAAATTGTCAATACTGAAGGAGAACTGCAAGAGTAGGGAAGATAGGGTTCTTGTCAGATAGCTGCCCAGCTGATTTTGAGGAATTGGAGGTCTTCATTAAATTTCCTGAACTATGAAAGTCTGGTTTCAAGATAAGAGACCAGGTGCTCTGAATATAAACAAATTTCTCTAAAGAATAGCACTTTACTTTACAGAGGTATAAATGGGTGAACCAATGTTACCATGTGTAATATAAATCCTCAAACAAAGCCAATAGTACTTTGAAGAAAATTTCATCTTATACTTGATAAAAGTACAGTATTTACACAGATTTCATTTTTGCAGTGAAAGATATATCCTGTTACACCCATTGGAATTGCCATATATCAACATTTGTGGATCCATGGCTACTAGGCAATTTAGTGGTGAATTTGACTTGGGTGATGCATCACGGGCAGACATAAGTGAAATTTCATTTCCATCTCATGTCAGTGGACTAGAGTCATTTTCTGATTTTGACAAGACCTTTCCAGCATTTTGTGATGAAAAGCCACCAGATCATAATACTGGACCAGGAGGTAAGACAGGTTGGTTGGTTTTGAGTAGCAGTTTGTTTACTTTAAATATTGATCTGAATTTGATTTATTTTAACTTTTAATGTGTTTCCTAACTTGAAATTTCCCAAAGATTTCCTCTTTATATTAGATACTGCTAGTACATTCGACAATGAAAGCTTGAAACTGAGTCTCCCAAGAAGCACTGGAACTACCTCACCAACCTCACCACAGTTAGGTATGAATATGGCACTTCATTTCTTCAGATTTATCAACTATTCCAAATCTGAAGTTGACTGACATAGAACTAGGAATAATTCTGTATAGATCATGATATTGTTGATAAAAATTTGCACTAAACATATTCAAAAAAGTTGTTATGTGTCTGTAGGCACATTGTTCTGATCATTATATAAGAACTGGTAGAAGTGAAGCCATGCAAGTTGTCATAGAATCATAGCAGAAGCCCATATCAAATACTGAAAAGGATATAAAGAAAGTTATAATGAATTTGTCCTTATAAATATAGTACTTAGGTGTTGTCATAACAACATCCAGGCATAGAGCCAGTTCTGAAAAGGTGCAGAACTGTATCAAGCAAAGATCCTGAATCCCTATGTTTTTGAATGCCCCCCTTCTATTAGGGACCTGTAAGGATGAATGTATTAGAAGATATATTCTATACTATCTTCATCAACATCTTTTAGAAAAGCAGACAATGCCCATTATATTCCATTAGCTTTTTGCCTGGTAGCATCACAAGTACCATGGCATAGAACTTTATTCTATGTCCAGAAGATAAAATTTGGTCATTTTATAAAATGATCAAATCAACAGAGTATCATAGGGGCTATTGCTATATTGTCTGTTTTTATACAGAGTCCTAAGCTACTAGTAGTCTTTCTCATTAGACTGTTTTGTTAAACTAGAATTGGACTATTTGACCTTTTTCAATTTTTGCAGATGCTGATGAGATATCTGATAGTCTTTTTGATCTGAACACACCAAACACACAACGGGAGCAAATGGTATACAATTTTCTCTCTCAGGACAGAAACCCAAAGCCACTCTTTGTAGATGATCAGAAACCTGTTCCTAATAAAATTCAGAATGCGGAGGCAGATGTTCAATTTGATATCATGGTAAGACTATAAAAGACATAGATCTTTCTAATCAGGCAATTAATTGAAAGTACAAGGAGAAATCTGACCTAATTTTTTGTGAAGGTGAGGCTCTTCCAAGCTTCCCCTCCCTTTACATTTATTATATGCTAGAGGTGTGACAGGTTTTAGATACAATTTGATGTTCAGCTTAGACCTAGGTTAGGCATACAATAGATACCAACAGATCACCAAGTTTTTGATGTAAATCCTAATTTATCACTGAAGATTGTGATTTTATTAGAGCATAAAATTAACTATTGTGATTTGCATAGTGCTACTTTGGCATCTCGTTCCATTGCAAAGAAAATCCAGGAAAGTTTCACATTTAGTAATAATGTGTTAAATTTTTTAGTTCTTATAATATTCAGTACTTTCATGTTTCAATATTCAGTTGTTATGATGTTTAGTATTGGTCTGTTATTATATTAGCTAGAATCCCTAAAATATGATATCACTTGCAATTTTTTATTGTATTACTTTGGGTAGTTGATTTCATTAGCAACTGAACTGACTATTAAGCTATTCAATAATCTAATTGTTTTCCATATAATGTTGCTTTTTGACAGATTGACTGGTTGTAAGTCAGGGGCCTCAAACTCAAAGTCTGCAGGCAATTTGTGACCCTATGATGAAGTTTAATGGCCTGCAAGACACATTGCAGGCAAATAGTAGTGTGGTCTGCAAATTCTATATTTCAGTGGCATCTTACCACATTACATACAAAAGTTCCTCTCTGTGCAAGTGTGGCCCAACCTCATCCTCATTTTGGCCCCTGAGTAATTTGAATTTGAGGCCCCTGCTTTAAGTGAATCAAAAATACTTGGAAATTAAATGGCAATTAGATTTCAGGGAATATTTCTTTCCAACTTGGAGATCTTTGAAATACCCATATTTCTTTTTGTCACTTGCCACTATTTTCACTTTCATTTCTAATCAGAGAGCACAAATCATGAAGCACAAGGCAGAAAATAGAAAAGATTCTGGGACAGAATTTGGGCAAAGATCATGGAATGAAGAGAATGTTGCTGGAGGATCAGGTTTGTGTCTAGTAAGCTCTGTAGCAGAAAATTCTAAACAGTGTATCAAAAGCAACTGAAGCATGCATCTGCAGCATTTTTTTTCTATTCATTTTGGAAATTTACTCCAATTACATGCTACTTACTATACTACATACAGTTTTACATGATTGCAGCATTTGGCTGTCCAATGGACCAAACAAAAATGTTCCAGCAGATACATACAAGCATGTCAAGCTGTCTACTGATTCCCTATTGATTCGTTTTTATTGCTGATCAGATAACTGCTTGCGCTCCATCAACAAATGTCTCTTACCTTGCCCTACTATTTGACCTATCAGTTACATTGAAACCACATTGTTGGTTGGAATCTTAAAAACTTGCATTCCAAAGAGGCAGGGGGGATTGCATACATTCAATTTAGAGAAAGTCTGCCTTAGAACTGTGCTGAATAATGGAATATTAGTCTAAGCCTGGGGTATGGAACTCAGTGTAACTGAGGGCCACATCAGCACTATTGTTGGCCTAGCAGGGCCAGGTGAACAGGAGCTACACCTCGTTGTATTGATAGTTATGTGTTTCTGTATTTATTTAGTATTCAAGTTATGGAAGGGGGGGGGGGGACTACGGAACAGCCAAAATATGGCATGCATCATTTTTCAACATAATGAGAATATGCTGCCTGTCCTCAATGCAGACAAGTTTATCTGACCTTATCTTGACAATGTCCCATCTCACTCATCCTCATTCATTGATCATGTTCCCTCTGAATAACAGAAAGCAGCCAACAAAATGAGAGGACAATCATAAAATAGTATTTCCATTTTACCCATCTGAGTCATGCATATTATCATGTACCATCATTAGAATCATATACAAGCTCTCATTGGCCACATAAAATGATGTGGCTGGCTACACTAGGCCTGCAGGCCTTGAGTTTGTCAAATGTGGCCTAAGCAGTATTGATTGTATTTGTTAATGATATGATGGAAGGTAACTGGTTATATGTTTCAGCATACAGAAAGTCTGCTGACAGGTAATAACTGAAGATCATAAAAAGTCTTGTTAAGAAGATTGCTGAAGCATTGAAAACCTATTAATACAGGATAGGATTGTTATTTGATTCTTGGTCAACGCTGTCATGATGATGATACCCCAGGGAGCATAGCTGGCAAATGGTTACAAAGTTTGATCAGATCTATTTTCTCCCAACATAATTGACCAATCATCATGCAAAATGGGCCTAGTCTTAGCATGTGTGGTCAGCATCCTGCATGATGATTGGTCAATTAGGTAGGGAGAAAATGGACATGACAGAGCTCTTTCACATTTGGCGACTATGTTCCCCAGGGGGATGTGGCATAACAATTTGCCAATGATGGGAATACTTTCAATTCACTTCTGGTATTACCAACAACATGCTAGATATCTATGTGGAATATCCATGAAATTTTCGTATATGCCAACAAACTACATTGGCCTTTTGCCACCCCTGGATATTTCTCTGCAGCTTTTTGTTCTTTCCTTATATTTGTAGCAAAGAAGAGATCTCCTGAAATTTTGGTTGATCTCAACTATGCCCAAATTTATCCATTTGACTGTAATAACATAATATCTGAAAAGCTCTTAGATTTTGTCCCACATGATTCTTGAGACAATTTTACCTCCCCTGCAACACAGGCCTGGCAACAGGCTTGCAGAGAAATGTTTATGATATTAGTAAGGTTGTTATTTAAGTAACTGTAAATGTTGCCGTGCATAAAACCATTTTTGTGCATTTGGATGAGAGCCTGTACACTGACAAAAAAGTCCATTTTTATTGATTGTTCTCCTCAGCTTCTTGCTTTAAGAACTTGATCTTAGCCAATTAAGAAGAGATTTTAATAGGAAACATCCTTGAAACTCTGGCCGCTTTCTAATCATTTAAACGTTTTCAGGCTTTGATGTTGATATTGAAATCAATCAGAGGCCATGCCTTGATGGAAGTAGCAGTGATAGCGATGATGGTGCAACGTTGAATTTCGCACGCAGCAGAATAGGAACAATTCATCAACAGCATTTGGCAGCTGCCTTGGAAGACAGAGATCAAGATAATGGATCCGAGATTTTAGGTGTGATTGTTTGCTATGAAAACAACTTATGAAAATGAAAGTTTGTGTGTTTTATGTCCATGCACTTCAAAAATATTATTATGCTAAGGTCAAGCTTGTAAATCAAATTTATTGTGCAAGCGAAGCTGTATCCGATTATTTTTATTTGCGTTTTCTCAGGTTTTGTATACGAACTAGATCGTATTACATACATTAGCTAAGCTTTCTGTTGCTTTTTAATAGTTTTAGCGATTCATATTAGCCTAGATAGTTCGCATTTATTTCACATAAATAATGTTCCTTTGACACACTAGCTCCTCTCAAAGAGGGTAGTGTAGCAACTTAAGACAGACGCCGACTGATTAGCCAATAGTACTTGATAGTATCATAGCAAACTCATAGATTCCCGTGATAGTTAACTCAATTGATCATTCATAATGCTTTTGCAGAAGAGCGCCAGCTAGCGGAAGGTGACGACGTTTTCCCCCGTGATGTTCCTGGAGACGGAGGCGGTGGTGGAGATGGAAGCAGTGGTCACAGTGACAGTGATGTGGATGGTGACGGGGGTGTTGCCATAAGGGGTAGGAAAATATTTGTGTTCTATAGCAAATCAAAATGCTAAACCACAAATGAACTCAGATTTAATTGTGTTATTCTTTGGTTCAGTTATCATGAGCCTGGATTTGTTTGTTATTTTTATCTGTAGGCTGATAATTGAGAAATGCAGTTTTTAGTCAGTCATTTATTGAGAGTACACTTTCATATTAATGCTCAAGAACTAATATTGCCTATTGTTCCGACAATTCAGGATGCAATTTTCATCATTGGTAGTTTTCACGTATACCTAAGACGTTTGCCGTTATTTTCATTGTCAAATATATCATCCCTGCTCTAATTTTCAGTGAGATCTCAGCGCACCCAGCGAAGTAGGATGCGGGCAACCGCGGCTATTCAGCCTATTAGACAACAAAATGAGGAACTGCCAGGTGCAGCGATTTGTTTTATATAACTTTTAGAGATGTTCTTTCCATCATCTTCTGGGTCAAACAATTTAACTATCTATTGAGCGCAGATGTATTAAGGGATGTTTACCTGCATCAAAAAGTTGGTTTTGTTTCAGAAATTAGTTTCAATATCGATCGATGGAAAGCATAAGTGTGTCGATTTAATGATGAATTGCACTATGTTCCTTTAAATTATTGCTTAAAATGATTTAAATTTTTGAATAGGAAATTAGGACATAGATAGTTCACCGTTTCTACAAAACGATTGGCATGTTTGACTTATATATATATACATATATATACATATATATATATATATATATATATATATATATATATATATATATATATATATATATATATATATATATATATATATATATATATATATATATATATATATATATATATATGTAGCACGAAAAAGCGGGAACATTGTTTTAGCATACTGAAAGCTTTTAGCCTGCTAAAACAATGTTCCCGCTTTTCCGTGCTATAGTGAAGTTCTGTAGTACCAACAGACTTTTACACACACACACACACACACACACACACACACACACACACACACACACACACACACACACACACACACACACACACACACACAAAAAACAAAAAATTCGCTCGATATATTACGCACACACACACACACACACACACATATATATATATATATATATATATATATATATATATATATATATATATATATATATATATATATATGTGTGTGTGTGTGTGTGTGTGCGTAATATATCGAGCGAATTTTTTGTTTTTTTTGGCTCATGTCACTACTAAGAAAACATCTCTTTCAAGCAGAGCGTGAAAGACCCGTTGGTGATTCTGTTCCTCCTTTCAACCAGCAAATTCGCAACCAAATCCAGAATGGATTGCCTGATGCTACGGAGGATAGTCAGTTTGTTTCAACTCCTCGGAGCGACGCTGTTAGTTGAATTCTCTGTTTTTCTGCCAGTTTGTGGACTTTTCACCTCTATTCTGCCAGTATTTCGCGAGGAGGCTTAGTAATTGGTCATTTGGCTCAATTCTTAGAGAACTGAACACCGTTATTGCTATACCATGATGTCCTTATGCACCTAAAGCATGACTTTCAACATTTATGTACAGATGGGTTCCCTTCGTAAGGACTTATTTCCGAATCGATTAATGAAATACACTGCAAGATAGCTTTTCATTTTGATCTTATCTTTTTTAACCATGATTGTTCCTTATTAGCGCACTGATTTCTGTGCATTTTTAAGTATCATAAATGTTCGAATTGCCCTCCCCCTCGAATAAGCCCCATGCTAGAACTTCAAATTATTAATACGCTCCCTCGAATAGGCCCCCACCCAGATGACAATGAAGACTTTGTCAAAGACTAATGCTTAAATTTAGACTGTTCTTTTACTATTTTGGAGAATAGGAGTTATGACAATGAGCTTTTTAGGCGATATATATCATATAGTTTTATAGCCCAGACAATAAGAATTTGGATAAAATCGAGGGAATATCCCAGCTAAACGTTTAATTTGATAATTTTGTCTATACACATATTTTGATTTGTGTTGTTTTTACGTTCAGCCCACCAATCAGGATGCAGATTTAAGTCAAGAATCGAGGCTATCAGCTCGATTTTTTGCTGCAGCAAGCACTCCCGGTGGCTTGACAAGGCAAAATTCACCTCACCATAACTTGTGGATGGAGGACAATAACTCCTTTCGATTTTCTGATGTGAGTTTTTTTAAGTGAAGTAATTTCCGCAGATTTGTGTATTTGTAATGGTTGAAAATTGTGTCTTCTGAAAACGTGTAGCATTTGGATAACACAGTTTGTCTCAGGTTTGCTGTATGCATGTGTAGTTGAGCATAGCCGCCAATGTTTAAGACTCTGATCAGATGCATTTTCTCCCATCCTAATTGGCCAATCATCGCGCAGGATTCTCACCATGTATGCGTTCCTCGGTAAAATTTAGGCCCATTTTGTATGCTGGTTGGTCAGTTAGTTTGGGAGAAAACAGACCTGATCAGAAGTCTCTAGCATTTGGCGACTATACTGTCTTGTAGACCTTGGTGACTTTCATGCTTACATATTTAGCCAGATACTGTATACGATTTCATATATAAATAAGCCCTCTTTGGTCCTCTGTTCTAGTCAGCTCCAGTCTCTCCAAGCACTGGTAATGAGTCCCAGGATACATTAAACAGTGCTGCAGATAACTCACCTTTTCACTCATTTGGGTAGGTTGATTAACTGTGTGTTAATTGTTGAGCATTGATGATCTAGAATTGGATAGGACAGCTTTGCTATGAACTATTATGAAATCCATTTCTCACTGATGTACATTATTGTTGTAGGATATATTGGTAACTGAATGTCAATTTTGCTGTTATACTAGCTATTTTGGAGAAACCAAACGTTTGGGCTCATTTGAACTAGTTGCATAATAACAGGCGGCTTGAAATGTGCCCTTTCATTCAGGTTAGGGTTTTAGATAAGATTCTGTGTAAATCAGTTTGGTTTCATTGACTTTCTGGTTGGTTGAGATCCTAGAGGGTATCAAATCTAATGGCTTTATGTTTCGGGGACTGTACATGTCATGAAGCAACTAAAGCTCAACTGGTATATATTACTTCTCTAGTTCTTTGGGTTTTTTCCCCCTTTACTCTTTGTTGTTTTATTTGAATGCAGGAGTCATTGCAATAGGCATTTTTTATGTATAGATAAATGTGCTAAAGAGATAGATCTTCATAGAAAGGCATGTAATATTCATTTATATATCTTCTGGCTTTGTGGGATGCCTTTTGAGCTCTTGCAAATAGTTTTTTGTTTTGAAAAATCTGTTGGTACTACAGAACTTCACTACAGCACGAAAAAGCGGCACCATGTTTTGGGCATACTGAAAAGCTTTTTTCGTCCGACACTCGTCAGAGTATGAAACGTCGGATAGCGAGCGAAAGGTTAACCGAACTATATAGCCAGATCATCAATGTTCAACGAGTTTTTTGTTGTATTATTTACAATCTGCTGTTCCTGTTTGGCTGACACGAGATTTTATGCTTCTGCATTTAACTATGTTATCAACTGGTACTGTTATTTGATTTCACAGTACAAGAGATGTTGTGGGTGATGATAGCGAAGCAGAAAAGGTATATTGTTTTCTCTGTTCGCTTATGTTTTAAGGATTAGAGGATTTGTCAAAAAGATATACGCTCGGGGTGGATTTCTCAGTTGAATCTTTCGGGTGGATTTTTCAAGTGTCATTTTCTTTAGTGTAAATTGGTCAGTGGACCAATTTAGTAATCTTTCTTACTCAATTTGATGTGAACACTGCATTGTTCTGCGAGCCAAACAGTCAGATTTCATCGAAAGTGCATTGCTTTCTTCTATATGGAAATTGCATGACATCCCATGGCTCCCTGAAGTGTTTGTTCTTTCATTCTTTCAAGACGATAACTGGCATAAAATCCTCTCTGCCTTTGGAGCCTGAAGAGACCCATAAAAGCGACGAATCTGAAGCGAATGTTAACGACGATTCTATTTTCGGACAAGCGATTCCCGGCTCTAGTGAGTGTTTGCAATTGAATACACCATAAATTAGTAGAAACATAAAAAAACTAGAAAGACAGTGCATAAATATACATCTCAACATAAAATCGTATTGGTTAATTCACTTATTTTTATAAGAAACAGTTTGCAACTAATTTTATATTGAGTTTGTGCTCTATACATGGCAACTACACTTCGATCTAATGGAAACATGCTTGGTATTTCCTTTGTCAAACGTATATTTTCATTGCGAGATAGTGTTTTTGATGATATGGAATTTTTATATGCGCTGAATTTTTGCGCATCCGTTATGTTAATCCAAAATCTGCAGATTTTCTAGAAAGGTATTAGTATTTTTTTGTTGGTTGATAACGTTCTATGATCATGGCGTGTAACTCTAAATGCAATTTTCTAGAGAATGCAACTATTGAAAATCATCTTTGAATCGTAATGGTTTTGAATTATGTCGAAAAGACGTCCTGTGATTTCTCGATAGTCTTTCTGTATAATGCAGCTGGAAGCCTCTCTAGCCATTCCAAACTTGTGTTTTTTTGAGCCTTTTGGAGTGTTGTTCAATTGTCTTCTCTTATACCGATTCTTTGTGAAATTGTTTGTTCCTTGGATTGTCCTTTCCTGTAGCTCCTGTTTTTTTATTGTTTATGCTACCAATCGATCATTGCACAGAAATCTTAATACAAAGCTTAAATATCAAAAAGGGAACCAAAACAGGAATAAGCTAAATATAGAGAATGTACTATGTAGCTGTTATTACTTGTTTTTCTTGAAGTTATTACTTATTTATGGTCCTCAGAGCGGTTTCTATTTTATATTTGCTATCATTGTCTAAATGTGTTTTTCTTGTATCATCCCAGGGACTTCTAAGGACAATTTAAGCCCAATATCTACGAATCCTTTCCATCAAACCTCAGATTATTCCACAAATCCATTCTCAAGTTTTGCATACAATAAGAATCCTTTTGATCCTTTGGAACAGAGTGAAATGCAAAATGCTTTTTCGTTTTCTGGATTTGGTAAGTGGAGTAGAATATGATTTCATGAAATTCAATGCTAAAGAATTCAATACAATACGCACCCTTTGCCATTGCTGGGCAAAAACTGAACCTCGATGCCACATGGAAAAGTGACAGCATTTGTTAAGCATGCTGACAGTACATTTTAATTTAAATCAACAGAGAATGAAACGCCGGATAGTAGCTGAAAAGTGAGCATTCGCATTTAGCTACATATTTCACCCACCTTTCGATCAATTCCCCGCATATCATCCTGTGATGATTGTCCAGTAAAAAAGTACAGTCAGCAGTCTAAAACGTTAGAGAAAGAAGCCATTCATGACGGGACTTCTTGTTTATTGCACTCGCTCCCTAGTGGAAAAGTCGCATTAACCGTCTTTTTCGGCAAATCACCTGTTCTGCTGAATAATTTATTTGTTTATCTTTTTGTTTTTTCTCAACATTATTGCTCTATTGCACGAAAAATCCGAAACATCCTTTGCATACTGAGCATACCATTCTAGAGAAAATTCTGTAGTGACGAGAGACTATTCACCTATTTCCGGTTATGGTACTCCAAGACGCAGATCATATAGAATTGAGCAGCATATTATAAACCTATAAGCTAAGGAATTCTTTACACTTATTTGTACAATATTGAAATTCTGCATTGCCAATAGACTATTCACATTTATTGCCACTCGTAGTTCATTCATTTTCATTCGTGCATATTCTTTGCACGTGTCTGCAAATCCTATATCGAATATTCATATCTGTTCCTTGTACATATATATTATACTTGCAGAAGTACACGACTACTAATTGGGCTTCACTATAGCACGAAAAAGTGGGAACATTCTTTAGACTTACTGAAAAAGCTTTCTTCGTCCTAGAAGCTTTTCAGTATGCTTAAAGAATGCTCCCGCTTTTTCTTGGTATAGTGAAGTGCAGTAGTACCAACAGACTTTTCAGTAATAGGTGTATTCTGTTAGAATATTTATATACTATTATCAACAGGATATATATCATTACGATTAATTACCGTTTCTATCACTATTTTTATTATTTATTTTGCGACATTCTTCAATTTTACCCACCTTCATACCCTCTAACCTTTATATGCCCAGGAGAACGTTTTCGAACCCTGTTCAACTGAATGATGACTCTCCATTCTTTTCGAGCAAATATTGACGGTCGCGCCTATTTTAGTTACTTAGAAGCCTTGAAAGCATACTTGTAGCGGATCGAAATGTGCTCATATTGAAGCATGGAGCGCAGCCTACGATGCACTCCTCCTTAATTTCCTCTCAAATGTTACATCTCCTCATCTCCTTGATTCCTTATGTCATACGTCAATAATCTTTCTTGTGCCTAGCTCAGTTTCGTTAGTGTTTTCTACGCAGTAATTTAGAGAGCTCATATTTGCCTATTGTCTTGTATTCATCAAAGATACACTGAATCGGAGCTGTTTTGCGAATAATATTCGCTCTACCATCGGTTTGCAAGCGTATCAGAAACATTATTGGCTTTTGTTGTAGGTGAACAAAACTCGCTGGAAATGGGAACCTCAAGTTTCAAGCTGAACAGTCAAGGTACGTAAGCTCACTTTTTTCTGTTTGATTTATTGAAATAACTATCGATGTTATAGTAGCAATACTTCGTAACGTATAGCTATAGCCAATGGAAAAATCTGTTTATTATATTATTTGGTGTTTGTAAAGGAGTCTTGTTTACTTTTTATTTCATTAAAAATTGCGTGTTTGTTATTCAAATTGCAACTTGAAATCTTATTTCAACTCAGATCATTATGCAAAATAGATCATCTTGATATTGCTGTTTGGATGATGCAAGTTTATGGTTTTTGTGTAAATTTCCAGAAGCAGAAGCGCTCTTTGAAGAGGATGAGAAGAGTTTTCAGCATTCTAATACGATCAGCAAGGTAAGATTGGCAGCCACATGTCCTTCATTGACCACAGTATTTGCAGAAATGCTGGAGAATCAAATGCAGTGTACCTTGCCTTAGTGGCGACCTCTATAGAATGGCTACCCTGTCCTCATCGGTCATCAATGAACCGGCCATTACATTTTTTAATCATTTAATGTCCACCTCTCTAGTGTGGCCAGCGGTCATTTTTACACGGACCAGGTTTATATTTTTGTGTATATCGGTCTGTTATTTAATTAAATTCGCCAGAGAAACTTTTCTAAGCAAAACCAGGTTCCATTTGATTAATTTGATTGAGAAATATTTCTGAAGATGTACCAACTATGAGGCTTTACAAGAAGTTTTTCTTTGAGAGTATTCTTATGAAACTCCTTATTACTATTTAACACACATTCTCTTAATAATTATGATGCAGAAAAATTATGTCGTCGACAAACAATTTCTCCCTTTCATATCTGACCTGTGTAGAACGGCCACACCTGTATAACGACCAAATTTGGTTAGCCCCTTGGGTGACCGTTATAGGCGGGTTACACTGTAGCACATTTTATCTTCAAAAACAACACATCAACAATTGCATTTAATGCTAAATGTTTGAAAAATATGCATGACTCAAATGCTACAATATCAGTACAACTTACAAGTTCATATTTGAATAGTTGATAGGAATTTTTTGCCTAATGTTTTCTGATTTGCGTTTTGATATATTTGTCATTAGAATTGTGAACCATGTCGTTTATGGTTTCTTTTTCAAAGTAACATTATTCGTAATACAGTTGGCACTATGCGTCATGCATCGCTGTTGTGGTAGAGGAAGTAAATGAAATATCTTCAAGAAGTAAAACAAATATAATAATAAAATTTATAAAGCTTGTTTGCTTCTCGTTTTTTTCAAATGAGGATACCATTCTGAGCGTGTTTTTAGAGGTTTAGTTTTGATTCTGAAAAACATGCCTGGGACATATGACATTTCGTTGGATATTAATGCATTTGTATCTTCGTTTTCCTTAAGATCTAGTAGAAGGTATCCAAATGTCATATAGAATTGGTATGGTACAGTCTTATTAGGTCAGACTCTTGTGTCATTCGCTATGTGATTAGGACAACCAGTTTCTACTGTTTTCTTTTAATGATACTTAGCTTGCAAACATTTCGAGTGAATCGGCATGGAATTTAGAAGACGTTGATAGCAAGGGTGAAGTACGTCTTAGTAAATATTTCAATGCAATGTCGGAGGAGCTTGGCACGATGAGTTCGGACAGACCTGATCGTCCGAGGGTAAGAAGCATATTTTCATTTTAATTGTTGATTTACTATTTGATCCACCCCGTGTTACGATATTTAATATACTATGTAGACTTATAATTTGACCTGTCTATTTAGCTTTAGACTTTGATATAATAGTCGGAGTTAAGAGAAGTCATGGAGCTTGGAAAGAACAACAAATGTTAGCGAATGAAAGGAAGATAATGAAAAGCAAAATTTATTATGATAATAGTTTGTTTCGATTGTTACTAATTAAAGGTAGCTCATTTATTCACAAACTATTTCAGATTAAGACTGCTGTAGGTATTAATGATTTTTGTGATTTTTCTTTATGATAAGCATGGCTCTCCTGAAATTATCCACGTAGACAAAATTCAGTATCAGTCCGACTCTTCAAATACCGTAAATAGTTGGAGACTCATATACAAAGCAAGAGTCGTGTTATTATGGGTACCCAATATCAGTATCATGCGCGCTCATTACTTTATAAATCTACTCTTCATACTCCACTTGTAGGCTAGGACTATTGCAAATTTTATCATATTTGTTCTCTTTTGTCTTCCAGCCTGTCTTTGATGATTACAAAGTGGTCAAAACTCCTCCTGCGCTGCGGCCAATTGTTTTACATGCAGGTGGACCCGATGAATCTGCTGTCAACAAAGTAAGCAGTTTTTCTTTTGATGGACCAGAGCATTCAAACAGTGCTACAACGGCTGCAGAAAAGACAGAACAATCCATCCCGATTCCAAAATTTTCATCAACATTCACTATTTCTAAGCCGGTTGTCAGCCATGAATCAGCAAATGTACCGAGTATACCCCAAGCAAAAGGAGCAGTTACTGTAAAAGATACCATACAAGCTAGCAATGGGGCAATCAAGATGCCAAAAACTAACGACGAGGCAGAGGGTTTGTTGCATGATATTGGCGTTGGAAGAGTAAGTCTCCGGGGTATCTCAGGTGTTAATATTTCCAATCTAGCAGCGAAGATAGCAGTGGCTACGAATTCTGATCCAAAATTCATATTGAAATTGCTTATCTCGCTGATTGAAGGTGAAAAAAGCGGAGTAAAAGAGGCGCCAGTATCCCCACCTGATGTACTTAGAAGGCAACAGCCATCAACAGCTATTGAGAGACCAAATGCGCAAGCTACAAATACCTCCATGGCACCAGCACAGCACAGTAGTGCACAGGGGAGCTCGAGGCCTAGACAAGAGGAAAAATTGCTTGACAGTAAAACTGAAGATACTGCCAATGCGCGTTTTGCAGCGCACGATACCCTGCACTCCAAATCTGCAATGGGACGATCCGGAAAACAGGATCAAAGTACTTTGGTGCTTTCTGATCTGGACAGAACCCTGACCCCATTAAAGTCTAGTGCAAGTTCGGTGAAGAGACAGGACCCATTTAGCGCAAAAACGGTTTCATCATCTAGAAGTGCAAAGCCTCAGCAGAACGCAATACAGGAGCACAACAACAGTGTTACCACTTCATCGGGACGAGTCATGTCTCAGGCTCAATATTCTTATCCGGATTCAGGTGCAGGAAGTATACAGAAATTCACTGGATCTGAAGACCAAAATCAACGAAAGACACCTGCTATACCCGTGAACACAGTTTCCCATAGTGCTCGGCCTGTTTCTTCCGTAATACCTCTTGTTGCTTTACCCGAAAGGCGCCCTTTGTATAGAGACTCAGGGGTGCAATGTCTGGCAAGATACGAAAAGGCACAGCAGCCGGTTGAGCGCGGAGCTAGTTTTGAGCGCTTAAGTTCGAAGGTAAACCGCACCAATGTCACAACAGCTGATGCAGCAATACAGTGTGATGTTACCGAGCATGGAAGCGATGTCTTCTCGGATTCTGGTTTGAATAGTATTTCTCACCAAAGTCTAAAAAAGATGTCGAATGGAATTAGTAATTCTAGTATCAAAACATTACCAGGAAGGCATTTGAGCAGCACAGCGATATTTGCTGATGAGTCGTACGAGCAACCCACTAAGGGAATCACGTTGAGTCCAGTCATGCCTGAGGTAGATACGACTTCCCTTATCGAACAGGATGAATCCAACTGGAAACCTCTCACAGTAACCAATCAGAACAGGCAATTCGCACAAATAGCATCACATGGCACTGATACTCAACCAGAAAAGCCTCAAATGGGTCGGCTACCCGACCCTAATCTAAAGCTAACTGGAGAAGAGATTCATGATATATTACCTCGTATTTCCGACATTAAAGTTCGAGAGAGTAATGCTATTTTCTACCCGTTAATGGCTACCAATCAGACAATAATGGGACGCCCGTCAGTTGCTCACTCAACACAAGTGCAATCCCCATATCACCCAGCCGACAAGCAACAAACGGGTACTTTGAAAACATGTAGCTCGGATGAAAGTAACGCAAATACCGTTGGCTCTGTCTCCTATAAAATGGCTTCAATGGCAGCGATTCAAATTATTGTTCCCAATGAAGTATGCTTTTCGGATATCCAGTGTATAGGCGTTTCTGTGAATGAGTGCCTGCCTATTCATAACCCAAGCAGTAGATGGATTCAATGCATGCTGGAAGTGGTGTTTTATTCTGTAAATGGTGTTCAGGTGCGTGTTTCCTTTGATAATGTGAATCTATCTATTTTCTTTTGCCTTTCCATCCACGACTTTTTTAGTTCATAAAACAATGTCGACATGGTTTTGAAAAATCTTTCTCTTTCTCACTCCCTAAAACTACGGGATGAAGGATAGGGGACTTGAAATATAGGCAATAGTTTTTTACAGCAACCATAATTTTCCGTTTTACCCATGCCTAGAGTGGATTGTTGAAGTATTCTGCTGCATTCTCTTAAAAGAGGTGTACTGCACTGTTAACCTCGAAGTCTCAAAATTTAACTACCCACGAGTGATACAAGTATCTAATATTTTGTGTTTTTTATAATACTTAGAGGTGTTAAGAGCTAGTTTAGTAAGCTTCTTAGTACTACCTGAAAAAGTGTACCATGTTTATTTAGGATATATTTTTGGTGTCAAGTCTGCTAGAGATAATCCCACCTATATATTGATAGGCAAATAGCTTGCTATGACAATGGATAGAGCCCAAACTTATCAGAATTGTCATCAAATGTGTTTCTGCAATTTTTATGTCATGTTTGATCCCAGTGATACATCTATGTAGCCGTTCTGCTCTTTCGTAGAAACGTTGATATTTCTTGACCTAATTACTTCTCCAGTATATCAGTTCTACGCAAAATATTTCTTGTGTATCCTTATCGCCTTTATTTTCATTACCATTTGCTCTATTATTCGTTTTATGACTCGAACTGAACGGTTTTTATTTTGATATGCAAGGCTGAAATCAATAATTCATGTGCGTTTGGGATGCAGCCAAAAGTGTTCATAGCCCCACATACAACAGAAGATGTGAAGGTATTTCATTATCATTTTTATGTAACAAGCTTTTGCCGTCTTTTCTCTCAGCTGTATGACAACATCCATTATTCTGATGATCTTGTTAAGGGAATCATTTAGGAACATTGTTGCTTGTATCATTTTTGTGTAGCATGTCATTCTCCTCATGTCTCTCAGTTGCATGACAACATGCATTATTTAGATGATCTCGTTATAGGAGTCACGCAAAAAGACAATGTTATTTTGAAGTATAGTTTACATGTGCTGATGAAACGTCTTACCATAAGCGTATTTGTTAGGAGTAGGATGAAGAGCGCAACAATCTTAAGTTCTATGCATGTTTCGATACTCAAGGTCGTTTTCGGTAACTTGCAAAATGTTTGGAACAACTAGAATGACAGTGGTAGGCAATCATTTTAGAACGATTGACAAATAGATTCTCCCACATTTGAGACAATAGCAAAACTATTAAAACAGTTGGATGCCGAAGGTATGGACATTGTTCTAACTGGAAAATGATAATTCCCTATGGCCTATGTATATATTCCTAAGAGACGGAGTGCACCATGAAATCTGGAGGGCTGTCAAAAAATACTTTTGCAAATGGAAAGATAATTATCTCAAATCCTAGCAGATGTGGAAGACTGTTTGTAAAAAGTAAGAAATTATACATCAAAGCTGTGATGACTCGAAAATTGATTGTACCTAATTGTCAACTTGTTGAAAAATAAGAGGATATTCCAGAATACTTCAACAGTTATTGTCAGGGTAACCAGCCACCAGAAAAAGCAAGGAAATTCAATATAGTGAAATTATCAGAGAATTTTGATAATTTCCTCAGGGAAAACAGGAAAGCTCAAGCAATTCCATAAGTAAAACCCACTAGTCACCTTGGTTGTATTACTATTAGGTTCAAAGCTAAAGGAGAAATGTCTCCTACTAGATTTAAGCCAATGTTTCTATGTAGCAGGCCTTTGTTTGAGACTGTGGTCAACTGAGTTAACTATACCATAAGGAGGTATCACAATAAATTGAAAAATCGTCATATTTGTAGGTTACGTTTCACGCGGAACATGCTGGCATGTATATGGCGAAAGTGAACATACTTGCAAGCCCAGTTGTTACTGATGAATCATCACTGACTGGTAATGAAATCTACCCGAATGTTGTTCATATTGAGGGCGTTGCTGAGCTGCCTGATATTGAGGTTTGTACCGTTTATATGGTACCATTAGAAATCAATTCGATAACTAATTGACTTGCTGCAAAATATCTGCTGAGAATCAATCTCCAATTCGTATTTTTCATTTTTTCATTGATTTTCGATAACTATTTCATTTTACGGCATATCATTGCATTTGGCAATTTGAATAAGCACTCGTTTCCATGGATGCTCACCTTGTCAATTCATCATCATTGACCATAGTATGAAATGAATGTTCGTTATTGAGCTACCAAAGTTTGGTTATATCCATCACCAACTTTTCAAACTAGAAAACATTATTATTCAGGTACCGGAAGGAGTGCATATGATATGTCATGTTGCTCTATAGTATTTGAAGTACTGATTTGTTGGTAGTTACTCATTCCGTATAGTGCTTTGGAAAACATAAGAACTTAGCTTTTTTATGGCGGTATAATCTTGTTGCATTGATACATTACGACAATGTACGCTTGTATAATAGCACTGTAAGAATCCAGAGCTCTTTGATTGATTTTGATTCAAAAATATCTTTCATTAATTTAACCATTTGGATCGACAATTTAGATGGTAGACTATAACGACCGTTGTCTTATTACTTTTCTCTTAACCTAGATACTTCATGAGCAGTCGAACGAAATTGATTTTGGAGAAATGCCTGGTGGTATAGTACGTGCAAGATCTTTGAAACTGATCAACAGAGGAAGAGCTGATGTTCCTTTGAAGCTAGTTTTATCAGGAGTAAGTTTCAACATTACTGATTGTCCTAACAGTATAGTTATTTAAGATTAATATGCTTATTTAGTCTTCTGTTTCATTTCTCATGGCAGAATATGGCGCAAATCAGCATCAATCTCAGCTTTGTTATAACATCTCAATTAGTTATACTTTCAGCAACTAGCAACCTCAGGCCAGGAATTTTCTTTACTCCGCTCTTAAATTTTCAATGGAAATTCTTCTTTTTTTATGCTTTTTTATTACATCCCAGCAGCTCTAAGGAACATATTCTGTTGTTGCTATGCCTCCTTGTGAAATATGACTAATTTACCTTACCATGGTGTTTCATCCTTTATCATCGCGGTAAAACTATCGCGTGATTTGGTGAGACTTTGATACGACATGATTTTTCGTTCTTTCACTAAGACCTAAATTGTTTTGATTCTAGAATGCAACCATGTGGCGGCACTTTGCATTCGTAGATGCTGATATGGCTCCAATTGGATCAACAGTATCAGATGGCCACTCGGAAAAGGATGAGACACGGCTCCCATTGTTGAATATCATACTACCAGGTTGCCACCACAAGGTAGCATTTCCATTATTTGTATCTACTGATTCTTCGTAACAGACGAACAGTGTTTTTAAAATTTATTATACAGCAGCCCATTTACCTTGACAAATAGAATTTATTGTTCACGTAGCTATGATGCCTGCTACTCCTTCGCTGTCATCCCATCAAACTCAGCGCAATGCCTCTTTGTACCCACTTTTAATTACTATATATCTTAGTATTCCCAGTTGACTTTCCTCGAGTTAAATGATTTTGAAATATGCCTCATTTGCCTGGTTGCTTATTTCCGCCTTTTGAAAAGTTTATCACAAATTTTGTGGGAATTTTTGCTACATTACCGTATTTTATTTCTGTCTCTCTTATCGAACTTCTGAGACTTTTATGGTCTTGTCAGTCCTTAATCTTTATTAGTATTTTACAGCATGTTTCACTTTGCTTTCAACATCTTTTTGTTACTTTTTAAGGGTGAGCGTATGACAGATCCAGAGGTTATATGGATCCAGTTCAAAGCACCACAATTTACTGACAGGGGTATCTCTCCTTTTATTCAATATAAATTGGCTTTTTATGCTTCGCAGTAGTCGACAAAACGAAGCTATTACGTAATTGTCCAGTTTATACAGTTATTTTATATATATATATATATATGTATGTATGTATGTATGTATGTATGTATGTATGTATGTATGTATGTATGTATGTATGTATGTATGTATGTATGTATGTATGTATGTATGTATGTATGTATGTATGTATGTATGTATGTATGTATGTATGTATGTATGTATGTATGTATGTATGTATGTATATCTGTTGGACATATTCAACTGTCGAATTTTCCGTTTCTAATTCCTGTAAATAACGTGACATCTAATGTATTTTCCAATCGTTTCTTCCAGGATTGCAGGTGAAAATTGGGCCTCCGAATGAATATGCAGCACGTGTTGATATTGAAATTGATACTACGAAAAACGGTGAGTGAGCTTAGAGCAGTTAATTCCATCAAGTTGCTAGCAACCTTTTTATGAATATAGTCTTTCACGTACATAAAAGTTTTGTGTTACAGGAAAAGATGCAGCTTACTCTCAGCTTACTCCCAATTTCATACCAGTATGCTATGCGTAAGAGATTATTCAATCCCACATTGAATCAGAAGTGGGAATATCAAGACTATGGGTTCTTATCCACAAACAGCGTTCTCGGAAAACTAATTGTGGGTCATTTTATGCAATTAAGCATAACTACGGTAATTCCACTAATTGCCCCTCTCGAAAAACCCCCCTTCGAATAAGCCCCATGTTAAACCTTCAAATTGTTAATAAACCCCCCTCAAATAAGCCCTCCCTTTGAAAGAGCCTCTACTTAAAGAGCATCAATAGCAGATAAACCCCAGGGGGGCTAACTTGAGGATTTACGACATTGCATGAAAACCTGAGCATACCGATAATGCTTTACATCACGTCCAACGCTCGAGTATGAAATGTCGGTTGTAACTGTAAGGTGAACAGAACCAAAAGTAACATTTGAACGTTTGCTTGTATTCATTTGGTTTCCTATAGCTATTTACTATAGCTTGAGACTGAGATGTTTTCAGCTCCGGTACTTGTGATATCATGAATTTCATTTATGTATATTTTTCTAAAGGAATAATTGTTGGAAGCGTACTTTTGAAAGCAGTCGTTGGAATAGCCCGATTACATGCTCCTAGGTCCCTTCAGGTATGTTCCTCATTAATTGAACAGTTTGAAATTGTCACCTCATGTTATCGACGTTTCTTACGCACCCTACTTTTGCTATCTGTTTATTGCGATTTGCGTTGTGTTTCGTGGATTTGGAAATCGTTACATATCTGAAGAATAACGACCGGACAGAATGGGTTCAAACCAGTCATAATCTTCGCTAGCATTTTGATTTACTTGAATAGTTTCACTAGATACGTTTGACCTTAGCAATAGAGCAATGCATAGCTTCTGCTTTCAATTTCACTTACCTCTAGCTAACTTGCAGTGACTTACTGTGATGGCCAAACTCGTTAAGTTGTTTAATGCATAGCTATTGCAGTTTGTTTTGATACTGTGATCACTTTGAGGAATAGTCATTACCGGCAAATAGAGTGCTGATTAATGATGATTGAGAAACACTAGTTGATATGATATTGTGCTGGTATTGTCTTGTTTTCTATTTCGATGGATTTTGCAAATGAGAACAGTAGCAATCTATTCTTGATGGCAATTCATACTGTCCTTTCTTCATATCTTAGTTGGGTCTGCGTGCATTCGTTCGCTTAATTAACTTCAGTTGCTAATATTCGCTACGCAGGCCATTTCATTATCAACAACGGAAGGTCAGCGTGTCAGCCGTGGTATACCATTCCGCAATGCGGGCAATATCTCGTTAAACATACAGCTTCAAGTATCGACGCTCACCGACTTATTCTCTGTCGTGCCAGATCACGTGACTTTATCACCGGGACAGGTAATTGAGCGATACAGCAGGTCACTTAACCAACGTTACTTTTTATTGTGTTATTCATCATTCTCACTTCTTTCACTTCAAGTCATTTGTTCCATTGTATCCCATCCTTCTTCTGCATATATTTCCATGTTGTGCCCAGAATTGCAGTATAGCGAATGATGTAAGATGAACCTTTTACAACCTATTGGCTATACCAAAATACGAGTGGGAACTTCATTGGCTTTTATGAATGTACAATTTCATCGTTCATATTTAGTTAAGTCCTTTTGTAATGCATTGTGATTCATATGCAGTGCTTTGTAACTGTTCCACAGCCGAGTTATTATTACAGGATATTGAAAACTTCTTTTTAGAGCTCAGAAGTGTTTGTTCATTTCTTGTCAATGACGAGTGTCACTGTTGAAAGGTATGAGTTTTTGTGGAACTCGAAACCACAAATGATTTACCGAGTCCTAGTGATGTTGGGTTCGTCTTGCTAATTCGCATACCTTGAAGTGCATGATATTCGACTTTAACATTTAAGTCGAAAGGCTGGTAGCTGAATCAAGCTTTTTGCTTGGGAATGAGAACTCTTGAATGATTTGGCTAGTATGAGCCGCAAAGCTTTCTTAGATTTTTAAAGGAATATGTTTGGTTGGTTGCTCTTTGTAGACCTTTTAGCAATGATTATGTGTTTTTCGCTAACTATTGCAAGATTTTCTGCCCTGAGTAGTAGCTGAGTATTATTCCATGTGATGTTTTATTGAAATATTCTACAGTTTTATTTTGACACTCTTTACACTAATCAAATTATTGGTATCTAATTCTGGTGTGATGCGAAATCTTATCTGCTAGTCTCAGTTTTAGAAGAGCAAATTCTGTACTCTGATATCTTGATGAAAGGTGCCTTCATAAGAAGTAAAATTGGCAGCAACAAGAAAGGCAGCATATGGCTGGGTATTCCATCAGTTGAGATGATAAATCGTGTATTAACTTTGCGATAACTTTGTACTGACTACAAGAATTGCCTTGCAGTTTCCTGCTGGTGTCAATTCACCCTGATGGTCCTCAGTACGAAGTTGTTCTTCGTGGAACCTCAACAGCTCTGAAACCAGTCAAAGAAAAAGACGACAAGTAAGAGATTTTTCGGCTCTGTATGTTTCTTGTAGCATCCGTTGTCTTTTACATCAGGGTTTCAAAGCTTTTTCTGTAAAATACAACTTGAAGTCATTTTCTTAATGCACATTTTCTGTTTATTCAGTTACCGATGCAAATATTTAAAAGAGCATCTTCACATAAATGTGTATGTCTGTTACTTTTTAACGTAATATGTATTTGTTCTAGACCTGTGTTGCTGTGCAACAAGCCAGTGTTATGTTGGGCGGGTATCCCAATTGGAAGATCCAGGTAAGATACCTAATGCACTTAGCTCAATAGTTACAAACTAACCATTTCCTGAGCTTGAATATGTTTTAGATTGTTAAGCACTTTGTTTCCAGAGTTTGCTGTCATTCAGAAAGAATTGAGATATTTCCTTTCTTGTCTATGGATAGCCAATACCAAACTGGATAATTTTCTCAAAAGGTATTAATACCTTTAGAATTTAAGTCATGAGTGATAAAGTTATGTCTTAGAGCATTCATGCTAACTGAAGTGGACAGATTTTGTTACTTTGCTAGTCGGTATCAAATAGATTCCTTTGCAAATTGCTACCAGTATGAATTCAGTAGCGTTGCACATCTTTCCTGTTGTGAAACTTATTGCAGAAACAAGTGATTTCAAAATGCGTTGTCTGGAGAGAAAAATGACTCTTATTAATTGCGGACCAGTTTAGTTTCCGGTATTGAAGTCCAGGTAAGTTAGAATTCAGTGACTGCTTCAGTACTGATTATTCTGTACTTACAAAGGTAGAATTAAATTAACGAGTAATGCTATTGTTTTGAAGGCAACAAAGAGCGTACTTACGAAACAACTCTATGACCAAGGATTTGCAAATTACTTTGGCAGTTGAAGGCAATCATTCGGATTTTCAGGTAGGAGACTGAAGATCTTTTGGAGTTTTATTTTAATTGGACTAATAGATCTTTTATGCCAATTTCTATATTTTTTCGAAGCCTTTAGATTCTGTAGTATTGACACAAAGAACGCTATTTCATGCAATTTCCAGTTTGCAAGTGCTGATGCAAAACCCGTTCTCAGTACCTTGCTTTCAATGATTTGCTGTTTTTAGCACGTGTCGCTTTCATTTAGATTCAAAACACATTCGATTTCAAAGAGAGAAGTAAAAATGCGCATGAAGTCACTCTCAAACCGCAGGTAAGAGATTCACATTATGAAATAAAGAAATGATGAATTTGAAATCTGATAGTAACTAGTCCATTTGTTTTTGAAAATATGTAAGATCATTGCATGTTGATTACTTTCCATTAGCTACCAGACATACTGCTCAAAATCACGAACTCTTATGGCTCACATAGTCATCCACTATCTTCAGTGCGAATACACTTGTTTTCTACGAATACCATAGTTTTTGCTGATTCTCAATACTTCTAAGCAGTATTTATCTTGAGTTTGAAATCATTTTAAGATCATTCTTGAGAAACACTATACTATATGTAGAATTGGACATATTTGCCACTTTTTTCATCACCAAACGAGAGTAAGAGTGCAAACTGTTCAAGCAGATAGAGAAATTACATTAAATAAGAAATTATAGTCGCAGCGGTGAAATTTGAGTCTGGTGTATTGTTCCTATATAGCTATTATTCTTAAGTAATTGTGAAGTTTCCGCAATCTCGAGCCTTAATATTGTTACAAAGTTTATTCTCATAGGGAAGAGGTGTCTACCTGAGTGTACTGTACAAACTATGTCTTAGCACTTTGTGCATGCATCGACCAACTAGTATTTTGAGAAATTTCCATTGACATTTTAAAGTCACATACCTGTCTTAGCTAACTTCCTTCTTACTTCTTAAGAAATTATTATTTCGTTGCATTTTGCTCTTTCGAATTGCGCATGTGAACAAGAAGATTGTTGAAGTGAATTGAGCAGCAGTATGCGGATATATTTTTATGAGAAAAGTGGGAAAGATCTGTCAAGCAATGTTTGCAGTAATTTCAATAGAAGCCCATAGCAATTATTGAGTTCTTCATTATCTGAGCATCTTCGAATGCGATTATGGTGCATGTGTTTCATGAGATATATTTTGTTACTTTGTGTACATTTGTTCTGAAATACAGTTACCGTCTTACTTTGAGCTAGTTTTCTAAATTGTATTAGATTTGCCTACTAATATCTACTATCCTATGAATAAATATATATACGAAAGTTACAATACTTTTGTTTTGGATTAGAAGGACAGAATCTAGACGAGGTTGTATTATAAGTTACCGATTTATTTCCTTCACGCAGTACTCATGCTTGTTGATTTTCGCAGAATGAAGTGCCGATTCACGTGCTATTCGTCCCATCAACTTTTGGAATGATTTCAAGTGCATTGGTAATCAGACCTGTTGGTGATGGCCCAAAATTCAAGGTACAGAATTTCGTAGTTAGTCCAGTAATGAGCATTCCTTGACATCTGAAATGAAATATACGGGAAGGAATTACTTGACAAAATTTGTGCTGGAAATTGCCAATAGTTTTACAGTATAGAATCTACCTTCACAGCCCCCATCACTCTTTGAATTGATTAGTCCTTCAGCGGAAGATTTCGTTTGATGGGCAGGGACGTAGCTAAGGAATTCTCCCCAAATACGTTTTTTTTGTCTGCAGTAGATCTTGTTTTGTATCAACAATTTTCACTGAAATACAATGGTTCTTCATGGTTGTCTTCGCAATGTAGACAATTCAAAAACCAATTTTGTATCGGCAATGAAGGCGATATTTTTTTAATATAATATGCGGGAAATTTAGAAAGACTTTTTTAGATGCAGCAGTTAATGTAAAGGAATAATTTACTATTTTCATTGCCCTATTTTTTTGTTATCTAGCCTTTTCCATTTATTATGTCAAGCATCTTATGCCTGTGCGCGTTTAGATTCCTTTGCATGGATATGGAGGATGCAGTTTGTTACAGCTTACAGATGCGCAGAAAGTTGGCGATAATTATTGGATAGATGCTGGAGAGGTAGCCATTACTAGAAAGATCATTTGTTATTTTGCTAGTTCAAAAATACAACAGGTTCCTTATCTTTCCTGGCATGTGTCTTTTCTTATCAATAATCATAGCTTGCTTGTTTGTTTGCGTAAATACCATGGAATTCCAACCCAAACGCAACTTAGCCCGTCATTTCAGTTGAAAATTATATAAATATCCATTCATTTCGGCCTTTGCATTCTTCACTGGTTCACCACTTTCAATCTTGTAAATTGTGGGCAATTGCCAGTATGATCTATAGCTGGTGGTATTCAATTTGTAGGAGCGATTTTTTGTGAATTTGCTTTGATAATGCCTTCCCTTTTGACTTGGTATTCCATTAGCACAGCGAATGGTTTGATTTCAATGTTAATGATAGTGATAGTTTTTTAGGCCTTAATTTTGCTTCTATGTTGTGATTTCTGAAACATTTATGTCACCCTCGGTTGTTTGAATTTTTGGCTCATCTAAACGGTGCTTCTTAAGTTTTGATTAAAGCTATTCGAATAAAGCCAAGGTGCAATGTTTTTCATTTATGCCTTTTCACTTCCCTTCATTATTGGTTGGCTTTCGCTAAATAGGTATCCCCTGGAAAACAGAACATTGTCAAGCTTTCATTACAGAACGTTGGCAACAGAGCTGCATTTGTGAAGATCTTATGCTATACCGGTAAGTTGGATTTATTCAACTAAATTCAAATTTTTAGGGAATGCTGTTGTCAGATAGCTCAGAAATTCAATAACTCGAATAAATGTCAATTTCTCCAAAAGAGAGTTCGAGTTGTCGATGCTCAGTTGTACTTGTTGTTTTTTGTGTTGGCTATTGGATAATCACAGTGTATATTTGCTCCTGTGGCAAAGCCGTAGTACTGATCGTTGGGATGCAGGAAATGAACGCAATTATGGTAGTATACAAATAGTATATGCACATATAATTCAATAACTCTACGCAGTACGTTCTCGATAACTTCAGTACTCTTGTTGTGAGCAAGTATCATTCAGCATGTTCCTCGGCTTTCTCTTCGAAAGCTCGTGATTGCGATTCCGCTCCAGACTCCTTCACATCCCCCATTGTATCGTCATGGTACTGTTATATGGTAATATGAGAGATGTATGGTAAGATTGATTGTAATAGTTTTACGAATAAAGAACTATAGGAATTATTTGTCGTGGTTCTCTTAGTAGTTAATCATCTGAATTGGCATGTGATGTATGGACTCATTCAATTATGCGTAGGCAGAAATGGTTGTGTGGTTGTGTGTCCCGTGCCGTTTTGTGCAAGTAGAAAGTGTTGTCTCAGTCTATCCGTCTATCTGTCTATCTTTTTGGTCTGCATGCCTGCCAGCCTGCCTGCCGCCTGCCTGCCGCCTGCCTGCCGCCTGCCTACCTACCTAACTGTTTGTCTGTCTGTTTGTTTGTCTGTCTGTCTGTGTGTCTGTGTGTCTGTCTGTCTGTCTGTGTACATTTGCCAGTGTACATGTATCTATGTACGTGTGTCTTCTTTCGTGTGGCTGTATATATATATATATATATATATATATATATATATATATATATATATATATATATATATATATATATATATATATATATATATATATATATATATATATATATATATATATATATATATATATATTACGGTTGGATTTTGGCACCTTAAGCTGAAATAAAAATTATCAGTAGTCAGGGAATTATACATTTTTATCAAATTCTTTAATTCCTCTTTATGATTTGAAAATGTGTTTAGTACACTAACTGTTGTGAATTAGAATTAGCTTCGAAAGTAAACCCATTCACTTCTGTTCCAGATGTTAGTAAGCGAGAGATTTATCCAAGTAGCCATATAAGTATTGCGCCAAATGATTTTGTTCTCCTTGAAAAGTGCACAAAGGTAAGTAATTAAGAAGTTTTATCAGCCTCCGTTGATCTAGTTTATCATACGGTTATCTATGTTGCTCACAATTTTGATGGCGATGCATAACTTCTTTTTAAGTTGCCTTCAAAGCTGTTGCTTGAGGTTACTAATTGCCCTAGGACTGTTGGGGAGTGAAAGGCCAACGATAAAGAGTATATGATATACCTGCTCCTTGATACTTTCGTGTTTAGCTGTTAGCAGAACATCGGATGTCATAACTCTCGCGCCTATGAATTTCTCTTAGCAATTGGTTGTAGTTCTCCAGCCAACGGAGTCCGTTTTATGCGATGCAAAAGACAAACCGTGCGCTGCAGCTTCATTAGCAATCTTCAGTGGTGATGAATGCATGCGACAGTTGTACAGAAAGTAAGGATATACCAATTAACTACTTTCCTTTATTCTTCTTCTTCTTGAATATTTGGTGTTTTGGTTTTTTCTCTGAGTGGCTCTTCTTCAATCGTTTACATTTAGATTCGGCTTGAATCTGTCTGTTTTTCCTTAAACTTCCTGGGCTTTTCCCCACAGAGCCTCTGCAATGCATCACCATGCATGCTAACTCATATAAGATTTGCAATTTTACTTCACATAACATGTAACCTTGATTCTGCGTAACCTTCGCAAGCGTACAGTTAAGAGTACTTGGCTTTAATATTACATTAATGCAAGCACACCTCATTGCAAACATACATCAGTGCAAGCACGCGTCAGTGCAAACATGCATCAGTGCAGACATGCATCAGTGCAAACATGTGTCAGTTCAGTGCAAAAATGCATTGCAAATACGCATCAGTGCATGCACCCTACCTGGAGTCAGCAAAGAGCTTATTTAGTGATCAGAATGCTTTTATTTGCACTATCTTTTGCCTTGTTTTTGTAGAAATAGGCCGAAGTCAAACCAGCAGGCAATTTCGAAGGAGGGACCAATGCATAATATTGTGTTTGATGCACCATTCATGGATGAAGACAAAGTAAAATATGGTTCGTTTGAAACCCATTCGTTATTAACTATCCCATTGCCCTTTTTATATACATTGTCAGATTGGTCTGAATGAACGTCAATGCATAATGTTTTCAGCATACCTCTGCAATCATTATTGTATTTAATTCACTTTTTACGGTATTACAGATATTCATTATCCAGACATTTCAAATTGGGAGAGCTTCCTCGTGAGTTCAACATCCAGAATAGTTGTCAGTCTTGTCGCGAAACCTTCTGCAAAGGAATCTCGTGCCCAGTCTCCTTCAGAGAAACCACTGAAATTTGATCCGAAAGAGTTTATTATTGATCAAACACCAGCAAGGGCATTGCCTGCAGAATCAACTGCTAATCGCGGTATGTACCTTTCTGTTGATTCTAAGATGATTTACGAATGGATTATAGCGGTAGACATGATGCAGTGTAAACACACACAGAACCATAGTACAATAGAAATTATATCTTATGGCTATTTCAGGCTATCTGGCTGATTCTGATGCCCTTTGCCAGGTATCAACTAGCCCAGTGCCATACTCCTGTGGTCGTGAAGAATTGAAAGAAGTTTTTTTGGCTCTGTTGTATAATGAGCATAAATGCCACATATTATTTTTAAGACGATCTCTAACTTTATCCACTCATCAAATACTGTTGATTTATATAAATGCTGATATATTTTCATCGTCATCTTTGAAATATTTATGTAGAGACAACAGGATTTGGGAGAAGTGCAACGTGAATATTTTTGCAAGATAATTGCGAATATGGGTCATTTTAAACAGGATCATTATGGCCGGATTTGCCAGGAATTTTTTGTATTTGTTGCTAAGGTGTCTTCCTGCTCCAATTATGAATAACCTTCGAAGTTACTGTTAAAGGAGCACATAGTAATATCTATGTAGAAAGATGACCCCAGTAGGAGCAATCCTATTTCTCTGCTTTTTAACGTTTGCTTGGGCTCTTCTCTGTTGAAGATTAATATGGAACTATTTTTTTATCAATCAAAATACACTTATTACAATACAATACAACTACTGTGCCCATCCAGGAGGGAATAGACACTAAGTCATCGGAGTTCCCTCCAAGAACGGGCACTTACAAATATGAAACTTCATTCTTTACGCCTTAGAAGTTCTGTACATAGACTATATAATATGCTCTTTTCATGTAGTAATCTTTGTCTATCCAGGATGTACGAGAAATGCATAAGTAACTTTGATAAGTTATTACCGTAACAAGATTTGTATTAGAATACTTCTAATTTACTGTTTTTGTTCGTTATTCATGCTGATGGTTTATTTTATTTGGAATTCAGATGCAGGAAGAAGTGATCCCAAGTCTGCATATTCAGATCAACAAAGTAAAGAGACATGGGCAGTCTTGCCAGAACATGTGGTGTTAACGGCCCCAAATAATGGTACGATACTATTCATTTGACATAGTACGTATGTAAAACCTACTAAAATTTCTAATACACAAGTAGGTTTAAAATTGGCCTTTAAATAAAGTAATCACTTAGTGCCATATAGGGAGAATGCCTGTTCTGACATCATTGAAAGAGCGTATAGAGAGGGGATGTCATCTTAATGGTATTTTTTTTATTTGAATGGATGCACTTTAGGACCCTTGCAATGACATTATCTACGATACAATTGATAATTTCCAACTAATTCTTCTAACTGGTTTGATTTTATCATTGTTTCCCGGCTATGTTGCACAGCGTTTTGCTCTTATTTGATATCTCTCTTTGCAGATAAGTCTACCGCAAGGTTGCAGATGATAAATTATTCAGACAGACCTTTAGGGTGAGTAGTAAAGCCTTCATTTGGCTATTTTTCAATTTTTTGCCAAACCTACCAACGTTGGCACGTTTTTGTTCATAATATATTGCAAGAATGATCATCAACATCATAGTTTGCAATTATTTCATTTCGAAGGATATTTTTGTAACCTGCTTTCAATATAATCACTATTGAATAAGTTGTAAGTGGTGCCAATATTAGTGGTGATGAATTAATGTCAAGCGAAAGATCGATCTAGTAGGTCATGGGTCATACTTATACTATTTGTTGTAGCCAGTTTATAGCCAGAACTCCGACTTTCAAACCACAGTTATAAGTCCAAATGTTTTCAATATGCTTCCAAACAACTTTCGCTAGTGGAACTCATTTTTGTCATATGCAAATTATAACTATGCTATTTGAACGCTTGAGAATACATTATGTCCCTGAAAATGGACAATTTTCCTTAAGTAGTCCCTTTCTTTGTTGTAAAATATACTGTGAGATATATGTGTTCAGCCACAGGGTTTTCTGTAATAAAAACAACACTTTCCATAGTACTAAAGTCGGCCTGTTACATGTATGATTCGATATCATTATTATTAATGATAAGTAAGAAAGAAACGTAGCTCCAGTTTATTGTACTCGGATGCTCCACCCTATTGGCTGGATATTATGTACAGACCGACTGTAAAGTTAGTTTGCAGCGAAGGTTGCATTAAACGTTACTCTAACTTGACTATTTGCCGCACATGTCATTGCGCAGGATAGCCGATAAATCTGAGGGAGCTAACACTGCTTTAAAGGTGTTCGTATTTGGACTGCAAACTCATACACCCTTGTTGTGAAATAGAGGAACATATGACTACATTATGGCTGCAGTGTTATTGCCATTATTATTGTTATTAAGCAATGTTATGCTACTTGTATTGCTTATCTGGCAAACCTTTTTAAAGTAAAGCAATTTAAAATGACTGCAATATGAATACCTTGCTTTGAAGAGCCAATCTATACTTCTGCTCTATTACTTTGCATTGTTTTCGATCCAGGTTTGAATTCAGTTGGCCAGCCCAAAGCCTCATCATAACACCGAGCAAAGACAGTGTCCCACCAAGGTATTCTTTTTTGAGATTTTTCTTGTGTTCTTGCTGGACGTGAACTGGTTTAAAGTTGAAGTTTTCAAAGAAGTTTGACCTTCGATAATATCCGTATGCATTGCTGATAATTTATGCTGCGCAGTGTGAGTTTCACGCTTAAATGAAGCCTTGAGCACCGCCCCTCCTTATCTCCCCTCCTTCTTCTAGTCTCATTTCTGAGCTTTCCGAAACTGAGGAACGCGCTTCTTACATCATTTAATGTAGCCTCATCTTACGTTTATCTCCAGAAAACTTAGAAGGCTTTTTTTATTGCACTTAATTTAGTTTGTTGGTTTATGTTAGATGCACCGTTATGAAATACCAAGCCAAGTATAACTGGAACTATTAAAAAAATTTGCACCATTCTCTGTTTCTCTCTTGTTGAGGCTCCTTGTCTGAAGCCCTTATAATTTTTCAATCTGGACAAGGCATTTTACAGTTTTTGACATAGAAGAATTTTGGTATATGTCCTTAATCCGTTGTTACATATTCAAGCGAATATGACAATTTTTTGGTCAATGTTTTAGTAAAGATCATTCTACTTTGTAGTAAAACTGTAAAATGATCTGTCAGCTAAAAAAGTTTTGAATTCTCAATCATTTCCCATATTTCGTTTTGAATAGAAAATCTGATTAGGCTATCCTGTTTCCTATTTGCATTCTCTTTTAGTTTTGTATCCCTGTGCCTGCCTATTGAGCAGTGTATTCGATTTTGATGACAAATCTGTGCTCATCTCATATTTGAGTTGCTTTTCTTTCACATTTATCATGCTGATTGCTCGTTAATTTTCTTTCTACCAGACCTATCTTGATTGTGTATTTGCAGTGTTGACAATATTCCATAATATCCTTCGTCTTTAGGAGTCAACTGATCGTATTTGTATCAACAAAGCCATCATTCTTGTCTACTGGAGGAGAGCTTCCATGGCGTGGCAACATATATGTGCAATGTGAAGGAGTACAGAAGGTACATACTCTTCAGTTTTGACCTCATGATATCCAGAACATTACTTGTTTTATGTGGCAATATCATGATCGTTGGATTTGCTACCGTAGATTTCTATTGTAATAATGGGAAAATCAGTTACGTTGGCTTTTCCTGAATATTTTTTTGGAACACAATCAAATTGATTCAAATTGCATTGAGCAAGCTCAATCCAACTTTATTTCCTTCAGGTATATGGTACTGGTAAGAGAGAAGGGAGAGTGATCAAAATTTAACAAAAGAAAGGAGAAGGAGGGATCGCCAAACTTTGAGGGAAAATGGGAGATTTAGAACCTATCCCCCCCCCCGTGTTCCTTGTCATCGTTTCAAGCCCTGAACTTAGCTTTAACCGGCTGATTTACGTGTTTACTCAAAAAACTGTAAATTGTCCTAACTGCAAGTATAGTTTTCCTCTGTATGTAAAGAGGTTTGCCTTTTTCTTGTGCAAATAGTTTTGTTGATAAAAGCATATCGGTGTTGACTGATTTAGCTGGAAAGCAAGATCAAGGACAAATTGCCGTGCAACATTATAACTTTGCTGTATGACCTATATTCGTCGAGAAGCTCTTTTGTATCTTATGGTCTATCTTGTCAAGCAGCAAACTCTATACTGCAAACTGAGTAGTTAGAACGTAAACAGAAACATTCCACTTTGAACTTTTTGTAATGTGTTTGAATCTGAATTAGAGCAATCTCTTGAATTCACTACTGTTTCTAGGTATATTGAAATATAGAAGGGAGCTACGAAGTTTAACCTCATCTATTCAGACTAACTATCCTGTCTTTCAGGTTTTCTTCAAGGTTTTCGTTAAGCTTCGCTTTATGGAGTGGTCATTGAGACTGTTTTTCCTGTAGCTTTTGTAGTTTTCATAATATATATATTAGTGTTGTCTGTAATAGTTGCAGGGTTGCTATTTATTTTCATGTTCCCTGCACTATGATCTTCTAGTATATTGTATCTTACTATTTTGTACTCTTTAACTCAATCTATATACTGTATAAAACAGAACAAACTACCCTGCTCTCCTTTAAACATGTGAAGAGCTCTAACCCTTTAAATATTAGTAAAGTAAACAGGATTCGTCGGAGGATGAGCCATCTTCTCATGGAACTTGTTGTTTAAGTCTTATTGTTGTTATTATTGGTTGTTCATTTTCAGTGCGTGAGAGTCCAAATCAGGGAAGATCTTGCTTTGGACAGTTCCCCACTGTCTGGGGTATCTCAGCGTCTTGCTCCATTGCATCCATCAACTACACCTTACCGATTCAAGCAGCCGAGCAAAGGGAAATCTTTGATCTGTGTCGATCCAACAAGTGTTGTTTTTCAGCCAACAATTGTCAATAAATTTCAAGGTAGATTTATTTTCATCTCATTCCTTTATATGCACTAACTTGCAAATATTCCCCTATTAAAACAGTCTTACAGACAATATTTATTCTAGATTCCTATTATTTCGCTATTTTTTGTTTAATGTGAAACTTCTGATTCTGCTTGATATGTTACCAGACAGAGTAGAAAACGCCAATGTTTTAATCATTAATCCTTTTTATGTCAGCTACATAATATCTCAACGCCTAATATCCATTAACATTAAGCACTTATTAGATTTTATTATGAATATTGTTAGCTACAATTATATTGCACACTGAAGCATCAGCATTTTCTCCATTCTTGCGTACTTTTTATTAGCGTACATTAGAGAGCGGGTAGTGTCAGAAATCTGATTATGCTATTAATTCAAGTAACATATTTTGCCCAAGCATGGAGAAATATGTATGTTATAACAATATTACCATAAATGAAAATATCACGGGGGTTTTATTCTTTTAGTTAATCGCTGCCGTCTTTTATTGTGTTTACCATTTCCAAAACTTCAACTATCCATTTTGACCCGGCTATTTTTATTGAATTCAACCCATAGACAGCGTCATTAAAATTGAAAGTGCATCTTCAGCTACCTTGAAATGGGTACTAAGCTCTATAGCACCTCCTTACTTCAAAGAAATGAATGAAAGAGGCGATATCTTTCGAACAACATACACGGCTTTCAGGTTTACGAGGCACTCCGGCCAATTGCAACCAAACGAAGCCACCACGGTAAGTATACTAAGATTTTTGCTCTCTCCCCACGTTCCCTTCAAGGAGCCTCTCAATAAAGAAACTGTTGTAGAACAGTTTAAGCCTACCAGGTCTTGCTCCCTTTGTCAGATTCTGTGGTGCCATCCATTCCATTGATGTGTGCGCTATTTCTCGTTATTAAAACAGATTTTCATATCTTCCATTGGAATGCTTTTTAGGATAAACATTGGAAGTGGTTAGACTCTTTCGTTTTAGCTGGATGCTGACTTCCATTATTCCCGTTGTTACTCAGCAGTTTCTAAAACTTTTTGTTTTATTGTTGTGCTTTTGGTGCAAGTGTTTCTAGCGATAGACCCTTCTTCATTTTAAGAATTTCGATATTACACTGCGGCATTCACTTTATACACCGCGGCATTAAAATTGCAGATGTCCACCACATCAGAAAGAACTTATTTTCCAAACATATCGTGTAATTGCTGTCGCCTATTAACAATATTTGGGAGAGGGGATGATATACATGAATGATATTATTCAGTTTCATTAGCCTTTTTCTAAGCTCTGCTCTTTGCATATGAACCTTGAACCTGCTCTTCAATGAATACCGTGTCAGTGGGTTTGCCCGGTTTCAACAATTGCTTTATTTTGAAAATATTTAAATATTTTCGTCTTTCATTTCAGGTTCAAGTTGTATTTCAACCACGTGACTGTGGGGAATACTCACAGTTTTGGGATTTGCAGGTTTGTATTTTTGATAAGCGTTTTTGCGTCACAGTCGTAGTATTTTGCGAACTGTTGTGAAGTCTTTTCTTCATCCCTTCATTTTGTGTTATTGTATAAAGTATCCGTTAGAGTGAAGTGATGTTTGGTCCCTTGCTGGACCACGAATTAGAAACAGATTACAAGAACAGTTGAAAATATTTCAGTCCCCATTTACTGTTGTCCTGTTGCTTTTGTGGTCGAAATTCCACACTGATAACCTCCTTTGTATGTACAAATACTTTTCTAGTTCCTGTGTCAACGTATTGCAGATCGAGTGTAATTTTGCTCTTTTTAATTTGCTTTATTATTCTTCACTGTAATGCAGAGCCTGTTTTAGTGTGGTCTTGGCCACACTCTTTGGTCTTGGAAACCAAGAGTATGATGTAGAAAATTTTAAAGCGTGCTCTAATTTTTGATAGTATTGAAACTCTGAAGTATTTATCTTTATTCTGTTTGACCATAATTGTTTGCAATGGTTATTTTTTGACACTTTCTGGTATGCCAGAAGGAACTTTTAATCATATAAATGTGACGCCAATCAACAGAAAGTAATATCTGCAAATCCTGAAGAGACGCAGCTTAGGTCACCGAAAATTCAGGCATGGTATAGCCAGACTGTATCATAGCAAAGTGCAGTTTTGGAAATTCATCTTGAAAGAGGGTCTGCCGTAATGAGTTAACTGGATAAAAATACTTCATTTATGATAAACTGATGATTGACGTGGGATGATTTGCTTCTAGGTAGCTGTAGAATCCACTGGAGAAACTGGTAAATCAAGAATTGAGTTGAAAGGAAAGGTAGTGATCTCTAATGCCATACTTATCACGCAATTAGATCCAAATTATTATGAAAGTATCTTTGATCTACATATTTTCAATGGGTAACCATTAATTCACCGCCTTATACTATGGCTCATTATTGAGGGCGAGCGCGCGGACAAGCACATAATAATACACTGTGAGTTTCTGCGAGCACTAATGACACAATTCTATCTGTTGGTTGTTGCTACTTACATATGTTAGTACTACAGCACTTAGCCTATTTGGGAATCCAGTAAAAGACAGGTGTGCAAGTTATCTGTATCTATCAATACTTAAGATCCTGTTATAGTTCAAAGTCGCATTTTGTTGTCAGATATGTGCTCCCAGGTATAACGCCCTTTTAAAGAACCCTGCCTTGTACGCAAGCATTGCTTCCCTTTTGTTAAACCCTTGCATAGCATTCCCCCGCAACATATCGTGAATTTTTTGATATAGTTGATTCCAACTATACATTGAAATATATTGAAGTATTACTTGTTTGTGATGAGATGAAATTGCTTTAAATATCTATACATTCAGACAAGAAGTGCAACTGAATCATGCGCCAACTCCCGTCAATTTATCCACCAAGACCGTGCTTGCCTGCATACAACTATGTTTGCTATGTGTTTGTTTTGGTTTTCATATACATGTTCATGACGTTCATTTAACTATAGTATCTCCTTTTTTACGAAGTCCATCTCATATGTCGTTCTGGTTTCCCACACATTATGATAGTTAGAGCTGTCACATTTCAACCCTACATTCGTTTTATGTCCCCCGCATTTAGATATCAACAGCAGTAGCGAGGTTTTTCAGTGACATCCTTGGTATATTTAGTAGTGTCCGGGTTCTCAGGAATCTGACAAATCTATAGAAGTCAGAGAATTAAATTTGACGTCGTGGAAAACCTGGAAAACCTGAAAAAATTCTTTTCTTTGCATTCTTTGTTCAGATTTTTCACTCTAAATCAACTTCTCAATGATTTTTACACTCATTGTTTTTCATCCCTTATTGTTGGTACATATGTCAAATTATTTAGTTAGTCCGTTGAAAACTACTGAGAGAAATGTGAAAAGCCAAGGAATTTTTAAATTCGTCTGCAAAATCTGGAAAAGTCAGGGAATTTCTTTGACAAAAGTCCGGAAGACCCTGAATGTATCTCTTCTTATTTGCAGTATCTTGTACCATATAGCCATCTGTCCTATTTCCTGTAGTGTATCACAGCAGCTCCTCCTTTTTGCATATCTCTACTTTTATCTTATAAAATATTAGGGAATTACTTCAGAATCAATGCTGAAGTATGATGATGGCAAAGTCGTGGGAAGAGCTCGTCCAATTTTAAAGCCCCCACCAGATCATTCGACATTGGAGCAAGCTGTATCAGAACCTTCTACGTTATCTAGAATAACTGAGAAGAACCGTGAAGTTGCAACCATGTAAGAGTTTCTCTTTTACGCTTTGTTTTCTGTTTTGTTTTGCATTTTTACTATCATTATGTCACATGCATGTTTGCACCAATTTATTCTTTTCGTCGGAATAATCCCGGGTGGCAATAATTTTTGAAGCGTTTATCAATTAGCCTTCTTCGGGGAAAACTAATCTCTCTTGAGAGCAAAAGGAATATATTATTCTTTTGTGTTGCTTTTTTGTATCAATGGTTACTGTGTGAATTTCAAAGGTTAATAGTGTAGTATTGGTATTTATAACGTTTTATGCAAATGAGACAGAATAGCGATGATAACGATGATAGCGAATTTTCTAGTCACCAATTCAAATGCTACATAACAGAGATACTCGTGCTTTAAACAAGAGGGGGATCACTTATTATTTTTAGATTTTCTTCCCACCCCCTCTTACCTTATTAAGACCCCACATTTATTGATTTTAGCAGATAGATGTCAAAAGTCCAATTTAGTTTCTGTGCTTAAGGAACAGAAGATAGTACTATTTATCGCATGTCTTTACCTATATTGGCAGTTGTCTGGAAAGATGCCACCGCAAAATAATTCTAAAAAAATTCCCCACCCCCTCTGTTATTTAGATATATTCTCGTATTAAACACCTGAAAGTAGAAAGAATCTCTTGAATAAATAGGTTGTTGTTTGAAATTGACTGGTTGTTGCTTGATTTCGTTTTACAAGAAGACACTATCCACTTAGAAAGTTTAGCTTCATGAAAAGCATAATCGCTGCACCAGTTCTCAATTTCAAAAGTGGAATCTTGTTTTACCAATAACTCATGTCTTGCAGATATTCATGTTTTAAGTCATTTCTACGTTTAATCTCCTGAATGTCTAAGCATTCATACACTCTAAGAATCGCCTACTTTTTTGGTGTTCTTACCTTGAACGTCACTCTACATTTATGTCTTTGAATACAAGATCTTATTTCTTTTCATCTTTGGGATTTTTAGCATGGTACGGCCAGGGATGTGCCGAAATAAAGGGTATAGGAGGCTGTCACACTCAACTTTTCGCATTAGCTTTCAGTAACTTTAACTGACCGGTAAAATTAATTTATCTCTGTAAACGCTTTGCTACAACACTCACACTCATACGTCCTTCCCCTCGCTACTGGGTCCAAATTGTGTACTGCGTCTGATATTAAGTTCTTGAGGCCATCATTTTGTTTCACTTCAATAATTTCATCATTTATATTTTAGAAACTCAAAGACATACGAAAAGAAAGCCCGTGGGATATTTGTCAAGTATGATGTTTTAGCCTTTGATTCAACAAACAAAGGCGAAACTAGGGAATTACAGTTTCGATTATGTAATGATACGAAAGAGCTTCAAAAGGTTTGTCATCAGCCCTTTTGTTTTCGGTGTCAAATTTTTCATTTCTGGTTCGATGATTCATGTTCTGCGAGTAGAAAAAGAAAGGAATAAACTGCATAGATCACATAACAATTTCAAGTTGTTAAACAATCTATATTGGACTTATACTTTTTACAAATTGTATGATACGATAAATGCAACAGGATTTGGGGGAAATATGTTTAGTGAAAGTGCCTGAAGAGGAATGACCTTAGAGGGACTCGAGCTCGTGACAATCAACTTTGTTAGTCAAGTACTTCGCCACTGAGCGATTGGGTCACGCTTTCGAGTACACTTTCAGTGCTCCAATACACACTGCGATAGAGCCGTGATGCCCCCCCCCCCCTGTGCAGTTCGGCTTATAGAGAGGCGGTGCGAGCGAATAACATACCATAGAGTGTGTGCTTGAAAGCGTAACACCCAATGGTTGAACGCTCGACACATAGAGTTGAAGGTCATGAGCTCGAAGCCCACCGTGATCACTCATTTCCTCGCAATATCGGGTATACGTATGAGTTATATGTCTGTAGAAAATGTGTATAAATTGTAGAGTACATAAATATCATATCTGCTGGGCATAACTCTACTATTGATCAACGATTATTATTACTGTTAAAATATCTCGCTGGTCTTGCGAAGAATTGCCACCTTGCCTATGACTGCATTGAGTTACAATCAAAGTAGACAATAATATCTTATTGGCGGTCATCGTGTTGTTTCCAAAATTAGCTCCTGCCATCGTTTGATGGTCAAAGGAGCTACTTGATGAGCCTAGTAATACCTCAGACTTATCATTTTTGCTCGTATTTACAAGTTCACCAGAGCTGTTAAAATGGGATTTAAATTGTATATGTCCAGCCTTACTGGCCTCCATATGACTTTTGTGACTTACGTTTTGGCATCTACATGATTTGATTGCTACATCGAATTGCTGTCTACAGTTCATTTGCTCCAATTGTTCAATTTAATTCTAAATGTTCTTGGATTTCAGGTTCGATTTTCTGGATTGAAGCCTCCTTTTTCAATGAAACTGAACAAGCTAGCTATAAGGTAAGCAGTACGACAAAGCCATTCTATCGTTATAATGGATCATTCAATCATTTTTGTGGATCATTTAATCAACTTAATGGATCACTTAATCATTTTAAGTGGACCGTCAATCATTTTAACGGATCATTTAGTTATTATACTAAATCATTTTGTCCTTCTACTTAACAATTCAGTCATTTTAGATGGATCTTCAATCATTTCAAAGGATCTTTTAGTCATCTAATGGATCATTCAATCATTTCAATTGACCATTAAATCATCTGAAAGGATCATTTAGTCATTTTAAACGGACCATCAATCATTTTAACAGATCATTTAGTCATTCTACTGAATCATTTTAGAATTCTACTCGACCATTTAATCATTTTGACGGAGCACTCTCTCCTATTGTGGATCACTCTCTTTCAAGTGAAAGCAATATCATTGTTAAGGGATATAGGAAAGTCTTCTATGGAGAAACTAATATCAGCACTTTGAATGTTTAAATTTGAGACATACGCTTTTAAATACCACCCTTATTGCATACTGGGATTGGACTTATTGAGTTGAAAGTTCTTATACTTTGTAAAATTTTCCATTAGTTGTTTTTTCGGAGTGATATCAAATTATTGAAAATGACAAGTGGCCTTGTTGAGAAGTTGAGAATACGTATGAAAAGTTAAAATCTGCTAAAACAGTATTTGAAATATCGAAAGAAATTATATGAGCCTGATTTGGAAATAACAGACAGTATGAAAAGATCTTAGGTTATCAGAAATATCAATACCATTTCTGATGTGTATACACACGCACCTGCACTTACACACGCGTGCATACACGTACACACACGCGCACGCATGCACGTATCCAATGGTGTATTTTCATCGATTTTCCAGATCAAAGAGCTTCATACGAGTTCCTGTATATTTTACTCCAACTGAAGCTGATACAAAGTCAGAAGGGCTATTAGAAGTTAATGCATTAACGGGATCATCACGAACGTCTTACGTCAAATTATCTGGCATATGTCATGCCTAGCAGTGACAATAACATATAAAAAGATTCAAGGGGTATTGAGAATTATTTGGGTTTTGTAAAAATTACTGTCTATCATTGACCGGTATATTTAGATCTTTGGTAGTAATTCATTGCTGGTGACTGTAAGTGCCTGCGATATTAATTAATTTGTTTCAAGAAACGTAATGCAGCATTCATGTATAGCCTACATTATTAAATATTATTTGTATCCTGTGTTTATTCATTACCTTACAGGCCTGTCTGAGTGAGATTTTTGCTTAAATTGTGCATGTTCTCTATGTTCTTTGCAATCAGGGATGAAAATACCAGGGGATGTGGAGGTTGACTCCCCCCAGCAGATGACGCTGCATGCTTTGCAGGGCAATTGAACCCTTTACCATTTGACATTTATCATGGCTGCATTTCTGTTGTTTCAATTATGTTTTCTTATAGATCTCATTTTGCACAGGGCAATACTCAGCTTCACAGGGCAAAAGTCTCTGACACCCCCCTCCCAAAGAAAGTATGTCATTTATGCCCTGGTCTGTAATTGTAAGTCACCTGTAGTGACCAATTCCAGCTAAGTTTATCTACCTTCTTTCCATTTTTTAATGGCTTCTGTGGCAAGTACCTCTTTTCCACATTACAGGGTGTTACCACATTCATCATATCATGACATGAATAGTAGGTAGACTGCCAACATGTTTGAGATAGGAGAGTCTTTATTTATAAGTACCATTCTAACCAGATATTGTCATATAGTCAATTTTTCAATTTAAGTTCAAGTTTCTCTACAGCCTTACTGTCTCAGTGAGTTAGAGCAATCAAATTGTAAGGCAATTTGTTTAAATTTTCTGGCTTTGCTCACCATCTACACTTTGATACAATTTGCCCCCCCCCCAGTATTTCCTCCCAAGTGCCATCTATTATAAATCTCAATGTGAAGACATGATAATTCACACCAGTTTGGTCAACAAATAAAAGTATTACATGAGCTTTTTTTGTGCTATGTATCTGAATTGGTTTGACACCACCTTCTGCTAGATATTTCATAGCAACTTGTCCCACTATATCAATAACAAAGAAAGAACAGTAAAGTGATAACAACGAATTGTAATCTTTGATACAAAAAATATTACAAAAAGCATTAGGGAAAAGTAGCAAAGAAATTGGAAGTTTCTATATAAACTTATACAGCATATTGATGACCATGAGGAAGTTAGTATATATCTAAGTACTTACTAATACAAAGAATTGATAAATGTATAGCCCATTGCAGGCAAAATGATAGGCTGGGAACCTATCCTAAACTTGATGTAATTCAAGATCTGGTGTCATTTTTACATATTGACAAGGTCAAGAAGGGTATGTCAGAGTTGATGAAAAAAGTTTAGTCCAGCGACTTCTTTCTTATCTGATATTTTGATGAGCCAAGACACCAGCTGGGCCTCAGAAAAGGGAAGTTTGAATTTGGATTAGTGTAACAAATTTTGCAAGTATTCCCCTACCTTACAATGTGTTGATTCACCACAAGCCTATACACAGACCCATTCCTACAGCTGGGTGTGAAGGGCCACTACCCACCCCCGAGACCAAAGTAACTAAAATTTGCCATTTCTCTTGGCAAATTTCTTTAGTTTTTGTATTCTAGGAAAAAGAAGGATTAAGGTGCTGCAGAGAGAAAAAGAAAGATTATGAATTTGTTACATTTATATACCATGGGAGCAAAGCTGTGAGAGCTGGGGGGATTGTAGCCCCTCCACTTTTTATCACAAATGTACTTTAGTATCCATTTTAGCAATCTTTTATATCCCTGTGGTTTTAGCTTGCCTACTTGAGCCCCCCCCCCCCACCAGATATATTGTTCCACCACTCCCGGTATATTCACTCAATTTACTAACAAATTGAACACATGACGCTTAAAACTTCAAGCAGATATTCTTCAATTGTGGCACCCAAGGCCATTTTGTTGGCAAATTGTAGGCCCTACACCATCCATAGAAAATTTCTCAGAATAGCTCTGATAATACAACATGATAATATGGTTTGCTTTTTGCAACAGATTGAAAATGAGAGGTGGTCTTTACTGATGAGAGGCTGTCTTCCCACCACAGTTAGGTGTCCAAATATCAGGATTAGCTATAAAACAAGTAGATGCTACCCTAAATTTGTGAAAAGGCCCACTAATAAAGGTGCCAATTGGTGTAATAGTCAGAGTTGGTTCATGGTCCCATTGCAAGCTGGTTGTAACTATACTATAGACTCCAAAGGCCATTTCAATGAATTGAGAAATCCTTTCTGTTTTTTTGTATATCTGCCATATCTCTCAAGCTGACACTGCTTCTCAGAACTACGCCAGCCAACCATTTTTGATGCTGTCTTTGGAAAACTTTGAGTTGGTTTCCCTACCGACAACTGAGTTAAAACATTTTGATCAATTGGTGGCAACTTCAATCTTTCCCTTCTGTTCTTAATTCTCATTGCTGCAGGCTCATCATTACTATCACCATGATGTTTTTCACCAGCAATCTATAGTATCAATCAAATATGGATACATTTACAATGATGGATCTGCAAGACTGCTACATACCTAAAATATTGAAAACTTTTATAGGATATTGATTGTAGCAGCATCTTTCCGTGTTCTTGTTATTGTGCATATTGCAGTTTGATTAAATTGACACCCATCATTAGGGTGGTTTTTACGTTTACTTTTACTAGCATGTGAGCCCTCTTGTCCAAAATCGTTTTGAAAACTAATTTACTTGTCCCTATTTACTGCTCATTGCTGCTTTCTAGACATGTGCCAAATTGTTTAAGTTTGTGTTTTCTCATTTACTGCCAATCAATTACAACTCATAAATGGCACCATGCCACTTGTTTCCCCAGTGGCCTGCACTGGATATGTGGTCTTGCTTTCTGTTCTGATGGGTATAGAGAGTCCTTTTCAGGCCTCTGCTGTTGGGACATCCTTGCCATGCTTGTGGAAATGAGAGGTAGAGTCTTCTCAAGCTTCCAAGCGAATTGCAGTACCCATTGCTTTTCATGATTGTAAAGTTCTGTAGTGTTGTATTTTTATAAAGTCTGTCAATAAATTACTCTGTTGTGGTATACATTATGAATGCTATTCTCAATGGGAATATGATCATCATGTGTCTATTTCCACTGTAAGTAGCACAGTGCATTTTGATGTTAGGGTAGTTTGTCTGTTTAGTGTCTTTATGTACTTTAAGTGATTATAAGAAAAATTAATATCTGTTTGACTTTCTTGCACTGTAGCAAAGTGAAGTAAAGAAATTACATGAGAGACTTCCCTGTTAATTTTCCCCACATCCCCAGTCACTGAGCTACATGTGTCAATTCTCCACAAATGAAGATTCTTTATATGATCAACTAGAATCTGTTTTCAGTTGCAGATATCAGCAGATCCCAAAACTGCGTGGCCTCCAGTTGACTTAATCTCATTTGATTTCTCAATAGTTTCTACATATAAAATGTAGCTAATTTTCAGATAGTACTCACTGTCCGTCAGTTCTTTTCCCATTAAATAACAGAACCACACATAATGCCTAGTTAATGTTGCAGTCACCAGATACACATAGATGTTACTTCATCAAAGGCTTAGAACACAAAAGTTGATGTTGGTAGTATTGAGTAATAGTATAGAAATTTCCTCATGTGGAGTTTGATAATTCCGTATGTAATTCATTACCTCTTTGCTCATTTCTGACAAAAACCCCCAATCTTCTGGCCAACGTTTTGCAGCACTAAGTTCATGATGTATGTGATCTTTCCTGGCAAACACAAAATTTGAAAAAAATTAAGAGTAAAGTTAGTATCAGTTTTGAATGTGGACTGACAATTGAGGTAATATTTTCCTTTGGCTACATTCTCATTGGCTAAAACTGTGTTTTTATTCATTTCTAAGTCTAACTCAAAAAATATTCGCAGTGAGGGTTACTCTTAAATGAGCTCCTATCGTCAAAGTTGCTAATTCAAATGGAATGTAATCTGAACTTCCTGCATGGTATACTTCAAATCTGACGAGTTCGACCCGCCAATTAGAGAAATGAGTCTGAACTTCATACAAGGACAAAAGAAACTATCTCTGTTCTCACCAAATTTTGTCATCAGCAACAAAGTTGCCAGAGGCCGGCATGACAGGACGAACCATTGTCTAGCGTTGCTTCAAGTCCTAAGCAAACTAATCTCTTCTATCAACACTCGCTCACTTGACAGCCAAGATAAACCCGTTCAAGTAATGCGTGGTTTGTAAATCAATGTATTTCTATCGTTTCTAAGATTATTGGATAAACAGAGAACAGGTGTTCCTGAGTTGTGTTTGCCGTTGTTGCTGTTCCCTGTCATAGCAACGCTTCGGCTGGAACAGAGAGCTGGAGACAGTGGGTGGCGAATGACAAATAACAGTACTCAAAAGCCCCGAATACGCGTCCCCCGCTTATTTTTTCGCAAAAAATTCGAATCCTCACTCTTACTGGAACCTCCCCCCCCCTTATTAAATTATCCACTCTTACTCAATTTTTCTAAGAGAAATACACGAAACAACATTAGTTTAAACGTTACCCTCCTTCCTTCGATACATAAAATTCCTATCAAATGAAATGAAATTAAAAAATTACTTCACTGAGTTTCGCAGTACGTATGCAGTACTTTTGTTTAATGAGTATGCAATCGTTGTCAAATAATGAACGAGATATATCCATAAGTCTTTCTATCAGTTTTTTATGAACACCGATTGGTACACATTAGATTCATTTCTAGCCCCCGGCCGCTGCTTTTCCCAACCCCGCTTTTTCACTTTAAGAAATTTTGAAGTCCCCGCTTACTTGGAACCTAAAAGTAGAAAGCTCTATAACGACTTTTTATATATTGTTGTGTTACGCTTTGAGCAATAGCAGGGGCGTCGAAACGATTTTGAAAGTGGGGGGGCCTAATTAATCGGATTCACCAGGGTTGCAGATAAGCTCGGAATTCTGCTTTTTAGTGGTGGCTAGAGCATCACATTTTAAAGTTTTCGAAATATGAACACGTAGGAAATGGTCTTTTGTGGTACCTTGTTCTAAAAAAATATGTTGAATGATAAAAGTTCAACGTCTAATTTCATTACATCTTTACCATGTAACTTCTACAAAGTAGCATGTTTTATAACAAAGGATTCTAGTATTTTAATAATAGTTAGATGCTTTTACCATATGCATGAGGTGAAAGCATTCAATTAAATACGTTCAGTGACATTTAAAGTACCGAAAGCAAGGTTTCACTCATAAATGCATCTTTTCCTACAAGCATACCAATTACTCCAACGCATCAAATCTGCCTAAACCAGACCTATGCTGCCGCTATGGTAACAAAAATGGAACGATTCCTTTATAAATTAATGCTTTCAGAAAATATTTGCACAAAACTCTATCTGAAATATAGCTACAAATCAGATTTGGTAAAAGTTCCAAAATTGTTGTATCTCACACTATTCAACGAACACAAAATCATTGGCAACGCTGATCACATCCAAACCATCTACCAAATCCTTGTGTGTGTGCAGGAAAGATAAGGCATTGAACCTTGGCGGTGTCATGCTTGATCGCAGCCTGGTTTTAATTCTTCTTGCGACAGAAAATGATCTTTCTGGGGTTGCACTTGTGGCGGGGTTTATGGGCAGCAGTTGAATTACAATCATAACATTTGGAAACAACAACCTGGTGTCTGATGCTGTTTCTTCCATAGCTTTTAAGATGTCATCGAAGTGGTTGACTTTTTCCTTGAAAATCTGTTTAAAACTAGAAGCTCAGTCTTCAAAGCACTTACGTCTACATCATCAGTATACCTTGAATGCATCCAGGCTAATTCATCATTGATCTCCTCTCCAGCAATAGATTTTAGTAATAATGTTTCCATATTAGCAAACGCATCAATGCAAGGCTTACTAAATCTTTCACTCAGAGCCAAAATCATGCAATCAATGGCTTCAAAGTAGATTCTCCGAAAGTGGTCTTGAGCTGTAGCATGTGTGCAATTTGCCACACCTGATGCGTTTCCATCCAGGTACTGAAGTATTGAATAATTTGGTACTTTACGCGGCTTTCGAGCCAAGCTTGGCTCCTGGATAAAATCATGCTTTTCAGCCTTTCTAACCGTTGTTTCATAAAACAAAGCAAAACTTTCATCGTTGCGCATGGTTTCAATTGTTTTCTTGGTTAACTCAGCATTTCTTGTCCCTGATAAAGCTGACATTTTGTGCCATTGAAGAATTTTTGAAAAATTGTCAGTCAAGGCGTATAGCTTGTGGCTTAGCTGTAGAGCGAAGTAAAATTCAAATTTTTCTATTTGAGATTTGCATCCAATCACTCTCGATTTGATATCCGTTTTCAGCGACTGTGATAGACATGACAGCCAAAGTTTATAGAGAGAAGCATATTTATCAATGATTCGCTGAAAGCAATCAGCACGAACGGTCCAACGAGTTTTAGATAATTTTGAGAGGCTTTCCGGTTTGAACAAGTTTTCTTCGCTGTCCTCATGCTCCCGTTCAGACAAAGAGGGACTTCCAATTAAATAGTCCATATCAAATGTCAGACATGCTGGGACAACACGAAAGTAAGGACCGGATCCTATCTTGTGAAAAAGGAATCAGTTTATTGTTTCAATATTTTTTATGCTTTTACCTTTTATGCTCCACTGCTAAAAAGTGGGGGGGCCAGTGCCCCCCCGGCCCCCCCGTGTTCGACGCCCCTGAATAGGATTCGGTTTGACCCATTCCTAATGATGGTGCTCACATTTATCTGTTATTTCCAGAACATGATTTATGACTAAGAATGTGTGAGATTGTATCTATGGTTGAGGACGGATCCACTTCTCTGTTCTCCAGGGCAGGCAGCATTACCTCTTTGACGCTTGATGCTTGTCATATGTTGGCTGTTCCATACTCCCCCTCAGAGGCGGTTTTAGGGATCGCGGGGCCCGGGGCCGAAGTCTTCTGCGGGGCCCTTGTTTGAAAGTGTCTGAGATTTCTTTTCAATTTTTTCTTAGACGCGGGGCCCCTTCTGGATTACCAAAAGCGCGGGGCCTGGGTCCATGGCCCCCCAACCTCCCCTAAAACCGCCACTGCCCCTCTCCCTCATTGACTTGAATACTCAATAAATATAGAAACAGCTATCAAGCAACAAAATAAACTGTAGTTTTTCTTCATCTGACCTTTTGAGGCCAGCCATAGGGCTAATACGGGCCTTATTGAAAATGAATTTGACACTTTTGATACAGAGCATGGTCAATTTTTATCACAGCATAATGCGGTGCTGGAAGTTTTCCATAGAATAGGTGCTAGTGCATTCCCAATGATTAGAGCACTTTGTGTATCGCAATGTCCATTGACATACATCATTGATGGATAAAAACGCATAAAATTTCTCAAGGGTATTGACATGGCCCACATTGATATATATTACATTCCTTGGGATGTGCCAGTTTTCAAATTGCAAAGCTGCATAACAGGTATGGTATTGTAAAGCATTTTCCTATGGGAATGCATTGCAATCATTTATCAGATATCTGAAAAGTTGTAGACGTGTATTGAAGTGCTCAGATTAGTTTGAACGGGTGATTTGGCGCAAATTTAAACACACTGAAGTACAGATATCATGGCTCAGCATTTGCTCAGAACAATAGTGCTGAGAAGAATGCCAGCCGTACTCTCGCCTGGAGCTTTGTCTAGACCAAGGTTGCAAGTAAGGACTGGAAATTGTAAAAGCAAAAGCAGGAGTTATCCATTTACCTCGCCAACATGGAGTGAATGCAGAGTGATGAAGCAGGGTGTTTAAGTATTAGGAAGAAGTTTCCATTCTGAACAAGCTCAGGTCAGCTACATTAAGACAGGATTTCATTCTTCAGGTTTGAAAATCAGCTAGTATACTGTATTTATGGTCTTCCTCTTACCCGTTGGCAATGTCATACGTTTGTCTGCAAGAATTTTCCATGCCATTTTGTGCTATGGTATCATAGTTAGTTTCATACAAAAAGATCATAGTTGATCCGTATTGTAATATCCATTTACTTTCTACTTACCCAATTAGTAGCAACTCATCCTACAATCATGGACAAAATATATCCGGACTGTCTGCTCAAGATTTTGACACAAGTTTTCCCTCTTCCCACAGCTATCAATGTTGTTCTTTTGTAAGATTTTAGTGAAAAAGCTTCTCCTTGTATCAAGCATAAAATTCTTCGTCGAGAACAACATTGATCTTGGGGGAAGGGGGTCATGGAAAGATGAGCAAAAGTCCAGTAATTTATGTCCAAGATTGTAGGCCTACCCAGGAACGCCTACACGTGCCTAGGGCAGTGGGCAAGGTATTCACTGTAGGCACATTGAGACAGTTTTCTATTGAAATACGTTAGCAAATACTGCTTGTATTATTGTTTATTATTGCTATAATGTTCTAACGAGCATTTCCACAATGAATCTTCGCTCTTCATCTAATGATAAAAAAGAAAACATGATGGAACAAGTAAGTAAATAAGTAGAAACGTTTAATATATGTGGATAGCAACTATATCAAGTTAAAGAAAAATAAGTATTTCTCTTAGTCCTGGGATTACATAAAGTACTCCTTCCATAGGTATGTTCTCCAACAAAGGCAGATTGTAGCCTTCAGACTCTCTATAATAGGGTAAATTTGTTCTAATAGGGCAAATTGTCTTATTTCAAAGGGGCTGCCTGCCCCTCCTGTGCGGGGGAAGAGGGAGCAATTGTCCCTCCTGTCCCCCAGGGTAGACACCTATAGCCCTATCCCGAGCAGAAGTGGCCTGTAAGATTTGAGCTTCCTTAGCTTTTTGGGCAGTTGATCACCACTTTTTCATCTCATTTCAGTTTCCATTTTAAGCTTATTTATACAGGGTTACAATTCAGAGATTCGAATCTGCATTAAAAAATACGCTAGTGATCATGGGTAGTTTTTCAAACTTCGAATCAATGCATTGAATAAAGGTTGCTGGTTTTTTTTATTTCTTATAAAATAAACTTGCATTTGTAAGTCATTGGCCACTACTTTAACAAAACATCCAACAAAGATCACAACGAAGCATCATGTATTTTGTTCAGGAATCTCTCTGTATTGAAGAAACATGAATTGGATTTCGAAGAGAAAACAGGAGAGTTCCAGCAAAGCTACATTTAATCATGTAATTTGCAAGCTATTTCCATCGACTGCTATGGAAAATTTCCATCATTTTGATTGAGTGTGTGTTTACCCTCAAGAGCTGTTCTTAAAAGTTATCAATGGTTAGAATTGGAGAGAAGAAATGCACCAGTGTCTGCAATTTACAGGAATAATACTTATCCGACGTTTCATACTGTGAGGAGTGTCGAACGACAAAGGCTTTCAGAGTGGTAAAGAATGTTCCTGCTTTTCCCGGCAATAGTGGCACATGCTTGTTTTATAAGGAACCTAGCTCAAAGCCTAGTTCCAAAAGTTCCTTACTTTTGGACTTCAAATGATCAACTAGTAGTACTATAAGTTTCTTAATAGTTCCTTAATTTTCGATGCACAATTAGTGCATAAAAATTGTAGACACAAGGAAAACAATGAAATCTTGAATTGTCCCTTTAATTTTGGCTATTACGTAAGATCAATGAGAAAAGAAGTACTTAACACATGCATAGCAAATAATCTATGAGGGTTCTGGCTGTAAATGAATGGAACCAGTCCTAATTCTTGATAGCTTAGTGTTCGAAAAATTGTTTGAATTGAAAGTTCCTTAGGGAATTTTCTTTAGCAGTGTAAGTTCCTTGAATATTTCGGCATTCTACATGTTGGTTCCTTATAAAGTGGTTCCTTATAGAAAAAGCGTGTAATACTTCTAAGCTTGCACACATGTAAAGAACTTCACGATTAATAGCCCTGTACTTGCCCTTAGAGAAACTGAGTCTCATATAAACTAGAGAATCTTGATATTACGCTCCACTGCGAGATTTTGGTAACAAACGATACACTACACGATTTCTTGTTATAAGAAAACTAGCTCTAGATACCGTACAATTTAAGGAACCTATAGGCCTACAAGGAAAGAGTAAGGAAACTTTAGAGATTTCTGTGCCATCTTTCACAGTTTCGAAAACCCCTTTTTTCCTCCACGGATTTAACAAGTCTACTACAGTATGTTTAATGTGCTAAGCCTAATGGGTACCACAAAACAATGTGTAGTGACACGTAAACATTGCAACTTAGGCCATATCATACTCGATACCGATTTTCTTCTTTTCATTCATTCATATTCACAACATCACACACCTGGGACATCACCGTACGTCACGTCTCGGTCACCATTATAGGAACATGAATTGTTGGGTCCTATAGACTGCAGATGTTCGTTCAGTGACATCCTTCGTTGATCCATGGTGTTGTGTATCATTATTTAACGTGCAGAGAACACGGAGGCAGAGAGAGGAGACGATGTGTTGACTGTACTCTGACTCTACTCTGACTGAACTTTACATTACAGATAACATCGATATATACAGAAACATTGAACAACCGAAATAAACATGAGTTACGTACAGGAAGGGTTAGGTGCTTGTTAGTTTATTGTTGAATTGGCTCATGGTGTGATGATTCGGTAGAGAACAACAGAAGAGGAATGACCAGGTGTTTGATGACAGGAGTGACGTACGGTGATGTCCCAGGTGTGTGAAGTTGTGAATATGAATGAATGAAAAGAAGAAAATCGGTATCGAGTATGATATGGCCTAAGTTGCAATGTTTACGTGTCACTACAAATGTTTTCAATTTGTTTTCGGTTTCACTGCAATTATTTTCATAAAAGTAAGAAGCTTTTATAACTAAAATGTGGCAGAAATTGAGAAACTTTTACTACTTTGCCTTGCGCCAGGATTTTTATGCAAAAACGTGTGCAGTATAGGAGAATTTACCAGTGATGACATTTGCAGTAAACGTAAACATTGTATCGGGTTGACGAAGAAAGGAGAAGTCCTTCAAGTTGACAAATTAAAAGACTATTAAAATATAAAAAATCGGCATTGAGGAAAAAATGGCCTATGCTACAATGTTTCCGTTCACTACACATTCAAGACAAGGTAGACATGCAAAGCAATGCAATGCAGGATCTCCAGAGATATATGGATCAAAAGCACATGCTATTACTTTTCCTGTAAAGACTAGCACTAAAATTTAACCCCATCCAGAGCACCCAAGCGATAAATGGTTCGATGAACTAGCACTTACTTTGATCCCCTTCTCAGAAGAAATTTCATGCCAGCTCGACTTTCATGCCGACGCGAGTTCTTTTGGGTTTTCTATCTAATTTGCACTCAGTTCCCATGAACAAGTCAAATCAGAGGTGAGTTAAAAAGCTAACTGTACGGATTTTTTCTGCATTTCCAGAATTTGCACGCGCTAGGGCAAAGGCAGTTTGACATTGATGTCATCCTGAAGAAAAATAGGACTTGGTATTTTCCTGAAGGAAAATAGGGAATATATGACGAAATAAAATGAAATAATTTAGACTTGGTCTAGTTTGGCCTGCGTCTGGCGCCATCAAGGTAGCTTTGGCAAGGATACTTCTTGTCGTTTTTACAGAAAGCTATGTATAGAAATAAACTTTGCCTTGTCTTCTTTTGATTCCAAGGATCTTGGTTATTTTTGTATTTTGATGAAGAAAAGCTATTATGATCTGATACAGCACAGCAGCACCGGATTCTGGGGGGGGGGGGCAGGGACCGTCACAGGGAAAATAAACTAACTTCTGTTCCGGCACGAAATCTCATTATATCATCATATTCAAACCGGTATTTGTCGGTCGACGACCCATATCGAACTTCCTGTTTCACTTTATATTGGTCTCTATTGTTTTGCACTACAGTATTAGTTTATTGTCTAGATATAAGAATAAGGAAGTACGTGGAAGAGCCATGGCGGTAGGACCTTGGATGGTTGTGAGTAAGTCAGTCTACTTTTAAAGTGATTTCTGGAGCTTCATTGTTGATTTTAGTGGTATCACCTCATCTGTAAAAGTATTGAGATACTTTTAGATTTATTTCCTGAGTGAATTGTTTTGGCGCTTTGTAGTACTAATTTCCTATTTACCTCATATACCTGACCCTACCAAATGTTGGCTGCCAGGTAGTATCTTTAGTGATTTGTTGTGAACAAATAACACTATTAGATAGTCTTGTTGATCAGTTGTGGATTGATCGGTAAAGGAATCTTCGCAAAACTATGGCGAAATCTTCGCGATTTGCTTGTATCACATTCAAACACGGAAGGAGGAGCAATGCCGTCTGCTTTGCCAAATCAGTCCTGTCCCAAGCAAACTCTCACTTACTGGTATGGACGTTTGGATGGCTAGTAACGGCCATTGGTAAAGCCATGGAAGCAAGGAAACTTCTAGTTACACCTACCCTAAATTCAAGCGGGCTGCCAAACCAGTCCTTTTTCGCAACGATTGATTCACGTGTTGCAATGTCAAATTTCCTTCCCGGTTTAGTGCTTCGACAGGTGTCGAGGATACAGACGGTAGAACTCATGGTCTCTACCCACTGCTCTACACACTCCTTTTCTATAAAAAATACCTAATCTGTTGCTGAACCTGAAAGTCCTAGAACTGAGGCCCCCAGGGGGGTCTGTGTTGCCATACCATGTTTGCTAGAAAGATTTCCAAAATCTCCCTTATTCCCGATAATATGTTTTTGTAGTATTCTTAAACATTCCTAAATTTCAGCGATTTTGAGCCTTAATATCTTTATAGACCAGTGGTTCCCAAACATTTAAAAGCATTTTATTGGACGGTCCCCCCTACTACATGCGTTTTCGAGTCAGGTCCCCCTGGAGCAGAGTGTTAGAGTACTAGTTTTATTTTTATCCTCATTTCGTCTTGTTCAGTAACGTTGGTTCCCTGTTCCTATGTGTTCCGTTTTTTGTTGCCCCGTCATCATAAGTGTTGCATCATCATCATCTCCAACTGTTACTGTCATCATGTTGCTTTACTTGTCTGTGACGTATTGTCTAATCTTAGTATGATGTTGTTTGTTGTGTTGTGTTACCATGCCATTGCATTGCCCCCTTAGTCCGTCATATGTTATAATTATTTTGTTACGTCATGTGTGTTAATATAAATAAGGCATGTAATGTGTAGTCAGTCGTTATGTGAAGTCGTCGTTAGAAGTTGTTCTCGTCGTTAACAGTGTTGTCGTGAGGTTCAGTCAAAGTCGTCGATCGTGTTTAGAGTATTGCGTTTTCGTTAGATAATTAGAGACATTTATCGTTAACAGGAACTGTTTGTATTTTTGTGACTCATTCCTTTTACATTTGTATCCCGTAAAATCGAGTGCTTTTACAAGAGGTAGATCTTCAGCTGTAGCCAGTTTTCAAGGGCCCTCGAATAAAACGTATTAAGTGCAGGTATTAATTTAGACCAAAAACTTTTATTTACAATGAGAAACAATTATATCCCATGCTATGAAAATATAAAATAAAAGACCAATTAAAAGCACTGAAACTTCCACAACTTTTTGCCCACTATCTGTTGGAAGGAAAACCACACCTATGTGTTGTTCTTTGCCTATTATCTACCAAACTCAACTACACTAAATTGTGATGTCAATTACACAATGGCGTAGCCAGGGTCATTTCTACGGAGGGAAGCAGAAGAGCGAATGGAGCAAATGATGAAAGGTTTGCAGTCCTGCATTGGTAGTGATAGACGTCGAGAAGGGGGGGGAGGCTGTGAAATTTCTTTGACTATGCCCTGGATCTCTTAGGGAACACCCTTTTCAACATAGAGATACGTCTTTACATAGAAAATGGCAGATGAAATCATTTAAACTTCAATAGGCCTCTTATCTATTCTGTGAAGTGATTTATGTTTTTTATAAGAAACCTAGCTCAAGGCCTTGCAGTAACAGTGTCTTAATTTTTGGCCTCATTTTAGTTCTAAGAGTTTCTTAGAAGTTTCTGAATGCAAAAAGAAAATATTGTCTTTTGTAGTACCCATAGTGCTTAGCACATAAAACACGCTGTAGAGGAAACTGTTTAATCCGCAGAGGAAAAGAAGGGGTTTTCGAAACTGTGAAAGATGCCACAGAAAGCTCCAATGTTTCTTAACTCTTTCCTTTTAGTTCTTATAGTTTCTTAGATATTTGGGGTGTCTATGTATTTCGTTTCTTATAAACCTGTTTCTTGTAAAAAACATATATTTGGATACGTTTTTACATGTTCAGAAAAGGTGGGGGTATTTACCTACCCGTACACCCCCGTTGCCCTTGCAAAATACTTAGGACTTCGCACTGCGATGGAGCCAACAACCGAACCTTCCATAACACCTCTTTTTGGTCAACATACCTGAATGAAAATGAGAAGCCTTACAGAAAGCATTTGAAGAAAGTTTCGTAAGGCACGTAGAGGAGCTGCATTTGCGTGATTGAGGAGCTGCAACCGCAGTGTGGTGTAATCTTTTCATACCTTGATGTTGTGAGGCGTTTCCCGATTTTTCCTAGATTCGTGCTCTTCAGACACCAAAGCTTTTATTATTGGGACGCAACTGCCCCCATTGCCCCCTAACAACGCCTTTTCAAACAAAGGGTGACTGTTCTGCTCGAGAATTTGCCTCGATTGCACTTTCGCACAAAATAAGGTGAAGCATTTTGTTGCATGTTGGTATTAAATAAAATTTTATCGCCTTTTTGTGCGATAGTGAAAGTGAAATTCTACAGTGCGATAAGTTAAGCAAGCCCGTAGCCAATGGATTATTGTATTGTTAGGAGGGCACAGGTACGTTGGCTTCTTAACTCTCGATGCTTGCAGTGACAAAATATTCGATATTGAAAGTCCTTTAGATTTTTTGGCTTTCTGCATATAGGTTGTTTGTAAAGCGGCTCCTTATTGAAAAAAATATGTATAGTATTATTTGAGGACCAACATCAGAACAATACTTGCTCTACTCTCCCCCCCCCCCTTCACTCAAATATTCCTATCCACAATTTCATTTTGTCTATGGAGCCCTGGGAGAAGCGAATTCATGTCAGTTTGAGTTTGTTCATTTGGAAACTGTGTTCTCCCACCGTTCCACCCTACTGCTGAGGAAAAACTATGCGAGATTTTTGTGATTTTTTGTGATTTTTTGTGATTTTTTGTGATTTTTTGTGATTTTTTGTAATTTTTTGTGATTTTAGTTACTTTCAATATGATTTTCATTAACTTTTGTAACTTTTTTTTAATTTGATTTGCCCCCCACCTACTGTCATATGCCTGACATAGAGACAGGAATTCTGAGTGTTTTGCTATGAGCTGCGTAATCCTTATTCATTGGGGATATTAGCACTGCTGTAAAAGTAAGAACAACGGGCGTGAGAAAGAAACATTCTCTTTTATTTGCAAAAGCAAACCTTTGTAATCCCTCGATATTGTAGATAAAATGGCTACCATGCATAGTGCGTATCAAATACTAGTTTTGGATGAATTTTTGGATTGTATCTGAGGAAGGACCTTTTTTATTAGTGTAGGTGTATTAAGCGATGTAAATTCATTTGATTGTTTCTAGCTGTCGCCTTCCTGGCAATAACAGTTGCTGCAACTGTTGAAAAAACTGATGAGGTAAGAGATAGTGGATACTAGGAACTGTATGCTTTTATTTTTTTGCCTAACACTTATTCCTTTGTAAATCCTGAAGAGATACTTACACATGATCTCAGTACTAAAACTTTCTTAAGACTTTAAAACTTTCTTAACAAGAATAGTCCAGTTTTCGTAGCACTGCTGTGTTTCACGGAAAGACAGGCACTAGACAAACAGAGAAATCTGATACATAGGCTACTCCGAGAAGTTTAAACAACTTAAGTAGGAGAGATCATTGTATTACTTGTTAACTTTCTTGGGTTTCAACAATTTAATGCTGAACTTTCTTAACTTTTGAGCACTCGAGTACTACTTTCATATAAACTACAATGCATGAGAGAAACTATCGATAGAAATCGGGGATACGTGTTGGCAAAATTCCATCACCCTGACTTTATGCATTTCAGCAAAAAAATAAGATATCGTTTTCTAATATAACATATTATATTTGATTATGTTACGTTTCATTTTATTGTTACATTTTTGGCATTATGGCACTATTTCTGATACTTAAATAGTGATTGTGGATTCATAGCTTTATGAAAAGGCATTCCTGTTCTGTTTTCGTATCCTACAAATTGCCTTGGTGTATCTATATGTATTTCGTTATTATCAATTGAGGCAGACTCAATAATCTTTTTTAAAAGAAGTAGATTTGGTAGCCTTGATAGTAAAAGTAGATGCATCATCTGTCATTCCAGGATCAGCGTGTTGCTTTTGTTCATTTCCTTTTGCTAGTTTTAACAATTTTTTTGATAGGCTGCATCTGTGAAGGACGTGCCCATTGCACCGGCCATCAGTGACTTGGCACGTGATGATCTCTTAGAAGACCCAAATCAACACCAAAAACTCAACAAAGACTCGGACGAAGATGCAGAGCTTGACTTGCCACCTGAATTAGGTGGCTGGGGATCAGAGGATGGCGTTAAGAGTAAGGCAGAAATTGAAGAGGACAGCCAACTGGATGCTGATGAGAATGACCCAGAAGATGATGCCGAAAGTTCTTACGGCAATGAGTCGGATAATGATGATATGAATAGTGCTGATGCTGATAAACTTGGAGAAAATGGGGATAGTATGGAGGGGGGTGATGATGAAAATGATGACAGTGCTCCTCATGATGAACAAAATTCTGCTGTAAAGGACGAGGGCAACAGTGCTGAGACCGATTTGCAAGGAGTGCCATTTAATGATTTGGAAGATGGCCCTGAGAATGATGCTGAGACTGAAAAGAGTGGTGCATACGTTGCTTCAGGGAAGAATGACCCTTGGGGAAGGCGCAGTCGTGGTGGATGGTCATCTCGGAGAAGGTCCGGTAGGTGGGGCTCCCGAAGAAGATGGTCTACTAGGCGAAGAGCATCATCTCGAAGAAGATGGTCTACTAGGCGAAGAGCATCATCTCGAAGAAGATGGTCTACTAGGCGAAGAGCATCATCTCGAAGAAGATGGTCTACTAGGCGAAGAGCATCATCTCGAAGAAGATGGTCTACTAGGCGAAGAGCATCATCTCGAAGAAGATGGTCTACTAGGCGAAGAGCATCATCTCGAAGAAGATGGTCTACTAGGCGAAGAGCATCATCTCGAAGAAGATGGTCTGTTCGACGAAGGAGATCAATTAGACGTAGACGAAGTATCAGGCGTAGGAGATCGATCAGACGACGACGGAGCATCAGGCGAAGGAGATCGATCAGACGAAGACGGAGTATCAGACGAAGGAGATCGATCAGACGACGACGAAGTATCAGACGAAGGAGGTCGATCAGACGAAGGAGGTCGATCAGACGAAGACGGAGTATCAGGCGAAGGAGATCGATCAGACGACGACGCAGTATCAGACGAAGGAGATCGATCAGACGACGACGAAGTATCAGACGAAGGAGATCGATCAGACGACGACGAAGTATCAGACGAAGGAGATCGATCAGACGACGACGAAGTATCAGACGAAGGAGATCGATCAGACGACGACGAAGTATCAGACGAAGGAGATCGGTTAGACGACGACGGGGTGTCAGGCGCAGAAGATCAATTAGACGACGACGGGGTATTAGGCGAAGGAGATCGATCAGACGCCGACAATTTATCAGACGAAGGACCTTCTTGCGAAGACGTTGGTCTTCTAGAAGATCAGCAAGTACGTTTCATAATCTAATTGATATCTAACTTGTAATTTCTTATACTGAAATGCTTATATATATATATATATATATATATATATATATATATATATATATATATATATATATATATATATATATATATATATATATATATATATATATATAAAAGAGAGAACTTCAGCGTTTTTCAAACGTTTCGACTTACGTCTTCATCAGTATGAAATATCCCAGTCACATGCAACGCATTTATAATCATAACGTAATCACTCCTTTTCTTTCAATTCTACGTGTTAGCCGTTGTACATTTTGTTAATTGTTTGCTGTATTCAATGGTGTAATTTTGTATTGTGTTAAGATTATATATGCGCTGTATGTGACTGGGATGTTTTATACTGATGAAGACATACGTCGAAACGTTTGAAAAATGTTGAAGTTTTTTCTTGATGCCTATTTATGTCTTTAAAAATTTCTCAGTGAGTACAGTTCAGATTACAGCTTATATCGCAAAAAGTTTTTGGCAGAGCTTTGGCACACCAGGGATAAATTTTGCCTAGAGTCTTAAAATTTCAATGATGAGAGAGAATGACCAAAAATTTTGCAAAAGGAGGGAGGGAGAAATTACAACGTGTTAGTGAGTGGGAAAGTCGCCAAATTTCTAAGGAAGATGAAAGAGATGGCTAAACTTTGCGGGAAGTGAGAGGCTTAGAGCCCTGATCCATCCTGTTCTTGTCGCAATGTATGCATTCTGATAGTTAGAGTTCATTTTAGGTAGTTACCTGAAAGTTAGCAAGGGTCAAGTAACTTTCAATTCGGAGGGAAATAACAACAAGAAGAGTCACTTTTACAGCAGAAAGCCTCACGTTCCAGGAAGCTGGTCAGGCGTTACGATTGGCAGAGGATACGATATGGGACAGAAATCCAAGAGTCGAATAATCACTGACCTTACGAAAGCAGGCGTCTCTAAAGAGTTGGCAACAAAACTTGCAAATGGAGCAGGACTTACAGGAAACCGTGCTGCAGAATTTTTGAAGGTAAGTTTGAAACAAGATTGGGACTATGTGAATATCCGTATTTAATATTCTGAAATGGAATATCCTCCAATATTTTAATCGTATGACTTCTATTTTGATATTAGTAATATTTATAATAACTTTTGCGAGTTAGATCCCGTTCATATGAGAAAACTCAACCCGGGACGAGTCCATGAAAATTGACTTGCATTCACATGATACTTTCAAACCGGGATGAGATTGTGCCTACAGTTGTTGCTGCTGCTGTTCATTGTTTTCTGAGAATAACAAAATGGCGCCAAATAATCAAACTAAGGTCGTTCTTTATGCGATCTTAAAGTTTCTGTTAGCTACAGTGAGCTCGGTGTTCCAGCTGCATTTTCTTTTATTTTCAAACATTTTAAAGCAACATCAAACATTGCAAGAAGAGGTTGCAACTGCGACAAGGAAAAAGAATTATGCTATGCAACGGTATAATCGACTTCGCAACAGATATTTACGAAAGAAACGTCGTCATTGGATTAATCCAGGACGTACTCTATGTGTAGGAGGACAAGTATTACTTTGAAGGAATGTTTAAGATATTTTACAAAAGTTTGGTTTTAACACTCACTTTTTCCTTATTCCAAGTGTCTTGTCTTGAGCTCGATTCATTTTCTAGTTGATACTAAAAAGATAACGCTTCGACGATTGTAACAAGTCAAGAGCAAAGAGGAAAGTGCGCCAAATGTTTACAAAATCTCTCCCAGGATACATTGCGGGCAGCAACTCGCCCCGGGATGAAATTTAGCTTGCGTTCTCATGATGTTTTGGTGTTAATTTCAACTCGGGACGAAATCTCAACACGGGCTGGAAAGCGAGTTGAATTCAACACGGGTTGAGTTTGAATCATGTGAACGAAGGAAATAGGGCTTCTGACCAGAGGTGTTTGAGCGGCCGTGTTGAGTTTCAACGCGGGTTGAAATTCAACCCGGGTTGAATTTTCTCATGTGAACGGCCTCTTAGGAAGGAGACATCGAGATTGCTTCGGAAAAGAGGGCATTTGGTTGTATGGTCAATATCTGGAAAATTTAAGTACGAGTGTAACGGTTAAAAAAAATTGAAATGTTTTGTGTGGTAAAGGTTTTTATAAGGGTATGAGATATGGACGATATGGAAAGGTTTGAGAACGAAAATACTTGCAGCAGAAATATAGTTTTTGAGCAGAATGTTTTGGGTACCATGGACGGATAAAGTTATAAATGACGAAGTGTTAAGAAAGCTGGGATTGTGTTCTGTGAACTCATGGATTGGATAGAGATTGCCTTCTTGGAAGATTAAGTAGAAAGAGAGCTAAAGGAAGACAACAAATTCCTTGACATTTTGACTGATAGAATGGACAAGACGTACAAACCGGTAGATTTAGTTAGATTTGCAGATGACAGAAGGAAGCGGAGATTCATGGTTGATAGTGTCACAAGGTAACCACCTCGATGAATAGATCGATAGATAGATATCAAGCTGCAATCCTGGCCAAAGTAGTTAAATAGCTGGAACACATGATGAATTCTCATAGAATTTCTAAAGGATTATAAGTCTATTCCTCAGAAGTCTTTGCTCGAGGATGAATTCGACATTTCAAGGCCGTTACTGTGGCAGCCAGTCATTTTAGTAGCATTTATTGTTGCCATGTTATATAATTCGTGTAGAATCAGCCTCGTACCAATGCAGGCCCTCAAGTTTGACCACTGTTTTTTTATGTCGCAGGAGACTGAAAAGTTTTATCGAATTAAAGGAATTTGAGCTCCGTAAATTCAACATTAGTATCTAGGTAACATTCCACCTTCATCTTTGTATGTTTCACTTTTTAAAATATTGTCTGCTTTGCTTCAAATAGAGAAACAAGCTTAATAAGATAGAGATCACAGGACAGCAGCAGAAGGAACTGTTTAAAATTAGCTATTCAAGACAAGAAGCTGAAGCGAAACGTTTAACAACAAAATACTACAAAACAAATTGGAGTTCTTTGAATCCGAAGATCCAGCAAATAGTCACTGATATGAAATTCCGCGGAGATCTGCGTCCAACTTCCAAATCTGCTGCACAAAAGGCTCTCAAGGCGGCAGTCGAGCAGAATAATCTTAAGAAGTTTAAGGAAGTATGTCATTTCATTTTTGTTTATTAGTTACTCATTGAGCTATTATGCATAGTATCCACATGAGGAGTATCGTTTTGTGTATGGTAAGATATAAGTGACGTACCCAAATCCAGCTTTTTGACCAATTATTGTTAGTGTGGCCTCGTTCTGACGATGTTAATTGTTGATTACGAAGCGCAATGATTGGTTCTTTTTCCTGCTGCAATGATACAAAATTGTAGGAGTTAAGAAACGCCCTGATTATTAATTGCAAGAGACGCTTTTTGAATTGCTGTATTAGGAATATTCATGTTAGTTTACCCGGCTTTACCTTTATACTTGAAGATTTCTTGAAAATAGGAATGGTAGTGTTAGGAATAAATGAAGTCAAATGTTTCCCATTACTCCAATAGGAGAGATTTAGTTTCTAATGTGATACTTTCTGCTTTGAAAGGAGTTAAGTATTTATAGGACTGTTGAATTAGCCTTTATGATTTAGGAGAAAAATGTGCAACTTCTGGCAGTTGCATTTGGTACGGAAAATTGTTTGGTTGTTGTGATTGCATCCAGTATTTTATGAGTTTCCCATTGGTTCTGGTTTTCTTACTTATCTATCATTTCCTCTTTTTTAGGTTCTAAGCGACAGAAAGTATTGGAAGAACGTCCCGCAGGATAGATTTGATCGCAGAGTGAAATTCCTAAACAACAATTCTGGTTAATTGCATGACATTATTATGAATGTTTTTTGCTATTTTTAATTGTTTAATTTAGCGTTTATTTGCAGAATTTGCTTAATTTTCGAGCTTATACTAAATTTTAAGTTGATTCTTGGCATTCTTGTTTGACTGATATTTTCCACATTATTGGCGTCCGTTTAGAAAATTGGACATTTAGGTTTTGTTTTCATATATAATTGCATTGCATTTTAAACCGTCAGAGGTGTTTGTGTTGTCATTCTAGACCGGTATCATAGAATCTTGAATTTCCGGATTTCTGGATGGTATACCTGTCAAATTCTATTCTGGAATCAAATGGGATGCGTCCAGAACTACTGTTTTCCTTGCACTCTACGCCCAAGACTCATGATACACCGCACTGTTCTCGACAATAATAGCGGACACTTAGCTGTTTATCAGGCAGGACGGGGTCAACCAGACCATGGGGCTTTGGGGATTACGATCCGATGAAAGCTTTAGTGACCGTACCCTAAAAATTTCATTGCCCTTGAACAGTATTTTGGGTGAGCCCCTCGCTCCTCCCCCCTCCAACTGTCCACTACTTTTTGACAAGGACCTGGAAAAGCAATGCTTCATCAACCACTTATAAGATCATTTGTTACTTTTTTGTATAGATCATCGGCACAGTTTCTGGTTTCGGGCACACGCTACTCAAAAATACAAAAAAGCGCAAACTTAACTGCCTTTGGAGTTAGAACTTCCCCTGGCCAGTGCCGTTGTTCCAGGAGCTTTGTCTGCTTTACAGCCTAAATTTCGGACCATTGCTGTATCTTTATTGGCTTCGTTTGGCATCTTTCAGTAGGTTTACATTATTCATATCAATATCTTGATTTGTCTGAACACTAAAAACCGGAGCTGTTTTGCCTGGCTACTCACACTATTTCATTTTTGGACTAGAATTAATACCCATCAACTATGCTATTCACTTATTCCCAATAGCCAGATCTGATTATCTTTCTTTTGAAAAGGATACCTTGGAGGACTTTGTGATGTTAGCGTTAGAAGACCCAGTGGCCGAGTAGCACTCAAATCCTTTGCGGTGGAGTAGTGTGAACGCGAGTGTTTTTCCAAGAAGGAACTGGCATGAAATTGGCGTTTCTTTTTGATCTACTTTGAAATTCACTGCAGTCAGTGGTATGCTGAAGGGCATTTGAATGGGAAGTGTAGCAAAGTACAGTTAGAGAGACTAGTTTCAACTATGCACCAAAATTACCGACAAGGTACCATAACTACCGAAAAGCCATGATTATTATGCCACCTTTTATGGATGAGCCAAAAATTGCTGATCCCTCCGCAAAAAAGTTGGAGGTGTGACAACCACACCACACTACTTCAACACACCCCAGATTTAAGTTCAATTGACTGTATTCCTTATCTAATCCCGAGGGTATTTCCGATAATTGCATGCGCTTGCGTAGGTCAGGTGGCACTTTCTGAGAAACTACAGCAATGCATCATTGTTGGCCAACCATGAGAGAAAAAGAGTGCCAAATGCTTGCAAAATCAATCCAATCTGTTCTTTTGAGCAAGGAAGCTAAATAACGATCGAATGCCTGTATTGCAGGTTTCTCAGGGTGCATTTCAAAGAATCAAGTTTTGGACTTTTTGATCACATATCAAAAAAGGTATCGTTTCATATTCCTTTTGATATGCTTTTTCTGAGAACAACGAAAAGTTAATTTTTTCAAAATAGCGTACTTAACTCTAAACCCTATACCTTACACAGGAGTTCGGTGTAAGGCTACTTTCAAATTGGTACATTATTTTCATTAGAATTACTCCAAACCAGCTACACGTTTTTTCACATATGTTTGTATGTTTGTATACACGTTTATACGAAAGCAGTGCACAGCTGTTCAAAAAATTAAGAGAGTTTAGTACAGTTAAGTTAAGTCAAAAGAACAGGTACGAAGAAATGATTTTTGCATTGCTAGGGTTTTTACTATAGACTCTATTTAATTGCGTATCTTGCAATTGCATTTGTCCCCATTCCATTTTTTGATCATTCCATTATATATTGCAGTTGAGTTTACATTTGGTTATGGCATCGGGTAGCATGTTTCAAGGGTGACCTCCTTTCCATAAAAGAGAGTTAGCTCCAAGTGTGTTTACATTTATATAACTTACAAAAATACTAATAAGATGGGTAAAAGTAAATAATAAGTATAAGCAGCATACGGGTGTTTTGGTGGGGGAAATGGCAAGATTTTTACTAGTTCGGTAAATTCTCCTTCCCTTCTCCATGCTCAAAATGTCAAAGTAGGCCCCTGGAGACCTCTGCTCTTTTTCTGTTTCAAATGAGTGTGCCATGAATACGGATGTAATACGTTTTAACACCGCTGCGGTACGAGCACTGTTGGCAGCCTAATTGGTTTTCACTTTCAATCGTAAAAAGTTGTAGGATGAGTCAACTTTAAACCAAAATTGCCACTTTGCATTTAAGGAATTTTCTGTTTCCAAATAGAACATACCTACACTACACACAATAATTATGTTTCACTCTATTATTCAGGTTCGCTACATGATAGTTTCGAAATGACATGTCATATGAGATGGAAAGTGGAAGTGTTTAACTATTATGTATAGAAGGCATGATGACCAACGTTTTACCCTCAGTTGAGTCGCAGTAGCTAGTGAGGACGTGCGACAGCCATGGTAGTGACACCTACAGCTGTTTTGAGTAAGTTATCTCAAGTTTTGATCACAAATTTCTTATATCAAATATTATGACAGTATTTTTGCATTCGTCAGTACCAGGATTTTAAACAACATCCGTAGCATATTATTACATGAAAAATGCTTTGGTATAGTGGAATCTCTAAGACAATTAAGTCTGTAAAACAGAGAGCTCTATGAGGCGGACAGTTCTATAAGGCGGAGGTTTCTTTAAGGAGCGGATGGCCACGGTAGGACTATTCAATGCTACGACACCTACTGCTCTATTACACAGACAGTCACTGAATTTATCAATTTTATTAACCATTGCCCCAAAGAGAACAGTATTAAGGAAACCAAGGCCAGATATTTTATAAAATTGTTCTTACTCCCTTGCTCAATAGAATTTCAACAAACTTACTAATAAAGATATAATAGTAAGTGACAATGTTAATGCAGCGAACTATCTTATTTCGAAAACTCCCGAAAGGAACTTTTCGCCAATGAACAGGAATAGAACTTCTGTAAATCAATTACAGAAAAGTACACAGTTCTCGATCTTGTTGTGAATCTTGGGGTTTCCATTGCTAATTACAAAGCATTATGGGGCTTATAAAGCAGGCTGTACATTTAGCCATTTTCACATAGTGCGCCCTTTCTGAGGCAATTAAGATCTACAGAAAGTTTTCGAAACTTTGACTTATCTTTCTTATGAGAAAGATATCATACCTCACAGCAAAACATGAACGTCATAGCGATTTAGCCAATGTTTTCTGAAATCAATTGTCGTGTCTGTCTGTCTGTCTGTCTGTCTGTCTGTGTCTGTGTGTGTCTGTCTGTGTGTGTGTGTCTGTGTGTGTCTGTGTGTGTCTGTGTGTGTCTGTGTGTGTCTGTGTGTGTCTGTGTGTGTCTGTGTGTGTCTGTGTGTGTGTGTGTGTGTGTGTGTATTTGATTATTGAATTTTTAAGTATCATATGTTCAATCTTTCGGTGGAGTCGGATTCATGAGCTGCATGCTTCTATGCAGCATCTAGCCTCTGGCTTTGGCTCCTAGAATACAAAAAAAACAGTTTGCTTATAGAAATAGCATATTTATTTTGGCTGTTTTCAGCCAGAATATTAGTCTGGGTCGTGACCCCCCCCCCCCCGCACACCCTATAATAGGAACGGTCCTATGTACTATATTTCAATGCTATGTACCTTAGAAATATGTACCTTTAATTTCTCTCGATTTTACTTCTAGCTATTGTCCTTCTGGCATTTGCAACAGCTACAAGTGACGAAAGTCTTGATAAAGTATGCTGGATTCTGATTTTTGTTGATATTTATGACTTTATCTGTTTTGCACCGAATCATAGTGATATCTCATTTCATTTCAGTATTTCATTTCATTTTATTCCTTTATAGAGGGTTGCCCTTCAGCCGAAGTTGGTTTTCACGGGGCACTCCAATAAAAAAGCATTGATTTCAATTTAAATGAGTAACCCATCAAAGAATAAGTTGAGCAAAACGTCCTCATCGATTTTATGCAACCATATGCACTTGCGCGTACGGATGATATGCAGTATATATGTATGCATATGATAATGATTTGTGCATAAATATAATTTCTAAGCTATTGTTTTGCCCTTCAGATGCAATCTAATTAACCGGAATCTAACTCTTCAGTCCAGAGTAGATACCCCATCTATTCAATTCTACAAAATTCCTACCAGGATACTTTTTACTGCAACCCCCCCCCCTCCTGTTTATTAAATATAAACCAAGAGATCACTGAAAACCGCCTTTGAAAAGGTTTTTCCCAATCTCTTGTTTTATTGCAGCCCCGGTTATTTACTTTCCGACATTTTACACCTCCCCCTCCACCGTTATTGCCACCCCTTTAATCCCAGACTGGAGAATGTGTACTTGTTTGTTAACGCTTTGCATGAAGAGATGACTAAAGGGCAATTGACTGAACAAAACTGTTCAAATATTGCATTGATACAAGCAAGTGATTTCCGTTATTTGAAGCCCAGCAGCTCTTTCTACCTTTTTCTTTTACTTTCACCACTTATGATTGCAGGGCGCATCTGAAATAAACACACCCCAAGCTTTTGCTGCTTATGATCTGACACGTGACCAGCTCCCAAAAGGCCAATACCTATCTGAACAGCGTAATGAAGACTTTGACGATGCGGATCCACAAGGTGGTGTAAATAATGATGAACATGCAGATGATAGTACAGCACTGGGCGCCATCAAAAGTGATCCACAAGATGATGTCGAAAATGCAGATAACAACGATGATGAAAATGAAATTGGCAATGATGAAGCAGATAGGAATAGTGCTAGAATGAGCGAATTTCAGAGAGATTTTCATGAAGCAAAAGATGCCAATGCTAAAAGTGTTAAACAAAATGATGCTAAGGAGGACTGGGGAAACAGTGATGATGCTGATTTGCAGGATAATTCACTAGATGCTTGGGAGAAAGCCCCTGAAAGTGGTACTGAAGCTGAAAATCAAGTTATATCAACTGCTTCGGTCAAGAAGGACCCATCACTATGGCACCGTAGCGGGGGCTTCTCATTTCGTAGGAGGGCTTCTAGTGGGTGGAGCTCGAGACGCAGGTCTTCAGGTTTGTTTTCTAGGCGAGGGAGTCCATGGTTCACGAGGAGAACAACAGTGGGTCGAAGGTCATGGTTTGGCCGACGATCGATAGGACAAAGGCGAAGTTCCTGGTTTGGGAGAACAAGGAGCCGTGGAGGAAGTACCTGGCGACAACGAGTGGCTAGAGGGTGGGGTGCCACGAGGAGAAGGGCGTCGTCTCGAGGAGGATGGCTAACGAGAAGAACAAGACGAAGTCTCTGGTTAAGGAGAACAACCACACGAAGAGGACGTACCTGGGGACTTCGAAAAATGAGAAGATGGGGTGCCAGAAGGGCGTCGTCTCGAGGAGGATGGCTAACGAGAAGAACAAGACGAAGTTCCTGGTTCAGGAGAACAGCCACACGAAGAGGACGTGCGTGGGGGCATCGAAAAACCAGAGGACGGGGTAGCACGAGGAGAAGGGTGTCATTTAAAAGAAAATGGTGGAAAAGAAGAGGAACAAGACTTCGAAGAACTTTGCCTGTTAGACGAGTGCGGTCCAGAAGCCAAAGACGACGTTCCTGGATTGGAAGAAAATTCAGACGAACAGGAAGAATTTTTCGAAAGCGAGTCATAAGACGAAGCATCAAAGCTAGAAGACGTGTTTTTTCACGAAGAGTAGCAAGTAAGTTCAATGCAAGTTTATCAAAACATTACTTTGTATAACCACGATTTTACCCCCCCCCCCCTCCGCCTCTTTATGACACGCTCTATAGTGATTTACACAAGATTATTATCTATTCTTATATCAGACAATGAAGTTGGATGGTACTTATTGGCTATCATAGACATATTGTATGTTCTGTTATTGAGCCTACTTGGATTGTGAATGTACCAACTATTTTCCTGACTTCAAAAATTTTTTAATATAGAACTTAGAGATACAGAAGCACCCTGGTGACTGATTTACTGATTTCATATTCTTTGGACTCTCTATTTCTTTGACACTTTTACATTATCTGTTTTTCTATTCCTAAGTAGATTTTACCTTGACGAATTGAGCAAATTCAACAACTGCATGTCCACTGTCCAGCCTCAAGGATTCTGCCCACTGCTCTACATTGAAGACTCTGTTTTTACTAAGTCTTAATGGATACACCTCATTTAGGAACCAATTCAACCCTGATATAAAAATCCCTTGTGAATCGTTCCCCATTAGGTTATTTTACTATTTGAACTATTTGGCAGTTATAAGCCTTTCGTCATATAAAAACAACAATCTATCGGTAATTCCATTAACAGTTTTCGTAGTTGACAGTACTTCGGCTTGCTCATTAAATCTAACCATTGGGGTTGCCAGTTCTATTCTTGTAACGGATAATGTTTGGTACATATCTTGGTGCTGTAGGATACTCAGATTTGGTCCTGTAGATCAAAGTACTACTTTAGGTTGTTGCAACGAAAGCTCAATAGCTTCACTTTAATCAGCTTTCCATAAGAAGCGGAGTCATCATCGTCTACCATTTATTTCTGCATTGCCATTTTCATGAAAATTTGGTTTAGCAATTTTTCTCACTTGTCTGACGTTTCAATCTATTCCAATTAGTGTACGTTTATTATATAAAAGTGGTTGATATGAAACTAATACTAGGCTGGTAAAAATTCTTCAATCTTTAGTGCTATGCTCAAGAAATATTAAGAGACTGTAAAGTGATGATGAACTTTTTATTATAGATGGTGAACCTTTCGTTGACAGTTTTTACAATTCTTAATTCGTTTGAGTTTTGTTTGGAAAAGATTGTGACTTCTGATTCTGATCTGCCTGGGCCTTTTCACGACAATGTGCCACAATTTTCATGCCAAATTAAGAAACTTTTTACACTAAGTACTGATCTAAGTTTCTCATAGAGAACGTGCAAAGGGTAGCATTTATCACACTATACTTGTTGGGATAGAGTTTGCAGTTCTTCACTGTAAATATTATGTGTTATTTTAATTATGGCATTGCTCTTACACTTCTGTCAGTCACTGTATTCTTCCTACCAGGTTATCTGAAGGTTAAGAAAGGTCAATTAACATTCAATTGGGAAGGAAATAATAACAAAAAGAGCCGCCATTACAGCAGAAAGCCTTCGGTTCCATCATCTAGTTCAGGCATCACGATCGGCAGAGGCTACGATATGGGAAAGAAATCCAAGCAGCAAGTCTTTACTGATCTCATTAAAGCCGGTATCTCTGATAAGTTAGCAGAGCTATTGGCAAAGGGTGCAGAGCTAGTAGGAAAAGTTGCAGAAGCATTTTTACAAGTAAGTTAAAGCACGAAAATACTAGCCCTGTAGATATTATCATATCCTTGTATATCTCTACGCCTCCCTTACTCGAATCGTTGGGATGCTTTCTCCAGTCGCAATACACTCTTTTTATAGGAATGTTTTTTCATCCAGTACTGAAACTTTCTGAGCTTTTTTTCTTGATTTCTGTGGTAGAACGTTCTTAAGACTTTCTTACCAAGAATAACTGAGCCTTTGTAACACTACACTGAAATACATAGGTTATCGCAGGAATCCATACAAATCACAAAAAGAGATGATGGGATGGCGTTGAAATTTGAATTTTTAAGTCTGTATGAGCTTATCAACTTTCTTAGGTCTCAAAAACCCAGTACTTAACTTTCTTAACCTTTTCAGCAGTCGATTATTGCTTTCTAATAAACAACTTTCTCCCAAAAAGCTCGTAGGATCGGAGGGATTCGTGCTGCATATAATCGGTTGGAATATCATTTCAACTGTAGAACGCAAAGTTTTATTATTTTGATCCCGTTTACAGTATTTTCTCCTTTTTCTCCAATAGAAAAACAGCCTCAATAATGTAGAGATCACAGAACAGCAGCAGAAGGAACTGTTCAAAATTAGCTATTCAAGACAAGAAGCCGAGGTCAAACGTCTGACAACAAAATACTACAAAACAAAGTGGAGTTCCTTACACCCGAAGATCCAAGAAATGCTAATTGATATGAAATTCCGGGGAGACTTTCGTCCAAAAGAAAAATCTGCTGCGCAACTGGCGCTCAAGGCTGCTGTGCAACAGAATAATGTAAAAATGTTCACAGAGGTATGTGAAATATAGTCAGATTCGTAGCAAAATGATGCATATCCAACTATTATCGAGGTGTATAATGATCTCAACACTTCCATTCAATCCTATTTGCATAGCTATGCCTCAGACTGGGGCTCCAGATCACCTTTACATATTTCACAGAGGGTTAAAGTTTTGGAATATTTCTTCATTTGTGTCCACCCCCACATCCCTCTCCGTGATACTTAATTACTGCTCCCTAAGGCTCTGAAGATTGATTTTGGATAGAATGAGCAACCTCTGACATTTACATAGAGGCATAGGAGGCATTTAGGAGGGCCACAAGAGTTGAAAGGGACTTAAATCACACCCTGGGTTTGAAGATGCATACCCAGGTGTGCCAACAGGGCGTGTTATTTTAATCTATTTTTTGTAAACGGAGAAGGACAGGGAAGGTCTACTGTTAAGTCCGATATAGATAGGGGCTTAGAATAAACGAGTGGATGCAAGTTTTTTTAATTATATTAGCTATGAATGGGCTTGACAGGTTGTTTCGATTGTAAACAAAATGGAAACACGATTTCTCACATTCTAAAGGCACTTTTAGCAGTTGCAAACACTGAGGGAACGGGGGAACACTTGTCAAATAACTTATATCTCTGCAGGTGCATTAAGCAGAAATTTGCGACTGCCTGCAATTATTTCTGAGAATTGAACAATGGCTTTGTTTCCCTTGTTTTAGGTCCTAAAGAACAGAAGTTATTGGCCTAACGTTCCACTGGACAGATTTAATCAAAGAGTGAAATTCCTGGAACAAAAGTCACGATAAGTGAATTGTAGTGTGCAGTTTCATCTACAATCGCCCAAATTGCTGTCTTCTCTTCAGACATTTAGTATTCATATGTGTATTACTACTCGATTCTTGCATTCTTCATAGGCTGTTAATCTTCATGTTCTCAAGGGAAAATTTCTAGGGGAAGATTTTCATTTAATAGCACCATCTGTGTCAACCTGTCTACCTCCTTTCCAATATGGTTTGGCCTAATATGAGTGCATCATGATATTGAATGATCTTAGCAATTTCCATACCACTGAAGCCCCATTCAACACTTCTTGTTAATGTTCCTGTAGAGTTCCTGTCTACAACTGTTTATATATCCAATTTGTGCGATGAACCTCTGTAGTACAGAGCAAAATTGACCAAATTGTGTTACATGATGCAGTTCCCCTAAATGTTATATCTTTGAAAGGTTTTTGCACTCATCAAAGTAAATATTGATAGCTTTTGATTCTATTGAACTTGCATATATTGTTTAGATGTATTGTTGTATCTTTACCATATTTTCAACTTGAGTTCAGTAGACATAACAGTTCATTTTTGAAAGGAGCAATCTCGCTTTCCCTTCAACTCCTTCGTTCTCCATTCTCCAAGAAAAGTAATCTTTGTGTAAGCTTCAATTTAAACTTCAATCTCTTAATACAAGGTTTGAGATACAAATTTATAAAATGAGCACTTGAAATCAACACTTTTAGATTTTTTCCGCTGTGGTGAGGAACTTTACACACTTTTTTTATAGGGAAACCTAGCTAGAGGCCTAGCGCCAAAAGTTCCTTATTTTCGGACCTCTTATTCTCAAATTGTACTACTAAAAGTTCCTTAACAGTTTCTTGTTTTTCACTCAGGCATTTATTCACTGCCATGCAAATGGTACAGTCACAGGTAAAACATTGAAGTTCTGAATTTTGCCTTTAATTTTGGCTATTACTTAAGACCAATGAAACGTGAAACACTTGACACAAGCATAGCAAACAATCTATGCTGATTTTGGCTACAAATGAATGGAACCAGCTTCCAAATTCTTGATTGTTTGCTGTTATAAAACTTTTTCAAATTGAAAAGTTCCTTAAGGAATTTTCCTTTAGTATTATAAATTCTTCAAGTATTGTGGCATTCTACTTGAAGGTTTCTTATAAAGGGGCTCCTTATAAAGGGGTTTCTTATAAAGGGGGTTCCTTATAAAAATAAAGCATGTAGTAGTCATAGTATTTCATCTCATGGCTTGAGGCGTTTTCCTCAATACACTGAATGTGTACAGGAGATGTGCAACAAAGATTGTATTGCATACTCTCAAATCATGTTATATTTTCTCAAACCACCAGAAGTCTTTGCAAATGATATTCACGAACAAAGATTAGAAAACCGATTATATTGTCGTGCTCAAGTTGAGATCAATTCAGAAATGGAAGACAGGTTGAGTTTCATTACCTTCATAAGTCGCTTTCATTTTGGAACGACTGTTAAATGAAGCACTCCGACCCAGGTAACCACCATTTTCGTATTTGAATGAAGCACGCGGTATGAGCGCCGAGTGCATTAACTTTGACTATCTGTTAGATTATCCCAAGTATAAGCTCAATGCTCAAGCCAAATTTAAGCTTTTCGAAGCACTGGCAATTTTAGGCCAATCTTCATACATCTGCTTCACACAATCACCGCCTGACAGGTATGATAATTTTCTATCATATGATTACATATGATATTCAGCAACCATTTATTCAGTTTTGTCAGCCATTAGTAATTTAAATATTTAAGACATTTCCATGTTAAATATGTACTTTCGGAAACATGGACTTACCTACAGCACAACCGAAATTTTAGTTATCAGGATTCAAAGTATATAAGGGGGAGTCGAATCCCCCGATGATCATGGCTGGTCGCCCTCATCCAGCTAATTCTTAGGTGCCAATGAAGTGGCCGGCCATACCTTGTAACCCAACCTCTATCCTTCCAGCCCTCTATAACATTCATCCATTATAATTTATGTCAAAGTCAGCACTAACAACCTTGCTGTGTATCTGTTAGGCATTTTCCGTTTCACTTTGTTTTCTACTTTCTTTATGCATTGGGATTAACATATCTTTCAGATGGAAAGTGAAAATGTTTTGCTGTTATGTATAGAAGGCATAATCACCAACGTCTTACCCTCAGTTGAGCCGCAGTAGCTATTGAGGACGTGCAACAGCCATGGCAATGGCACCTACAGCTGTTTTGGGTAAGTTATTTCAAGTTTTGATCATGAATGTCTTATAGCAAATATTAGGACAGTATTTTTGTATTCATCAATACCAAAACTTTAAACAACATCCTTAATACATCATTACATGAAAAATGCTGTAGTATTGTGGGATCTCTCTGTTACAGTAATCCACAAAAGGACTAGTTCTGTAAGACGAACGGCTTTGTAAGACAGAGCGCTCCTTCAGACACGCGACTCTTAATTGAGAACAACAGTATATAGGAAGAACAGCCTTGTAAAACGGAGGGGTTTATAAGACGGAAAACTCGAAAAGATGGACAGCTCTATATGACAGACGGTTCTGTAAGACGTACTTTCTTGTCCGACGGACAGCCACTGTGCGTACACGATTTCTGTAAAATGAAACTACTGTTTCAGGTGAATATCTCTAAGCATTAATGAGAAAAAGCAAATGCAAGAAAGTAGGAAACAGATTTTTATACCAACTGGGATTTCAAGCTAATGCACTTTATATCGATCTGTTATCGGTGTAAAACTTTACTAAAATCAAGAACTATCTTGAAGATGAATCCCTTGATGCTAGAGCTGTTTACACTACGCTGTTTATCGGGAGACTGGTTTTTTCATTACCTATATCTTATCCATCTTATTCTCCAAATCCTAGAATTCAATGTTAAATATTTGTAGAGTCTGGGGTTTCCATTTTTACTAACAACCTCTTTTTGACCCATATTTCGTTTCAAGTGTCCCTTGATGCGTGCAAGCAGATTTAGAAAGATCACTATGGAAGATATGCTGAAAATTGTTGCTCTCACTCATTGGACTCATTTGGTTGGAGTGAAATCAAAATAAAAATGCAACTGAGTCATACATAATCTTCATTTGACGATACTGAAGTTACCTTTTATTACACATGTTTATCAACTAACTGGAGAAACAGCAGAGAACGATAGGTTAACTTACCTACTCTCATGTCCGGAATAGAAGGGAGTAGCAATAAGCGGGGGGAGGGTTGGAAAAAAGTCTGAAAATGAATAAGCAGGGGTTCCAATAAGCTGGGGGGGCTGGAAAGCGTTCCAAGGTGAATGTCTATGGGGTGGGCTGTTATAGATGGCTGTTAAAGATCGAGGTGGAGAGAAGTCCAACATATGCATTGGATGAAAAACCTTAGCTTTGTGAAAAAGAATTTACTACATTTATTACATATTTTCCAACATACTAAAATGTGTCTATCGTCCTCGTTCATAATGTTATCATTATCGGCACAATTACTAGCTGCGTTTTCAGTGCTTCTTGCAGCAACTACTTAATTCACACAAACATTTTTGCAACACAACAACCGAACACCATAAGTTACTTTCGCCGGACAGTTCAGAGTCTGGTTGGGAAAGTGTCCTCTTGTCTCAAAATTAATAAGCGGGGGGGGGTGCAATAAGAATGTTCTGGTATGCATTTTTTGAAAAAAATAAGTAGTCGGGGGGCGTCTATTCCGGACTGGAGAGTATTGCTACCTGTCATTCAAATATGAGTGTTTTTAAGTGAAACTGAAGAGAGATGACATCATCTATCGTTTTCGTGCCACTGGCAGCCAAGATACGAAAGTGATAGGAAAAGGAAAATGAGAAGGAAGCATTTTCCGCAGGGTGAAAGCATGGGGAAACCGGGAGAAAGTTTACATAAAGAGGATAGTCGTAGAATTTTCTTGGCATCCTTGATAGTAAGAGAAAAGGAGCTTTATTTCCACAGCCCTCTGTTTTGTTTTCAAGCCTTCTGAAACTTGCCTTTATATTTTTAATTTACTTTAAGATTTAAGCTTCATAAAAAACGACGACAGATTTAAGCTTGTAAAACATGTGTCGATTGTACCATCAATCATCTTCAGATACAGATAGACCATATTACATTAAAATAGAATGAAATTAAAAATATGAATTTAGAATGAATGAATTTATGCATTTAAATAGATTTTCACTTCACTATTACAGTAGTTGGAACAAAACATTAAGATAAATTACAAATCTTAAAGTTACCAAAGTTCCTCAGAAGTAATAAACTAGAAATAAACTTTAAAAAGTGACGACAGATGTATGCTTGTATTCGGTTGCTTGGACAATCATCTTCAGTTACAGATTAAGCATATTACATCGTGCAAAAGATATAAAGACAAGAACTTGCAAGAACAGTGCAATAAAGTTTCGAGGTCATATTTTGTGCTTTTCAGACTTTCTAACTAATTCAAGGTCACCTACCAATCTTTATCGTGCAATCTTCTTTTTATAATTGCAATAGATATCTTGCTCACTCCTTCTCTAATGTAAACTGGCACTGCTTTTGGATCGGCACTATATCATGTCATTGGATGTAGTTTGGAAGCCAAAAATAGTGTTATTTATATCCTTTATCTCAAGTGCATCAGGTATAAAGGGAATCCAGCTGATCAAAAAAGGAGAGAAGCAGATCGATTTGACAGCTCGCATTGGTCAGGGCTTACTATAAAACACATCATTTTGTTAACGATGATGACAACTTGTCACTCCCTTTTTAAGAATTAACCTTTCCTCCTATGGAGACTCCCGTAAAGTTGAAAAACCCTTATGTTTCAATTCTCTGAATTTTTTTCAGCCATTGTTTTCCTGACACTTACAGCTGCTACAAGTGATGAGGATACTAGAAAAGTATTTTGAATTTTATACATATTTGTGTTTGTGAATATACATATGAATATCATGGTTATTGAACCTTTAATATGCATAGTGAGGAATACCGAGGAAGACAGAAGTCGAAACGTCTGAAATTTTTTTGTGAAACTTATCGCAGTTTCTAAACTTGTCTTGGAAGTTGTAGGTAATAAGTGCATATATAGATGTAGGTATATAAGTGTATGTGTATATATTTATATCAATATATATATATATATATATTGATCTGCCAGTCCTCTAACTTCAACTGCACATATGCTTTAGTCGTCCGCTCTTAAAGAGCATCCGTTGGTTTTAATGAAATTACCAGTGTTACCAAAAGGCTAATGTCCAAATATGCATTCATTTCTCTTCACACAGACTGCGTATTTGTCTTCAGGATTACCGATTTCTCTTTCTATTAAGAATATTTCCCTGAGAGTGGCAATAGAGAAACTCTGTGAAGTTTGAATTCTGAAACAGAAGCAGCTATTTCTTACCACTGACTTGTTTAAGTTGTAATACTGGCCATTTAACCACAGCGTAAAAGACTATTATAAGCTAAAAACCCTTGTTTGTCTTAATTCCCTAAAATGCCAAGGTTCTACAATAGGCTTTTTGAGATAAAACTAAAAGGTCCAATTTTAGCTAGAAATTAAAAAACAAATTATACCCTTTTTTGATTAACTAATTTGATAGAATACATGTATGTGAGCTACTCTCCGGCAGGATTTTATATTTGCGCAAAAAATCTCCAAGTTTTTTCACGAATCTGGGAAGAAATCTACACCTCAGGGGGGAATGGGTTAACAATATTTCCAGAAAACCAATTCATTCTGCAGGGAACTGTCATGAGAGACGTTTGGTAGGCCATGAATGCGCCTTTCTGGAGAGGTAGTGATTGTACAGTCAATTGATATTTGTTGCTTGAAATATACATTGCGCTATTTTTGCCCTTCATACCCCCTTGCATCAAATGCTGTCTTCAAATTTGCAGAACATCATTGTCTGTCGTAAATCGAGAAATGCTGTTTTGCTTCAGATTAAAAACACCCATACCTTTTTTGTACACTGAATTTACTAATTACAAAAACTTTACTGAAAGTCATAGCCACATGATACAAATGCATTCATTAAATTATATTTCCATCTCCCCACTCAAACAGATGACCCCGGCTATGCCACTGCTTATTCTATTTTATGTAAAATACAAGGACATATGAATGATGATAGCTTATCAAACAAGCGTTGATTTGAGGAACTTATGTACTTTCTGTTATTTGAAGGTCAGCAGCTCTTCCTTTGCCCCCAAAAATATTACTGAGGTGTTGGGATTTCTTGGTAAAAAGCCAAGTGAGGCTAATTCCAACGATGTGGTAAGTGATGAGATCCTCGACGACTCAGATTCATATGAAGATAATACTGAAGACTCGGGCAATGCCGTTTCAGAGAATGGTATAATTAGAAAGGATGCCGATGACGACAACACTCAATTGAATGCTATCAAAAGTGTTCCACAAGACGAGGTCCTAAATGCAGATATGACTGAGTTGGGTGTTCATAATGACTTTGGTACCGATCAAGTGAATAAAAATGACCCTAGCATGGGAGGAGATGGAGGGGTAAAAGATGCTGATGCTGAAAATGGTGAACTAGATGATGCTAAGAAGGAAAACGGCAGAAATGAAGATGCCACTTTGCAAGAGATGTCAATGAGTGATTGGGAAAGAGCCCCTGAAAGTGGTGCTAAAAGTGAAAAGAAACTTGCATCAATTGCGTCGAGCAAGAAAGACCCTTGGGGAAGGCATGGGGGTTGGTTATCGCGTAGAAGAGGTTCTAGAAGTTGGGGCTCTAGAGGCAGGTCTTCTAGACGAAGTTGGTTTTCTAGACGGAGGGGAGCTCGTGGAGGATGGCTAAGGAGAGCAAGGAGAAGAACAGTGAATCGTCGATTTTTCTCTCGGCGACGAATGCGATCGATAAGACAAAGACGAATCTTACGAAGAGGGCGTGTCTGGGCCAAGAGGAGACGAGCAGCAGCAAGGCAAAGGATATTGTCTAGGAGACGAGTTCGATCTACAAGACTAATACGACATTCCACGATAAGGAAAATAGTTAGGCGAAGGGGAATTATCTCTCGAAAGCGAATAACAAGACGAAACTTCAAGATGAGAAGACGTTTGTTATCACGTGAGTTGAAATTAACCTCAGAATGTAAGCGTATGTAGTCAAATCCTAAACCCACGTTCCATTATCAATTTTCTATGACAATGTTCTATGACAAGTATCCTTGCTCATGTAGATGGCAAACCAATGCCATTACACAATTTTTTCATTGGCAAGTATATTTCCTCGTGTATAATAGCAACAAGTTTCTCTGACATGTTTTTACTGTAATAGCGGTCAGCGTTATTTGAAGGCTAGCCTTACTCTTTGTCTCTTCATTTTGAACTCCACTGATTTTCGCGACTTTGAAGAGCTTCTAGATAAATTGATGTGACTTGACTACTCTCAAAAATCCTACTGGCAGCCATCAGGATAAACATCAATTGGCGCAAAGAACCCTACCCTGCTAGATGCGAGGGTATGGAGGTCTGGGGCTTATTAGAACTTGTCAAATTTATTTGCAAAGCTATTGGCACGAGCAATTTTTATATGGCACGTACGCTTATCCAAAAGCTAACATGCTAGTCTTTGAACAAGTACAGTTGTCATCTGAAAAATTTGTCATATAAAATTGCTCGTGGGAACTTAGGCTTTCCGTTTGGGAAGATATCATCGGTAGCTTGCACTTTGTATGGCTCTTAAAACATAACGTCACGAAACTTTTTGAATGGTAATAAAAGTAGACTCAACGAATGAAGGATGTAAAGTAATGAGGAATGAATGAGCTTTGGTTATGCATACAAAGGCAGGTAAGAAGGAACTTTGTCTGAGATAAAAATAGTAATCAAGTAATGTAAAAAGTGATACAAGAAAATTGTCAAATTGTTATATACTAGAAGTTTTCCAACCCTAGTATAGCAATGTGAACAATGTCCATCAAATTATTACAAATTTTCACATTTTAAAATTGCATAGTGACCATACAATGCCGTAATATTTCAAGACGCCCCAATCTGCCAAACGGGGTGCTACCGAAGCATCATTGTATCAGCATTCTCATCAAGCCCTAGCTCTTCAATGGCTAGATGTGGCTCTCTGATGTCTCAGTATGATTTGTTGATTATGGCTGCTTCAAGTGTTAGAATGTAGTGTTGTCTACATTAAAAAATTTAGTCCTACCTCTGCTAAAGTACTGTATATGCTACAATCAGCTATTTTGTACTTGTCTGATAGGGTTCCTGACCGTTCGCAAGGGTCAAGTCACATTCAATGCAGAGGGAAATAATAACAGAAAGAGTCGCTTTTATAGTAGAAAGCCTCACGTTCCTGGAGGTAATTCTGGTATTACAATTGGCAGAGGTTATGACATGGGGCAGAAATCTATAAAAGAGGTCATAACTGACCTTCTTCAAGCTGGTGTTTCTAAACTATTCGCAAGCATGTTGGCAAAGGGGGCAGGACTTCAAGGACAATCTGCGACAGACTTTCTAGAAGTGAGTTTGAAGATAGATTAAGAATTCACGTACATGGGCTAAGATACATATCTGAATGCGAGGTGGACACTTGTCGTGACAAATAATGCTAACTTGAAATTAACTGGAAATTGCCACGTGACACATAATGCTAACTTGAAATTAAAGCACTTTTCAGACAAAAGCGCTGCAAGGGTAACAGATGGGTATTTAATTGGTTTCAGGGTCAATGAATTATTGATGCGTAAGGTCTTTGTAAATGGTCTGATGATCAATATTTTAATTAACTTTCATGATGATACTAGAATTTTGTATGTAAATACTTAAAGAGCCATTCAATAGGTACATTATGCAGTATTCTTAGTTTCTTCTTATTTATCTCTTAAAAGTGTAAACAAAAAAGCTTTTCTGGCAGGCGGAAAAATGAAACTTTCAAAAATTCCCATATATCTCTTTAAATTGGCCCATTTATGGATCACAGAGTGTACTGGCTTGGACAAAGCAATTAAAAAAAACCCAGTCCCCTGACATGATAATGTTTAATGTTGGGTAGAGGTATAGGGTCATATTTTTGTTTTGTGAAAGTGCGTAGCAATAGGGGGAGGGGTCAATATCTGTCAAAATTATGGTGACGTATCTTTTCATTGGATCCCATAGTTGTGACTCAGTCATCTGACCTTTCTGACAATCGTGACATGTTTAAGCCTCTTCTTGCAGAATTTATTGCTAAAAATGGGTTAGAAACTTTAATTGTTTTATGGTGACAGCAGCACATCTTTGTATGAAACGTAAGAACGTGTATTAAAGGCAATAGTGGCCAACTGCTTAGAAAGTTAACAAAGTTCAATACTGGATTATTGAGACCTAAGAAAGTTAATTAGTTCATATAAACTTAAAAGTCCGCTATTTTTGCGAGCTAATCATCTCCGTTGCATAGCTTGCATAGATTTCCTGTGATAGTCTATGTATTTTAGCGGTATGTTTGCACAGTACCTGTCTGGTCGTGTAACTCTGTGGTGCTGCATAAACTCAACATTCCTGCTAGGAAAGTCATCAGTTGTAGGAAAGTTTCGATGCTGGGCCTCACAGCTTTCTTAAAAAATCGTGCAATTGCTATATGTCGTAGGAAGATATCTATTCATGCCAATGTAAGTGTAGCAGAGATCATTATTAACCAGTGTCAATCCAAACCTTATATACTGAGCAGTGGCGGTTTTAGGGGGAAGCCAGGGGGGGCCATGGCCCCAGGCCCCGCGCTTTTGGTAATCCAGAAGGGGCCCCGCGTCTAAAAAAATTGAAAAGAAATCTCAGACACATTCAAACAAGGGCCCCGCAGATGACTTCGGCCCCGGGCCCTGCGATCCCTAAAACCGCCACTGATACTGAGATATTTTTTACATAATTGTTTTTTAACGTCACAAGGTACTGAAGAGCTGTATCACATTAGTGAACATGGTATTCCAAACAATTGACACTACCATCGTGTTAACTGTAAAGCTCCAATGTTTCCCTCGATCTTGTTAACAACATTGTCTCCTTTTCCTCCAATAGAAAAACAGCCTCAATAATGTAGAGATCACAGAACAGCAGCAGAAGGAACTGTTCAAAATTAGCTATGCAAGACAAGAAGCCGAGGTCAAACGTCTGACAACAAAATACTACAAAACAAAGTGGAGTTCCTTACACCCGAAGATCCAAGAAATGCTAATTGATATGAAATTCCGGGGAGACTTTCGTCCAAAAGAAAAATCTGCAGCGCAACTGGCGCTCAAGGCTGCTGTGCAACAGAATAATGTAAAAATGTTCACAGAGGTATGTGAAATATCATCAGATTCTTAACACTTTAGTATGAAGAGACCAACATGATAATCATCGACAGTGCGATGTCCAACTTTTAAATGTTGTATTATGCAGCATCACTAAAATATTTCGAAACTTGCCTAACCTCGTTTCTAAGGTTTCCTGGATGGGAATTGGCACTATTAGGATAAAAAGCACGAAGGGATCTTTCTCAAGGTATTCACATTGTTGTTAACTCCATACACGCCTTTAGAAAGAATCTATAGCACTAAATGTGCCGTTAGAACTAAGGAACTATTTAATAATTAACTTAAAGAACAAAATTTTGTCAAATGAAGTAAACAATAGGGAACTCTTATACCTAGGTCTTGTGGAACATAGCCGTCAAATGTTCTGAGACCTCTAATCAGATCTGTTTTTTCCAACCTAGTTGACCAATTATCATGCAGGATTCTCACCACACATGCGCTCCACAGTTACATTTAGACCCATTCTGTATGGTGATTGGTCAACTAGGTTGGGAGAAAACAGATCTGATTAAAGGTCTCAAACATTTGGCGGCTATGCTCCACAAGACCTAGTTACAGGAGTTCCCTATTGTTTACTTCATTTGGCAAAATTTAGTCCTTAAAGTTAATTATTAGATACTTCCTTAGTTCTAACGGCACATTTAGTGCTATGGAAATTGTAAGTGTTAAGTGTTAAGACAGGGAAAGTGGACTTTGAACCAATTGCTATCAGGATTATGCATAATTTATCCAAATTTGGCTTCTTAATTCTCTATTTTTTGCAGTGACAAAAATTTTTGAAATTAAAAAGCTGCTTAGGAATTTGCTGTTAATAGTAAAAGCTCTTTAGATTTTGTTGCTTTCTAGATGTAGTTTCCATAAAAAGCATTTCCTTATAGAAGAACGTGTAACATGGTGGATCCATTGCCAAGTCTTAATTCATTCTCTTTAAGGATAATGATGATGACATTAGTAAGGATCAATGTTAAGAACAGTAGACGATATCATTTTCAGTGATCGTTATGACAAAAGTAGCTTTTCGTTGTCAGGTCTTTTCAAAACTCTAGCTGGAACATAGCCAGAAAGCGTTTTCAGTCAACCTAGTCAGCAGTTTTAGCATGCAATGTACTTGGCTTTGGAAGTCTGAAAAGCGCAAAATTTTACTTCGAAATTTGATTTGAGTCATAAGTGTAGTTAGCACTCAATTGTGAAAAGAGGAGGGTAAAAACAGAGTTCTTTCTTTGTAAAATTTTGAGACATCACCCTTTACAATTGCATGAAATTAATCCAATACAATTATCAATGTTCCACTGATTTTGTTATGGATTTCTTTAAATTTGCATTTCACTCTTACAGTTGTTGGAAGAAACCATTAAAATAATTGGAATTGCTGCTGCTGTCAATTGTCCGTTAATAATGTTGCTAATACTCTTTAATTGCCATATATTTAGCAATTTTAGTAGTTTAGCATATTTCAATTGTAAATTCCTTATTTCAAAAATTATAATGACAATGAATATATTTCTATAATATTTTAAAGCTATGTTTATTTCTCATTTGGCCTATTAATTCATTGGCATTTTTCGTTGAGCTATAATTTTAATATTTTGTACAAACATTATTTGATATGGCATTAGATACCAAAGTAACTGGTAAGATCTCGCCTCCATCTATGGCCATGTAAAATTTCTACTAGTTAAGAATCACATTAATTTCGAAACAGTAATCCCTGACAAGTTTGCATTTTGTTAATTTGATCGTTACACTCACTTTCAGTACTCCATTACTATAGCTATACTTCAACACAGCTCTTAAACAGACAAGGCCAGTTTTAAAATGACTTTGTTCGATAAATTTGCTGGATAAAATTGATTAAATATATCTCTTTTTACCTCGGACAGGGCTCGGGCTTATTAGAAAAGTTTACAGTTTCAAACGACTTACCATGTGACAGGGTTTGCAGATTGATTGCTGTGATTTTGGGTGGGATGGGTGAACTTATAACAAATGCTTTTAGTTGATATGGTTATCTACAATATCTTCAGAAGTTTACACTAGTTTTGTTTTCTCTGTTATCTGTTTTTAGGTCTTAAAGAGCAGAAGTTATTGGCAGAAAGTTCCACTGGACAGATTTAATCAAAGAGTGAAATTCCTTGAACAAAAGACACGATAAGAGTCATGTAGAAACTGCTAAATTCATCTGCTTCTCCTTCATTTGTTATCTTCATTTAGTATATATTCGTACATACATTGCTAATTGGTTCTGTATAATCTTCATTGGCTGCTTTTCTTCGACTTCTCATGGATTCTGCAGGAAAAATCGGTAAATTGATAGCTCGACTTGCTCATCATTTCCTTCAGATGTACAGGTTTGATATTTAATAAACAATGGTTTTTGCAATCCCCCCCCCCCCTAGTATTAACTAGATTTAGCTTCATCAAGATCTTGAAACCCATCTTAAACTGAACGAATACTGTTGTAAAATTACCCTGGAGTTTTGCAGTTGATAACTGTCATTTAAGCCTGGTACTCACTAGGCGTTTAAGTGCGCGCGCCCTTGAGGATTTAACTTAAACGCTAGTGAGTACCGTAGTGCGTTTAAATTCCTGAGGGCGCGCGCTCGAAAAAAAGTTAAACGCACAGATCAAAACTTTTTGATCTTGGCGTTTAAAGTTCTGAAGTGCCGCGGAATGTAACACTTCATCACACGGAAAATGATTGATCAGCATGTGGTTGTGAACTTTTTTCCTACGTGACTCCCGCACATTTTCACTTATTACACAGATTTGCGTATCTGAATAACACTGTTAGAACCTGAGAGAGACACATGTAGCAATATGGCTTGCAATAGCTTGTCACTTGTTGAAGAAGAGAAATTGTCAGAAACTGTTCGAAATTTTCCAGTGCTATAGGATAAGTCCAAAAAGGGATACAAGGACAGAGATGCAGTGAAAAATGCTTGGACAGAAGTGGCAAGGTCATTAGATTTCATCGAGAATTGGGATGATGCGAAAAATTTATTCGAAAATTTCAAAAAGCGGTACTTGAAAAAAAGAAATGTACAATATACAACTCTTTCTTCATATTTTCTAGGCCCATCGCTGCTCCCAGTTAAAACCACGCGTTTAAAAATGTACATAGTGAGTATGCCTGCGGGTTTGAATTCCACAGATAAACGCTCAAGGGCGCGCGCACTTTAACGCCCAATGAGTACCAGGCTTATAATGCCACATTTTAGGAAAGGAGCTACCATTACACTTGTTTACTAGTTTCTAATGATAAATAGAAACGTTAGGGAATGGTGAGTTTTGAGAACTACCAAGCGTCATGATGCGTGCCATGCAATAGGCCTGGAGGGACATAACTAGTGTGAACATAATGCTTCTAAAACGTGTGGGATAAAACTTTGCTGTGGTTTCTTATAATATCCCAGGTTGCATTTCACTAAAATGAAATAGTACCGGAGTTTTAACAGGCTTGAACAATGCTCGTACGTTTTTCATGTATCTGCTTGTCTTTATTTTCCAGCTCTTGCACATAGTTTTGATATGCACCTTGCACAATCCTTTTGCGTCCACTAACATAAAATTCTGTGCTCATTTGGTCACAAGTTTGACCAAATTTCAATATGCAATTCATTTATTCTGTTGATCATGGTTGGTCATAGTCATCTCTCTCTTTATGCTACAGCAAATAACTTGCTGACACTGGCAACTGTCATTAGTGTTTCCTTGTGGTCTGCAAAATAAAGTTGGTGAAAAGTGAAATAGTTGGTCACTTTTTTACAGTCGCCCCCTCCCCCCGGAACAAAATTGTCTTCGCACATCGTACCTGTTTTTCATTTAATGGATACAAACTTCATGACTGTTAGTTTCACATGTCAAAACAGGCCCTCTTATCAGTGAAAAAATTTTCATTGAAAATGATGAAATTCCGAGCACTAGATGAAGCTTGTAAGCTTTCACCAGTGCACACTTTAAGATTAAACTTGAACCAGTACTGTATCCTTTTTGTGTAAATCACGGCATCGGAAAGCAAATAGAAAACCAAAACTCTAGTTAAAATTTCACTTTCCTTGCAGTTTGTTCGGAATGCTAGTAGAATTGGAAAATTAGAGTGAAACTCAAAGTACGACATCACAAAAAATGCGATTTCCAAGAAATAAAGTTTGCTTACAAGTTGTACCATTTGAGGGGGCTTTATTTTACTTTCCATTACGATCAGGGCTTTTGAACATAGAGTGCTGCGCAAAATGTGCAGTTCTAGCAACACTGCGCAGTTCTAGAGAAAGATATGTACTGATTACAATTTATATCTATTAAGACAGAATCTTTTTAATGTACAGTGCTTCCTCAATAAACCGTATATTGATTAGCCGTCCCTCGATTATCCGGCCATGACTGTTCTTATATAAGAGAACCCATATATGTTGAAATCAACGTTTGTTTCACTCAATGAGTTGGTGTCGGAGAAGTGAAAGCAGATGGGCATTATGCCTTCGTTGATAAAATGAATTAAATTTTTATGTCTTAGCACTTTAATGAGAATTTTGCAAGGGTGTGATAAGAAAACTTTCTATCTATCTTAGCTTTCTTCTTATGCACCGATGTCCAAAAGTGTAATTTTGCGTAACCAGCTTTTTTCGATTATCCAACAGCTGCTTACAAAGGTTGTGTCCGGTAGCGGACGGATAATCGAGAAAGTACTGTAGCGAGTTGTTTATACAGTTTCATTTGCAATAAGTATTATAGTAAAGCATGCATGAATTCAGTGTCTGCTCGCCAGGTGTATGTTATTTATGCTTATTGGCTATTCCTCGATATATTCGCCAACGAGAATAATTTGTAGCTCTAAATTTTCTGCTAAGAAACCCTTTGGTTACGGCAGCATTAGTATTGTTTTATTAAGAAGGAGTAACTAGCTGTTCAAATAGTCTGCTTGACGCGTGTTTGGAGCTGCAAATTAGTCTAGAAAGACTAACAATCTTTGTCCCCTTTAAATAGGATCAAGATTTTCGTAGGAAAGAGTAATATATATGATCTTACAGTGGGTCTTTTCTGAATTATTTCATTTGGTACTTGTACAGTTAAAAACTGGTTTTAACCCGCTTGAAAACTACTAAAATTGCTTTTAATTATTAAAATAATTTAACAAGATCGACAAGAGGAGCCAAAAATTTTCAGTATGTTGCTACTTTTGCAGACAGAGTGCAAAATTGACAATTCAAATAATTGTACAGTTGCTATATTTGCCGATGAATCGTATGACTTTCTGAAAAATCATAAGATATGCCAATGAATGAAAAGTCTTGCCGACGAAATTTTCCGATGGAAATGCGATGCATCGTACACTCCCTTTTCGACACGGATTTTTTGTAGGGCACCATATTTGTGTGCGTGTATGCGTGCGTGCGTGCGTGCGTGCGTGCGTGCGTGCGTGCGTGCGTGTGTGTGTGTGTGTGTGTGTGTGTGTGTGTGTGTGTGTGTGTTTATGCTTGTGTTTCATACTCATACAGTTCATCTTGAACTCTATACCTTCTTGAAATGTACACCACTTCGTTTGATAATTAACATTTGTCGGACCCAGTGCCGTAATGAAGAAATCGCACTTGTTTCAGAGCATTCTTAAAGGAAAGTTAGAGCTGCACGTTATTCTCCTGGCTACCATATTGCAGAATAGCCCCATAATCATAAACATTAAGGAATGGCCATATAAATATAAACAACATGCACTTGACGAGGGCACTGAAAGCATGTAGGCTTTGTTGCCATACTTCATAGATATATAATGCACTCTCTCTAGAACTGCACAAGAAACTTTTAAGACTGCATATTTAATGTAGAACTGGACGGTAAACTGGCTTGTTTATTAAGAATATGAAGTGGTAGGTGTTAGCAACCGGGAACCTACTTTATGAAAAAAGTGTCGCTGCACTCCAAGCATCCTTTCGAGCCTCGAGCACATCTATTTGAATTAGAGGCTACATCGGTTCGAGTTCATTTAAATGGGCCATTCTAACAAGCATTTTGGTTAGATCGGAGGGAGTTTATTGTTTAGATTCCTATTTTCTAGGAGATACAGAGATAATGTCATCGTTCTCATCGTCGGCCTTAGAGAAAAAGATTTCTGACTTAACAAATACGCAACAGAGTGTTCAAACCCTATCATTATGGATCATACATCATCGAAAGCACTGCAAAACAATCGTTCAAACTTGGCAAAAAGAGTTACTTAAAGGTAAATCTCATTATTCACTTAGCCAGCACCTCTATTTCAGGAATGTGGTAGTGAAGGTGCTAGTGAAATTTATCGGACATCGCTCACAAAACCAGTGCATGTTTTGTATATGTTCAAGGGCATTCGGGCACTGCTGACCTTGAAGTAACAGCAGCTATAGTCTGCAACCCAATTTTGTGGTTCGTCTGAAATAGGACGCAGAACTCTAAAAGACAGGCATTAAATAGCAAATAGACTAAGATTCTGGCTTTTCCGTCCTTGTTTTGCAGAACATTAGTGCTAAGCACTTGGCACCAGGTACACAGGCTATCCATTTCTCTTAATGCAGGGATAGTGTCACTCCTTAAACTTTCAAATTGATGTACTTACCCCTAGCAGCTAAAAACTAATGTCATGGTTTAAGGGTAAAACCTATAAAGCCCATATTATTTGTAATTCAAATTATTTTTGCTATACTGTGTGCTCACTTATTTCTTGGTGCTATTGCAGAATTGTACCTCTGTTAGAAATACATGGCCTATCATAGCAGATTATACACCTTTCGATAGCTCTCAGTGAGTAAATTACGATGATACTATCATTTACACCAGAGCTCAAATTCTTGGGGAGTTTTCAAGGGGTAGGGGTCAGGGTTAGGGTTAGCTTTAGTGCTTAGATAGTACAAATCATCAAAATTTCATCAATTTCTGCTACTATCAACATGGTATCAATAAATGCATCAAATTCCAACAATTTGAGAGCATTTAAATGCTAACCCTTACTCCTATCCCACTAAGCAAACAAACATGGCATCCATGTTTGTTGGCAATAACTCAACAACTCCTTGAAAATTTGAGCTATTGGGTAAATGATGGTATCATCATAATCTACTCACTGAGAGCTATCAAATGGTGTAGTTTGTTATAATGGGCCATGTATTTCTAGGAGAGGTACGATTCTGCAATAGACCCTTATTTCTCTTCCTTATTTCATTTTACTGTGTGGACAGAATGAATTACCTATCAGTCACTCTTATGAGGTAGTAATTTTAGCAGTCTAAAGTACTCAATGACTTTGCAGAATATCCATGCTTTGAATCAATTCAAAGCAATGGCTTGATGTCCACTTTATTTCTGCCCCTGAGTTTAGATAGGTTCCTGATTTTTACAAATGGAAAGAAAATTGAAATGGTTTTTCTAGTTTTTTTGGCTTCACTGGTATTTTGAACTTGGTAAGAGAGAAATATATCATTTATTGACTATTATATAAGGTATCTTTGCCATATGTTGTATAAGGTTTTCCTTTACCATATCCAGACACACTTCAGCATTCATTATCAACTTTCTGTTTTGACAGTTAAGGAGATAAACATGTAATGGAATTTTGAAATTCTGTCCACATAGTGCAAAGTTATCATTTCATTACTGTCGCTGCATGTAACTAGTTTTGTTTTTAAATTGCCCCTTTTTTAACTCAATGGCCTGTTATGTTTTGTTGGATTTATTCTTATGTGATTTACAATCAATTATCTGATTGATGATATTAATTAGTAATATTGCTGTTGTTTTGTTATTTTTGCATTATTTTTGCCATCATTCCTAAGTTTATTCTATTGCTGATATGCCAAAGACCTTATTGTAGTTGCTCTTGAATCTTAGCTAAACCTAAAAAGAAGCTTATCTTGATGTACCTTACAAATGACATACTCCAAAACAGTAGAAAGAAAGGACCAGAATTTTCAAAGGAGTTCTCCACTGTTTTACCTACTGCATTTCGCCACTGTGCAAAGTAAGTGAATGTTGCTTTTGAAACGGAATGATTGTTCTGGATGAAAGGAAAGATTATTGTTCAGTAGTTGGCCTTTATATAGCCTGGGCAATATAGTAGTAAATTATAAGTTTTTGGTTCAAGTATAAACATATAGGAGTGGCCAAGTGGTTAGAGTGCTTGACTGCTGTGCGAAACATCAATGGTTTGAGCCGAACCCTCAGATCATAGTTGGGATGCTCGCTCACTGTCCACCCAGCAGTGAATGGGTACCTGGTGGCAACACTGGGGAAGCTAAAGGTGGTGAGGAAAGGAACTGGCCACCCTACCTCACTATGCTGGCGGCTCAGGATAAGTGTCCCTCTCACGGGCACTCCCCAACATACGGAATCGTACATGGGACTCACCTTTATAAACATATGGGCTGCAGGATTTTATGTTATTCATGGAAAACTTGGAATAGTAAAGGATTTTTTATTATTGGCAAAGTCAAGGAAGAGTCAAAGAATTCTGATATTTCAACTTGTCATGGGGAATTCTCCAGAACTACCCTTTCCTTAAAGAGCATCCAGTCACACATTCTCCAGAACTACTTCTGATATATTTTCCATTGTAGTCATTTTTCTAATTGTGAAGGTCTCCTTAATTTATTAGTACCATGCCATGTCCTTGTTTGACACAAATGTCCTGGACTTTGATGTTAAGTATAAGCATTACAAAGCTAGGGATTGACTAGACCATTCTAGGATTTTCTCATTGCTGAAAAGAGAAGTCAGGGCTATAATCTAGGGAAATTTAGTCTGATATTAAAGAGTCTGCAGGGAAAAGTCAGGGAATTTCGTCTGGAGAGTCTTGTACAAAACTTGAACAGGTCTTAGGATAGGCAAAAATAAGTTTTAATGTATGTAACATCAAAGGACAATCAAATTCAACAGTTATGTTGCAGATAACTTTATTCAATTCACTTTAAAACCTCATTTTATCATGTTTTGCAGGGAGTGTAATATAGACACAGTCAACGCATTGGAGAGAATTCTTGAAATTTGGAAAGAAAGAGATGTGTATGATCAAATTTTTCTCGATAGATTAAAAAAAGGCATGAGTAAGTGTGCTCATTTCTTCTTTGTGGTAGCTTATGAGAAGCATTTGCAGACTGCCATTACTTCTTGGTGAAGCTTCTGGTTTAAGAAACTGATGTGATGTTCTCACTGATAGATTATGCACCTTTTTTCATGGTATTTTTGGCTTTAATTGAAGCTGCATCTTATACATTGGTAGTATCAATTTCCCATCTGCTCCTCTGCAGGAGACTGTGCTATTCTACTGAGAAATAGTATGATATTTTACAGAACCCAGTCTTTTAACTCCAGAAACCCTTTCTTTTTCAGCAGACATAGTAAAAGTTAGAAATCCCTCCAACTTAATAGAGGGCTATCGGACAAGATCCTTATTTCCCTTTTTTGGGGTTGTGCCCATATTTTCCTCCAATATTAACATTCCCACAATTTGAAGAAACATGGTTGGCAATGTCATCTAAGAAATTGGCTGCAGTTGTTGAATCTTTTTGAAAACACCCAGGATAGAGGCCTATTAATCCTGAGCCAGATCATATATCATGATCATACTATCCCATATAAGCACTCCAGCCTGCTTATTGGACTAGTATTGACATGTCAGAATGAGAAAAATGGATGCATGTTGTACACATTAAGAGATGGTAGCAACAATTTTCTTTGAAAGTTAACATCAAATTAAGGGTGCATCTTATGCAAGGGTGTGTCTCTTACTCCACTAAATACAGTAATTATTGTCTCATGCAGAGACATTCCTAATTTCCAGAGTTGATGATTCAGTCATTTGTTAAACATTGGTTAACATTTTGACTTGAGCCAACTCCTTCATGCCACTCTGGAAACTTCATTGAATTTGTAATTTCAGTTCTTGCTTGCACATGTACTGTTTTTTTGTCAAATGCACTCTTTATTGGTAAATGTTTCTACCTCTGTTAGCTATTATAGCAGCACCAGTTGAAGAATCAGTCAGTCCACCACCCGTCAAAAAATCACGCACAGAAGACTTAAAGGCACCATCAAAAATACCAGATGTAAGCTGAAGTTATTAATTTTTTGAGAATTAATTATTTTTTGTGGGGTTTTCTATTGTCTTAATTTGTGATTCATTTTAGAAGTTTCCATTTGTGTGCTCAGTTTGCTCTAATGACACCCTATCTACTATCAATTTCCAGTGTATGAAGTGTAAACAATTTGAACTGTATCTTGAAGGGTTTTTTTATCAGCATGTTGTATAGAAAATTAGTTATATGTGTCACAATCCCTAAGGATTTCTAAGAATTATATTTGTTAGGTAGCTTGTTAATAGCAATTGTTGAGTTTATCAGTGCCATTGTTCGTGAATATTACTGAACTGGACATTTCAACTTCTTTCACCCAACCTGATCTTTCTATTTTGTCTAGTCTCACTTGGAAGTCACTCATTTATCTTACTGCTAAATATGAATCTCAAACACTCGGCTTCCTTCCAGACCCTGTGGCGTTTTCTCATCCTCACATCTATTGACTGTTTACAAATCCCAACTTCATTCCTCTCCAGAGATATGCTCCCACGTGTTGAGTGATTCTTCTAAATCCTCTCTGTCTTCTTGACAAAGTTCACTCCAAGGCCATCCATCTCATCAACTATCCAATCCTAGCCAAATCTCACCAGTCTCTTTGTCATCAATGTTTTGTTGCAAACCCTCCATCTGTTAGAGAAGCTTTCATGGACCACCAGAAGTTCTACCCACTCACACCCCGTCCAAGTTTAAATTTCTTTGTCCACGAACTCTAACCCACGGATTAAGTATTATTACATACATCTCAGTTATTTGTAGACGGTTGCCCATTCAGCGTAACTGATTTCCAAGGGCCTTTATAATTCATTCCATGAGCTTGTAATCTATAGAACCTCTTTCCCATCACTTCTTCCTTCCCAGAATTGTACATGTTATCTTCTACTCTCTGCAGTCTTTCTCTTTCCTTTTTTGTTGAAGGTTTAGCTTTAGGCCTCAGGGCCTTTTCCCAACATAATATACAAAGAAAACTGTTCAGTATTATAACAAAATGATCTTTTGTGAATTTCTAATGGTTGTTCTCTAGCAAGGGGAGAATTTCCTATTTTCGGCCGTGTTTTGACAAAAGCAAGTTTGCCCAATGTTGCACGTAAGACTTTTTCAGCCTACACTATTCAGAGTATAAAGCCGCGACGTACAATCGTAGTAAATCTTCAAAAAATTTACCCATTTGTGAATCAAAATGCGGCAATCACAAGAAGTGAGTATAGATTGCGTTGCATCTCAATAGCCATAAGATCTCCAAGCAAGCATTATTTGGGGCCATAGAGTTATATGTTGGCGATAATGACATGAACATATGCGATGTCGAATAAAAGTGAATGAAAAATGATGCTAGAATAGATATAGTGCTGTAGATTTGAAGAGTCTTAGGAAAGTGCTTTGCTGGAAACTTTAATTGATTTATCATGCATATTACCATTATCTACATGAAAAATATCCCTATTTTCTTGTGATTTAACGATCTACATAATTGTGTGGCAAATCGTTTGCGCAGTTCTTTACTAAAGCCCATACGTTTCCGAAACTCTCAAACAGCCTGATGAACTAATAAAGAAGCTGACTGAGTTAGAGCATTCACCCTCACAAGATGCAGCTGCTCGTGAAAAGATTGCAAGCCTTCCAGCAGAAATAACAGATCCTTCAAATTTAGACAAAATTACAGGTATTATTTGCTTCGTTTTGCTCAAGTTCAATGATTTTATCCTATAGTCATGGGGCTAAAATTAGATTTTGAATTAAGAATATATTGTCTTTAAATTCTGTGTTAAATGTCTTCCATGTCTCTGTCTATGCTTAATGAATTATGAAGTAACCTTAGAAGCACAGCGGATGAGCATTATTTCCTGAATTGCGCGTTTCGCTATCCCCCTTTGTTCAAGACTGTGTTCGTTGCGTCAAGCTTTTTGCTAATACAAAAGCTAGCAAATAATTGACCATCTTTGACTGCACAGACAAATGTATTCGTTTTTGATTTTTATTTTGTTTTGTGTGAATGGTGCTCATTTATCTCCAAATCTTACTGTTTGTGTGGGGAAATGTCTCTAAGATTGAAAAACTTATCTTGAAAAGGAAGAAAGTTCATCTCATATAGAATCTTGTTTTTACTCAGATGTATCAATGCATGGGCATGGTAGCTAGTAGCATGGTACCAACCTTTGATCAGCAACTATTTGTTGAACTACATCACTTGATAGCTTGATCGTGTACAACAATTGGAATGTAAAATGTAGAACAATGTTTCTGGGTGACGGTCTGGAGAGCCTTATTCATTAGATTATTGCAGATCAAAATTGAAAATAGATCGTTTTAGGAATGAAAGTAATCGATGCTGCCATGTGTTTAACTTTGTAGGTTTTTATTACGGATTCCTAGCCATCACATTTACTCAGGAGTTATTGATTGAACTCCATTACATTACACAACGCTTTCTATATAATATGAAGTGCTTCATTGCTCAGTTATTTGCCTTTGAAAAAGTAATAGAAGCTATTTATATAGAAATGATATCCATTCATATTAGTGGTCGTTGTTTTTTATGATCTAATGCTTGACAAAGGAACCCAGTAATGCAAGTACTTCCAAGACGAACTGACAATTCATAGCTCCTTGAATTGGATGCTTTGTTGTTATTGTTGTTTACTTTATTTTGAGTAGGCTGTTACATCTTGCATTTTCAGCTAATTTAGGCTTACTGTGCATGCGGCATCCAGGCATGGGACCCCTAGTTTAACGTCCCTTCCGAAGGACTGCGGAGTGCGTTACTTTGGTTGTTTATATGGAAAGTTTCCCATCCAGTTGCTGACCTAACAGCCTAGCGTAACTTCAGCTAGCTAACGGAAGCCAGCTGAACCGCTTGGCCATGCTACCATGTACGCATTCGTATTTCTTTCCCTAGTGGGCCTTGTTCTTTATATTCGTAGACTTTTCTCTATACCTTTCATTTTAATTTCTTGTGACGTGAAATAATCTATTTCAATTTTAGTATCTACTTGCATTCCCAACTCTTTCTTTAGCATCTTGTACGTTCTTTACTCGGTTCTCGCCTGAACAATAATAGATTCCTTGATTATTTCGAATTATTGCTCAACGTTGCATATCTTGTACATTTCTTCCATGCGTTCTTTATTGTCCTCGACGTTGCTATCTAAGACCTTCTGTCATCCCCTCTCCTTCATTATTCACCTCATTACAGCAGAATGTCTCCTAAGATTTTTCTCATCTTGACCATCAAAGGAACATTCTGCTTTAGTTAGTGAATTGCATGTCATCTCACATGTTTGTTTGTTTTTGATAGCATTAACAATATTTTATCCGTTAATTTTTCATTGTAAATTCGAAATACAATTCGTTTTAACCACTTTCAGAATGACCATTTCAAAAACAGGGAATTTTCATTAAAGCTTCGTGATCAGTGAGTTACTTTTTAAATCTAAAAATGAGATTGTCCCTCGTTGTTTCAATAGCGGAAGGTCTGTCTAGGGGCAGTAGCTTGCGGTAGGAAATTATGATCGTTGTAAACTTGTAGATTCCTCTTTCTCTACTTCTACCTTCTACTAAGATCCCCAATACTTAACAGGCAACACAGACTTTTGGTGGTCTCTATCTGCATTTATTGACCTCTGAGTTACAGTTTCGAAGGATTTTTGAAAGGCCATTACTTGCTTACATTCTTGTTTATGGCATGTATGCATCGTGTCAATATGAAATGGGAGCCCCAGTATTTGACTTCCGTTCTACTTATCACTCATTTTGCATCTCCATCATATCAGGTGAGCTGTCAGAATACTCGTCAACTAATAAATTATTGATTTAGCAAATACTCTGAAATGCGTGGATTTAAGTCAGCTACGCGCATAAATGGACTTAACGTTAATATTATCAATAAATGATCCTTCATATCTTGTCATAGCAATTTCGTCCATAATTGAATGTTGATTCATACACTACTTAAATTATTAATCGCTGGGTAAATAATTTACGTGATGCTCAATTCAATTGGGCTGTTAGGTGTGAATTTACACGACTCAATTAGCTGAGATTGATAAATATCTATTAGCGGGGATGAAACCATGATTGCGATAGTGATTTTAAGGAAAGAGGAACTCGTTTATTTTTGTCCTTCCTTTGTATATCTACCCGCTGACCTATGAGTATCACATTGCTGTATTGCGGATCTTAGTGACTGATATTCTATTTAATAGTGAAATTTCCTTATTATCTATTTATATGACGATTCTTCGTGAGAAGCTCTCGAAAACTAGAGAAGAATTTTGAACACCGAAATTCAAAGTGATCTTTGAATGAATATAATTTTTCATAATTCATAGGTTTTCTTCCTTCGTGATTTTCTGTGAGAAATAGGTTGTTGTCAGTACACATATACTTAAAATGATCAATGTTAATTGTGCCATTCTACCTGAATATTTCTTTGGTTGTAAGTTACTAACACCGATTAGAATGAATTGCAAGAATTTTATCCGAATTTAGCATAAATTTCTGCTTTTAATTTTTTGGAATTTGAGTTGGTTGTACCACTTGTCTCTAGTGGCCTACGTGGCACTGCGCCTTATCAAATCCTGTGTATTTTTAGACTATGAGGAAGGTAAGAAGGTACTGAAATCGTTATCGGAAGCCTGCGCTCACCTCTCAGAGTACAATAAGCGGTTATCAGCTGAACTAGCGGACAGGCAAAGCGTACAGAAGAAGTTAGCAGAATATACAACATATCAGAAATACATGTTGGCAGTCACGGAAGATAGACTAGAGGTAGGCAGACACGCATTCTTCCGTTAAAATTCTCTTTCAAATAAGGAATAACGAGTTCACTAGAAGTTCTTTGTACAATATCGTTAGACAGATTTGATTTGATTGGAATTGTGTAACTTTAACTCTTGATTTTGTAGATAAATACTATAAAAATTAACTGAAAAATTAGGTGTTCCAAGGAGCAATCTACAGAAGGAGAGTTTATGCATTATGTTCGTTTCATTATTGCGCCTTTATTATTGCCGCACTCTTGCATGGGCAATTGTAATATGATTTTTGTCTTTTATAAACCAATTTTTGCTATTTTCTCCTACTGTCTTTAACAGGAATCGAAGAAGAAGCTGTTAAGAGTAACTCAAGTGCGAAGAGGACTTGAATCGCATTTGCATAATCTTCCTGATTTGTCAAAGCTACCTGACCCAAATGCGGGTCTAGCTCCTTTGCCCTCAGCTGGGGACCTTTTTGCGAAATCCTCTTAGATGCGCCATCTGTTGTTCATAATAGTGCTATGTACAGGATAGAATTTGTAGCGGAAGTTCATGCGATGTGGAGTAAATGGCTAGAAGATTGGATAAATAGTGGTTTTGAACAGATAGTTCAATCACCTCAAGATACCCAGGCAAAAAGAAATGACAGAGATTTAGTCGTTATGCTAACCTGGCTTGTCTGTGCCATACCTTGGGAGTCCATATGATAAAGTACCACACATTTTGAATGTTGTATGTGGATGACATTGTCAGGTTTGGAGAGTCCTTTTGCAGTAATTTGCCCGTGGGATCTCTTCCTAATCGAATGGTCGGGATTTTGAGAATTGTGCGGATATTCTATCAAAGATAACAAATAATATGTTTCTTTTTACATTTGATATCAAACCTTCCGTAGACTCTCGACGATATTTTCTTTTATTTCATGGTATCGTGCTGTAGATTTAAAATACCTTTTTCATAGTCGGGTGAGTCTTTTCAGCTCGGTATTGGTTAATGTTTTATGTTTATGAATTCGAGCTGAAATAGCTCAAAACTGTCACTTTCTAAACAGTTGTGACATGAAGATAGTTTGATATTGATCGCACATAACTAGTACGTACAATTGTCTTCGTGCAGAAACATATTGAAAGTCTGTGATCTACTAGGTACAAAGCATTTTTATTTTGTTTTTGCGCATTCAATCTGTACTCCGTGAACTCTAACTACGATGTGTGCATCATCGTGGATCAGAAGACAGTTCACTTGGTTTTCTTACTTGATCCTATTTTTTCGTATTTATTTCCCTTTCCACACCTGAGATCTAAACGTAGCCATTACTAAATTAGCCGCGATAATGTCCACAGTAAAGAAAGCGTATTTCTCTTTTATAACTTTACTCATGGAACCAAACAAGTACCAAACATTATACTGGAAAACAGTCCATAACAAGCCATTCCCGTTAGCGTTCCTTTCTTTTCGAGCTCGTTTCTTTTCAGTCCTCTCCGGAAAACGGTCCCGGATGTACAAGTAACGTACACTCTCACTGTTATCGGTAATGTCACCTCTGTTTTCAATACTATCACATGACAAGAAAGTAACACGTTCTATATTTTTACCAATCTTACCTCGGAGTTGACGAGCTGTGTTTAAGTTTTTAGTGGGTAGGGAGTTGTCTTCAGGTTTCTATACTTACAAGATTTTATTTTCTTAATAGTAACATGAATTCGGCTTTCAAACGAAGCCCTAAGTATATACTTTTGAATATGATTGTGTAGCAACTGTTAACAGTTCTAACAGTGAAGATTTGTTTCGTTCCCAAAGACGAATATAATTTATTTGCAATAGGGTAAGTTAGAAAATAGCGCCAAAAAGCTATTTAAGGTCTACTTTCTATAACGTTAGTAAAGAATACATTAAAGGAATAAGAATGATACATTAAAAGTTATGGATGTGAAGTATTTGAAATCAGACCTTTCTAAACAAAATCGATAACTAAGAACAACAAATCTTCTAAGAGCAATAAATGAAAAATGCTATATCAAAAGCCAACTTGGGCTAAGTAATCTTTGCACAATCTACAGGGAAATTTTCCCTGGCCTTTCCAACATTTAATAAAATCTTTTTACCTCGGTATACCTTTATGAACTACATAGATTTGCAGCATTGTGTATGCCATAGGATACTGTTTAACTCTTGGTAATCCAGCCGGTTGTTTATTCGCAAATCGTACGATGTGCTTTTCTGTACAAGGATAATTGTCATGATGCAAGGGTTAAGGCCTAAAATTTTCCTGTAGATTTCTGCCATTAGTAGTTGTAAATGTCACTGATTGGAATCAGATCATGTATCCTTGTATATAAATGCACGGAGCTTTTTCGTGAAGATGATTAATTCTGTTATTTACTTGTTGGTCAGGCCCCGTTCACACTGCTCCGTATTCATATGAAAACAGATAAAAAAGTATCCGTTTTCACCTTGCGTTCACATTGCTCCGATATGAAAACGGATACTTTTGAAAACGCTAGCAAAGGTCTTTATTTTCATGGCGTTTCCCTTTTTGTTCAGAGTGGACCAATGTGAACATTTTATCGTTTTCAAAGCATATTCAAATTTACCCGGGGCAATGTGAACAGAAGAAAAGGAACCAACAGGAACCAAATGAATAAACACGAATACGGATCAGTGTGAACATAGCCTCAGAAAACAACCAGAATAGGGACAGTGGTTAAACTGAGATAGTAAGAATGCCTGATGCTTCCCACTGTCGATATAACGTGAGATTCGAGATAACGCATGCAGCTTCTTGTAGGTCTTTTTGCATAGGGTGCATACTTGTGCTTCAAATGAAAGCTTTTTTATTACCCCTAGAAGTTTTTTCTCCTTGCTCTCAGTTATTGTATCGTCTCCAATCTTATGAGATAGCTCAACTTCATTTTTGTCAAAGGTCATCAGACGACATTTCTTGGCAATTGATTCGTGTAGTTGTTAAATCCTATGACATTGCTGCAGACGGTCTATAATCTAGTTTTCCAAAGCAATTTTGCAACGCTAGTGTCATACGCATAGTATATCGTAACGTCTGCAAAATTGCATAGATCAGTGTCATTGATAGCCATGTGCAGATCTCCCTCTCTCTTGCGCATTCTGTTTGCAACAGTATCATTGGTCACCCTGCGCGACACTACAAATCAAAATGTTAAGGTTTTTCCATACGTTACCATCTTTATCTATGTTTCTCAGGAAATTGAGGTCTTCTGTTGTTTTTACACTGGGTTACTTGTATTTGTTGATGGCATTCTGCTGTTTCTATTCTGTCATTGACAATCACTAATGTTATTACTACTATCTCTTTCCTCAGAATTGTTTCTTTAGTTGGACATTAGAAGTAGTAATTCTTTGGTTTGCTTGGTAATCGCAGTATGTGACCAAATATTCTCCGTCGTGCTTCCTTCATTTGAGAGCTTAGTGGTATTTCTTCGCTCGTTTCGTATAGTTGGTTGTTATAAATTCTCGAAAGTACTTCTTTTAAGCGAATCACTGATTTAAATATTAAACAAGACGGGTCCTGATACGGACCCCTGGGGCACCCCTTGAGTCAGAATTCTCCGGGAGCTAAATGATCCATTTACTTTTACCCTCGGCCTTCTTTCATTAAATAGCTCCGGATTTGAGTCACCGCTTCTTTTTCAAAGCAATAGGCTTCTAAATTGAGCAAATAGAAGGTCATGATTTGAAGAATCAAGTGCCTTCGAGAGATTCATGTTTACACCACCAGGAAACAAGTCAACGAATCTAGGAAGAGCTTGTTGAGTATTATCATTTTGACAAAAGCCACTGAGGAATGTAGAACGAAAGCCTGTTATGAAAGGTTTCATTTGATTCTCTAATGTTCTCTCATAGATTTTTGACTTGCTGGGAAGACGTTATTGGAGTTCTCTTTTGAAGATGTATCATGTTTCTTGTGCAAGACCGTATCGTCGCATTCTTTGTTGTCTTATATTCTTATTCAGAACTGCACGTAGCATCGGTGCAAGGATGGCTGATTGTAATTCATGTTGCTGATAAGTAGTAACTCTGAAACAGCCTTAACCGTGGAGATTTGTTCTTTAGCCAAAGAAGAATATGTTGTAGTAGCACTTTTAATGATAAGTAGTTTAGACGCTGTTTTTTTTGGCAAAAAGGGAATGAACTTAAATGTTTTGCATTTTCTTCAGTCACGACATCAATACTTCATATTGTTTCTCTGGCTGTTTTGAATAGATGGATAGAAATTAGCACTTTGATGTAATCAGTTAGCATTTGACTTGGTGGTCATTCACTTGGTATTTCATGAGCTACCTGCATAATCGTGGCCTACAGTTAGCATTTCTACGTACAGAATCCTGTAAAATTTCCATGTACAGATTCCCATTCAAGCTAAGCATGAGATTTTTCTCAATGCAAAGTACAGAGTAAGGAGATAGCATAGCATAGCAAGTTTTAATTTCTCCTAATTTTTCTGAGCATAATATCAATCTTTCTGTTTGCACCGAAAAAGGAGAAATCCTGGTTACTCACTAGCTACTGTTTACATACATACACACACACACACACACACACACACATATATATATATATATATATATATATATATATATATATATATATATATATATATATATATATATATATATATATATATATATATATATATATATATATATATATAGATAGAATAAACCACAAATATACTATCCTTTAAGTAAACATTTCGATCAGAATCTTCATCAGTACATATATATATATATATATATATATATATATATATATATATATATATATATATATATATATATATATATATATATATATATATATATATATATATTGAAATATTGGCTCTTATTAACTACTTGTTGAGAATTTATTTGGTGTTTATATAATGTTGATGTACAAGAGTGGGCGTAGAAGTTCCCGACTACCATCAGACTGAACAGGCCTTCATAAATATAATACCTTGTGAGTGAAGTTTAGCAGTTCGTTCAAGACTGTCACAGGATTGTTTGCTAGAGTTTCCTGCAAGTTATTTTTTAAAATCACATCGCTGTTCCTTTTTGGATATTCCTTAGCAATTTTTACTAAGTCAATAATTGTTTGTGTTCAAACTATCTTTCATAAAATTTTGGATCTGGAGAGGGGTATTTGCTCATCGGAAATGCTCATCGTTGTATTTGCAAATGCATATCACTTTGCTACACATAGAGAACCAGCATGTTACAGTGCAGGGATTCCCAACCAGGGGTGTGAGACATCATTCCAAGCGGTGCAAAAAGCGACCATCTTAATGATAGGATCTTGATCTGTCTGGTACACCCCAGTGGCCATCAGGAAATATCTGTTGTAGGTACTGCGAGGGCAGAGCATAAAATTTTCAGGGTACAGGTTTAGAAAAGGTTAGGAAGCACTGCAATAGTGTGAAACCATAAGGAAATTATATTTTACACGGTATTTTTCACAATTTTACATCTTTTTATTTACATAGGTATGTGTATCAAGCTATTAGGCATAAATACTGTTCCTATTCTCTTGGTATGCACCCTTCCTTTATATCTCTAAATCTGCACGTGTCTTCGTGCTTCTTCCCATTATATTGATAATAGTTATAAACAGGATGAACATGTGACGGCAGTGCGGCCGAGTACGCAAACTGATTATTCTTGCATCCCATTATCTCCTTTTCATGCCCGCCTTGTTGATAATCGAAAGTCTGCCTATGATTGAAATGCCCTTCAAGATTTCTCCCTCGATCCTGCCAGTAATGGTGGTCGCTACATTCTCTGCCTTTGTCGGAAGAGAAATATTGAAAAGGTTCTGTGCTCTTCAGTCCGTTTTCATCATAAACAGAATATGAATGGTAAGGTAATTGATAGGCTCGTGAATTGGTCCCCCTTCTGTGCCTGTGCAAAGTATGTGAATGCAAGACGCCAGTTTCATTCCCATTGGCTGGCATTTTGACCTCAGTCATGCGGAAGGTTCTTGTTCGTGAACACGGCTTGCTTTCATACTGACACTGCATCTTCTTTTTCTTTTGCAAAGGAATCGATTGATTCTCTACGAGTTTTTGTACTGGTGCCAGATCTTGGTTACCATCTTCATTTGGCCTCTTCCTTCGGGCATTCTCACTGTGGAAATTTGCTGTGCCTTTTCGTTTTCCACTTGTACCTTAAATATTAAGAAGACAATAAGAATCTACTAGGGTGCCTTCTACCAAGAGTTGGTCAAGTAATAATCAACAACCTCTTCTGATTCTGATTCAATGCAGATACGGACCTTGTAGCTAGTTGATGATAGTCACAAAGGGCACTTTCGTGTTGCTGCCAATTTGTGCAGTACAGTCTTCAATAAATTTTCAGACCATTTTAATTTTTATCTTACTGACTATCGCACCTAAAAGATTGAAATCGTCCATTCTTTATTTTCACTATGCATTATAAGACGGTAGAGAGAGCATCGTTTTATTTGAATATATTCTTTATTTTCACTATGCATTATAAGACGGTAGAGAGAGCATCGTTTTATTTGAATATAAGAATAGAACATGGATGGTTTGAGGCGAACCCACGGGCCATAGTTGGGATTGTAATACTCTATCAATGTCCACCCAACAGCAAATAGGAACCTGATGGCAACGCTAGAGAAGTTAAATACGGTGAGACGGCCTATGATAAGCGTCCTCTCCAACGGGCACTCCCCAACGTACGGAATCGTAAACAGGTTTATCCTTTAACTTTGCTTTATACTCGACTATAGGCCGCAGCGGATACCAAACGAAGAGGTACATGATTGTAACTAGAGACGCCAAAACTGACATAAACCCGATTAAATTTTTAACTTTATAAGTTAACCTTTACTTTAAAGTGCAGCAATACGTGCCAAAAGTAATGAAATGCGGCAGTTTACAGTCGAATCAACGCCGTCTGCAGACATCTGGTTTGAAGTCAAGATTCAACGCGGCGACATCGCTGAATTTTCAATTCATTCGAATGTATGTTACCGTACAAAATTTTTGCGCACCATGCACAATGAAATTTCCTTCTGAAGAAATGCAAAAAGTGGATCTCATTTTTGTGATGGTAATGCATTAGCTGAAAGCATGGAAAACCCTTGTTTCTTATAACAGAAGTTAGAGGGATTTGACAATAAAGAGACTTGAGCAACAAATTTAAGATCATACTAGCTATTGTTTTTTATTAGATGAGAAAATGTAGCCCTTACCTACTGACCAGTCATATGTTCAGAAGTACACCGGTACTTATTGTTAACCTTTAAGCCCAGCAACGAATCTACTTCTCTACGTTTCTACTTCTCAAAGCCGATCATACGGTTCTATACTTTTCAAATACATTGGGTGACTTTTTTGCTCTGGCTTGTCATCCTGTAATAATCTTGTCTATGTCAGTGGTTGAGCAATATTTTTGGTTGGGGGCTTGAGTGAACGATTAAAATTTCAGGGATATAGATGGTACTATAAAAAGTTGAGGTGCTACAACCCTTTAACCCCCCCTCCGGCTCAGCCGCCCATTTATATAAGTAGACAGTAGCCGACAGAACTGGACTTTCTTGTTGGCACTAAACGATATTGAGTGTAAGAACTTTGCATCGGAAGAGGCAACGTTCTCATTTATCAGAGAGTTTGATGATGCCACTTTCTTGTTGTAAGTACCCTTGTTATGACTGAAACATGACAGGTGTACAGCTATCTTAATCCACCTTCGATATTTTTTGATCAAGTTTATCCTTTAAGTTGTTTGCTACACAACATTTTCAACTTCTTCACCTCATCACTCTACAACATTTCTTTAAAGATGATAAATCTCCTGCTGCTAGAAATCTACCTAGGTAATCGATCCAGCATTTCATTCGACAGTCTTCTAGCACTATTTAAATAGCCAATAGTGCGTAGGGATAAATTATTGGAGCTTGCCTGACGTCTATTATTTGTTCATTCGTTTTCGTCTCCCTGTCGAATTCTCGATACATAGATGATCAAGTCAAATGCTAAATAAGTATTTGAGGAAATATTGCGAGGAAGTCAGTAAAGTACACTCACTTTTGCTTTCATTCCAGCTCAATGGTAATCCAAGAAACTGAGTGTATTTTGCATCATACCATACTAGAAGCTCCGATCCTGGAGTTATTTCTCGTGTTGTCCTGTAGTATATGCAACCATGGTACTGAAATACGACCATGTTTTGTTCCTTTTTGTGTCGCGCACATTTAACAAATGACATCCACGTATTTTGGTTACGTCCGTCAAGAAAGTGGCTCACTTCTCCGTCATGAAATATCTGCCAAGGAAGTGAATGGGTTTCAACACAAGAACCTATCAAGTTAAAGCTAATCTTTACCGGGATTCAGTTAGTGTGTGGAAATCCTTTGTTGAGCAGCCCATAGGAAGGTAGAGTTTTCTCGAGGTTGAACCTTACCTAACTTATCTCTCGCTTGTCCTATTTACTTGTTGCTTACCAATTACTTTCCCATGTTCTTACAATGAGAGACAATAACTGCCAAAGAGGAGTGAGTGCAATAGAGGACAATACAAGAGGTCCCCTGAAGACAAGAATGCTTTGATGTTTTTAAAGAGTCCGTACAGTCAGAGTCTTTATCTGACTGAGATCACATCATCTCATTTCCCTAATTTGAGCTTCTTTAAAGCTGAATGGATCCATATTCAACTGCAAAATGCTAAACCAGATCTTTCATTGTAAATAAATTAGCAAGCATGAATCAAATGGTAATATCCAACAATACTCAACAACTTAGACACAGAAACACTGCGTTCAAGCTTCACTATACATTATACTCACCTCCCACATGAATTCAGACATGGAACCACCAACACAATGGGCCCAGACAGGGGGTCAAGCGGACATTGACAAGTAGCATATGGAAACGTTATAATGTGCTAATGAACGTTGGCTTGTTCTAAACATATTAGCAAGTACAATTAGAAAAATAACGAAGAATCAATTTTTTGACATTTTAGGTGAATCTGGTATAAAAAATTTGCATTTTGGTATAGTGGTCTTCATTTCTGCAGAAACACGGCTCAGACTAGCCTCGATTCTATGATTGTGATAAGGCACTCGTTGCAAGAGTATTTCTGAAATCTGAAAATATACATACTGATGTAACGAAAAGTGAATCCAGCATCCCAGAAAATATACATACTGATGTATAGACTGGTAAATTTTGACAAATATTCCGATTTATGGACAATGCTTTGCATTTTCACACTGTCATTTTGAGCAAAATGGTGGGAAACGAACCAAAACCCATTTTTTAATTCTATATAGTTTTTAATTCTGTTCCTAAGAACAGATTTTCTTCAAATTCGTTCCTGGAGCTTTTCAATATTCATTGAACCTACAGTGAAAAGGGCAACAAAATCCATCTTAGGGGTTTTCCACAATCTTAAGTATAAATAGACTGGGTGACCCCAGTCTGATGACTACGGTTTGCCAATTTGTCATGATGAAATATTATTTTTGCCCCAAAAACTAAAATTTAAAACATGAGTATGCAGGAATTGACTTATTTTCAAGTTCTACAACATACTAGAAACTGTTTAATTCATCATAGTATAGTTGAAGTACTCATCTGCTATTTTCACGCATGATTATACAAGTGGGGGTTGTCTTTTGTCTACTCATTTGCAGAAACATACAACAACATAAACATGTGAATTCACCAAACTTCAAGCGAGTAGAACTTTGTGAATATCTGCAGCTAAGACACAAGTGAGCCCGTTTTGGAATACTGAGAAATTATAGTTTTGGAATTTGACAAGGAACAAGCTTGATTTGAAAGTTGCCAAAATTCCAAATGTCCGCTTACGAGCCCACTGTGACCAATAGCTTCGTTACGTCTCACGAGTTTACCTTAGTTTATCTACAATACACGTTTTTTTTATAAGAAAAACACTTCTTTTCCTGAAGCTCAATTTTCTTAACTTATCTCGAATTTGAGGCTGAGATTTTCTTAAGATTTTCTTAACTGTTGCAGGAATAAACTGGCTGAAACAGGCTACTCTGTAATTGTTGGGCCACCATAAGTCTCGATCTTTGTACGAGAGTTTGCAACAATGAGCCAATATCAATTTCTAGCATGTAAAGAAGATGAACTGTAATTTTCTTAGCATTTTCTTGAACTTGAGCCTTGTGATTTTCTTAGGATTTTCTTAAGATTTTGGCTACTTAGCCTCATTTTCTTATAAACTTTTTTCTTATAAAAAAAACGTGTACTCAACAACTTAGACACAGAAACACTGCGTTCAAGCTTCACTATACATTGTACTCACCTCCCACATGAATTCAGACATGGAACCACCAATAGCTTCGTTACGTCTCACGAGTTTACCTTCGAATGGTCCAAACCATGTACCAGCAGGAATATCTTTCAGTGAACATGCGCCAAACTTGGCACCTGGAATACTTGAGATGCACAATGCGACTCCATCTGGCGGCTTTATCTTCCTTTCGACTGTACCTTCTTCTTGTTTTTCATTTTTCACTGTAAGGTCATTGCCTCTGTTTACTTCTGTATCTGCTCCCTGTGGTAGTTCTTTTCCTGCTGATAGTAAAACTGTCATAACTGACCAACGTTACCTTAGGTTTGCAGAATCTGGCATTTTACCAAGGACTAGACCAAGAAATGCTGTTTTTTCAGTATTACATGTTGGATGTTAATTTTAGTTGGTGACGGGCTAGCTCTCAAACTAATGAATTGCGTAGACAGTGTTTAATGTACTTTTAGTTTCTCCAGAACCTTGGTTTGTCAATAATGTGAAATTTGCTATCTATGCACAATATGTTAACTTAAGGTAGACGCTCCGAGGACGAAGTTGAAATACAAATTAGCTACCTACTCATTGTGTGAACAAAAGAGATGAAGCAGATTAGTAGAGTGACTGAATGCCTTTGGGTAACATGCGATGTAGATTGTTTGGCTTGCCATTCTAATGCAAGTATGGACTGTGGCCTCTTCATTTGCTTTAACACAATGAAGTTTTCCTACACTCCATACTATCCTACCTAGGCCCTTACTACCCCTCTTTGTTTGTAGTAAACATGTTACTCTAGCATGCAGTTTTATATAGAAAAAATCCACACAACTAGAAGAAAACCTGTCCAATTGGGCCGGAGAACAGCCCAACTGGTAGCCCTGTTTTCAAATGCTTCCTACTTCTTTAGTGTTAATACCCTGCTGAATGGCTATGATTCCACATAGAAAAGACCTTCTTTTGAGATTCTTCAACACTTATTTTTCTACTAAGGACTTTTGAAATGTAAAAAGATTCTGAATTACCTAGCGTTTGTGTACTCTTGATTTCATCCTGGCTGGCCAGCCTCATCGTCTGATAGCCATATAAATAGTGGAACACTGTCAAAGCTTCGATGGTCATCTTTGTTGGTACCTTTAGCTGCAAAATACATACTAACATCACAGTCAGTTGCATTTGTTAGCATTCTATCCATAACTTTTTATAGATAATTGTCTAAGTAGGCTATGTGGAATAAAAAGCCCTTTTTCACTTGAAAAAGAGTGAGAATGGGAATCTTGTTATTACAGGCTAGCTTGCATTCTTTGCTGATCTTTTCATGAATATTCTAGGTTCAAATCAAGACAGCACTTCTATTAAAGTCAAGGGCTGCCGAGGCAAATAAATTTGCTCGGAACTAATTCATATGCCTTGATTAGTTAATTAATTACATATTTGTTAGCTAAGAATAACAAAACTGAAGAGTTCAACTCGTTAGTCATTCTTGAAACACAATAGTTGATACTGAAAGTTTCCTTTCAAGAAGTTATAGCAAAGAAGTTATAACAAAAAGACTTGCTGAAAATTTTCACAAATTGTGAGCATGCTGTTTTCCTTCCATGTAGGCTTCACAGGGCTTGAGCTAGAATATGTGACACATCAGATCGAGTGCTCTTTCATTCGGTGAATTAGCTTATTGAGTTCAGTTTTACAATTATCTATGACTCGTATAGAACAAATGTCGTCGTACTGTTCATACATGTGAGCATTTGAGTTGCCTCTAGTTGAATTACGTGTGTAGTAAGCTAAGGAACTGAAGCATTGCCTCTACTTCCATGTTTGTCATATACCATAACCAAGGATTTAGCTATATACAACTTGTCAGTTTCTATATAATTTCTAGTATAATAGTTTATAATTCATTCGATATTGGGATATCGTTAGAAGATTTACCTTGCCTTGATGTTAGAGCTTCTTTAACAAGGAAACATACTTAGTAGAATATTGTGGTTTTTCCCCTTCTTTTTAGTATGTTTGTTGGGATCAAATAATCACTAGGTAGTCAAACAATTTGCCCTTATCAGGAGAAGATAAATGATTAATAGTGTCGTCCAAACAAATCTACCACTCACCAGATAATTTTCACAAACTTTGATAAACTCTGTCCAAGTTATCCACTTTTTCGTATAGTCCGTAGCAAGAGGTCATTCCGCAATAATAATCAAAACTGTGTGTCTGACTAAGGAAACTAAACGCGAAGGTACCCAGACTAGAGAGATGTGTGTTTAAAGCAAGGCTAGACATGTAACATGGCAAAAAATATAATCGACGAACTGGTGTGCTGTTTTGACAATTTAATCTATTATTAATGAGCCTAAATCTCAAGATAATACAAGAAGGGAATACGCACCAGTGAGCAACCAGCCATAGCAGTGATCATTATTTCTTCACTTGAGTTACGGTCGATACGCAAATATTTTCAACAAAGTATTGAGTATCAATATCTAGAAATAGTGCACTGGGCTGGGGTAGTTTCATTTGCGGTTTTGCACGACAGGTGGAAGCATGCTATGAAATGAGTAGAAGTACACTTTTTTCTATATATGAAAGTGGTTTATGAGAAAGGAGTGCTCGACTGCTTGAAAAGTTAAGAAAGTTCGATACTAGATTTTTGAGATCTAACAGAGTTGATAAGTTCATAAACAGTCATAATTTCAATTTCCACGCAAGCCCATCATATCTTTGAGTTAATGTGAATAAACTTCCTTTATTAATCTATATGTTGCAATGTTCTCTTTCTATAGTGCCTGTCTGCCTATGTAACAGTGAAATGTTACACAAGCTCAAACTGTGAAGTGTTACATAAGCTCAAACTGTTAAGTGCTACACAAGCTCAAAAGTTTTGCCAAGAAAGTCGTAAGAAGGCCTTGGTGCTTAAATAATGGGAAAAAATTAAGAATGCTTCATTACAGGGCCAAAAACTTTCTTATAATGTAATGTGTAGTGCCCCACCGCCCATGAGCTGTCAAAGCAAATTATCCAGCTCAAGTATAAGGGTTTTTTCTATGGAAGAAGTAGCAGAAAACACTCGTAAGAAAATTGTTCGAACTTTTCCATTAGAAGTTATGATCGTCCATTTTCATTTTTAGCAGCATGGTATGGTAAAGGGAACAAAACACCGAAGAATTAATGTTTACTTAAATTGAGTTTTCAAGTGACGACTACCAATCTTGCTTAGGGGAATAAAAGGTCTTTTCCAATAATTGCATTTCTTATATTTTCCTAATCTACTCAAAGCATTCTGCTATCTTTAATTTTAAGATAATGGTATCAATTCGAAGTGTCGTTAAGTGATTGGACAGAGAAAGCTGAAGTGATTTTTGCGATTTAGGCTATAGCTATCACGTATTTGAGCTATATATCTGAGTGGGATGACTTTTTTGATCATTTTGATTCGACAATTATTACACAGGTGTCTGCCACTAGGCGATCCTCAATGGTGATAAAACGCGGTCGCGTTGAATAGGGCACTGGCTCGAGTCTGTAAGGTCTGAAAAGCTTATTCATTATTCAAATTTATTTTGTAGCTCACAATTGGAGCACTGAGCACCTTGATTGCGGATATATGTGACCACCTAACAATAGGTGCAACTACTTCTTTCAAGTAAAATCAATCTTTAATGTTTGTATAAATGCCACATGCAAAACTTGGTAACTAGGCATTTTTCTCTGTGTACCGTACCATTTGAATACCCGCACTGATAGCACACGTTGTTTTATTATAAGGAACATCTGTTTAAGGAGGCTAGACGCTGAGGGCCAAAAAAATGTACTACTACTTGTACTACTAACGGCAATGTTCTTTAGGAAATTTTCAATTTCGAATGCGTTTATGACTACAAGCGATCGAGAATTAAGAAACCAGTTCCTTTTACTGTGGTCAATTTCGCATGAATTGTGCGTATCCACATGGCCTTGTTTCTTAGAGGGTTTTTGTGTAGAAATATGCAATGGCTAGTAATGTGCTGTCTTAATACTTAGCATTTATGACATCTGTTTAATGCTGAATTTGCAATTAGAGGTAAGGACCTGTTAGCAAAATACTCTCGAGTGTCGAATAATCGGGGTGGGTGGAATAAACGGGGTGGGTAGAATAATCGGGGTGGGTAGATAATAACGGAGTGGAATAAAGGGGATGGATAGGACTTTTGCTCAAAGTAAATAAACAGGGTGGATGGAAACCTGTATTTCGCCTATTAGTAAAGAATCACAAAAGACAAGCCACAAAAGGGTCCTTTAATTTAAAAAAAATAGACAGTGTCGATGGAACATTCAAATGATAAAATTGAAAGTTATATAATGCAGTGTTTCTTTCTATGTTTCACGTGTTTTCGATTCTGAAGGTAGATACAAACTGTTTTGCAATTTTGCACACATAAAACTGTAAGAAAGAAAGAACTCTCTCCCGTTAAAGTTCTGGCTAGGGTGGGTAGAAAATTCTTCAAAGTAAATAAACAGTGTGAGTGGAATAAGCTTCTTAGATGAAATTCTTCTCCGAAAAAAATTAATAATCGTCCTACACTGAGTATTTGAATCTCGAGAGTATTAGCTCTACAATGCGGCCACAAGATATGAAAAAATAGGGACTGTCGTTCTTTTTCAGTTAGAGTTACGTTTTCCAGCCTGGGAAATTCCATCTAAGAGGAGATATTTAGCTTAAAGGAAGAATGAAAAACTGCTATCATCGACCCAAAAGTCTGTATTTTGATGGTATGCCTGGACAATGGGGCCATTCAATAATTACATAACACCAAAAATCGCCCATTTTCACCACCCCACCCCTTGCAACGCATCGTAACAAATCTAGTACCACCCACCCCTTATGTTACGTAGGATTTTGAGTCTTAAGACACCCTATCAATGTCTGATCTTGGTGATTGGTTCTATTATAAGAGACTCTTCCAAAGCAGAAGTTTAAAGAAACATTCCGCCGAAGTGACGCAGTTGGCATTTAAAAATGTCTGCGAAGGTCACAACAATGTTTCAGAAAAGAGGAGGATACGCAAATCTTCGACTTACGTGAAAATCCGACTTATAAAATCCGACATACGCATAGAAAAAGTACAGCATTTATAACTAGTTGACCGGGACCGAGCATTTTTCCGACTTGTGAAATATCGGACTCAGGCGAATTTAACCCCTAAAATTTAAGAAACTTTTAGAACGAAAAGGAAGAAGTCAAGAACTTTAGAACTTTCTGTGCCTTTTTTACAGTTTTGGAAATCCCTGTTACCCTCCACGGATTTGACAAGATACTACTACACAGATTTGCTAAGTTTGCTTGGTGCACCTTGAGATTTCGTAAAAATTTCCTAAAAAACCATGAGACTTGCGAAAAACCGTGTGAAAAGTCAAATCACTTACTGATTGTTCTATAAACACAAATATGTCTTAATAAGGACTCAGTCATGTCATAAAATGTTAAATGAACAAAAAAAGCATAAATTCAAAATACAAACGATCTATTTGTGTCCTTCATTTTATTCTGTTGCTGTGGAGGAGGTAAGAAAACAGCGTTTATTCGTCTTTGATTTATGAATCTACCGTGAGAATCTCCTTATGAGCCGTGAGATCGTGGGATTTCTTTTAAAACCGTGAGCACCCACAGCAAAACCGTGGTACTTGACAGGTCTGACTACAGTATGTTTTGTGGGCTAAGCCTTACACTACCGTTCAGAAAGTGTTGGGGCGATTCAAAGTTTCGAGGGGCATTTACGGTAAAAGCTTTAAAAAACATGCATTGATCCTCTCTTATCAAATAGGACAACCTATTATTACCATGAAATTTTTTTACGACATTGTTTATGTTTCAAAGCTTTCCAGTTGCACTTCAGTATTCGAAAAAGATTAAACGAAAAGTTTTTCTAGGCCAAAAACATGAACATGGCTACAAAATACAATGTTTTTCTTTCTCCTTTTTTTTTAGAGATCAGTGGTCGTTATTATTGCAATTTTTTCATTGACTTAAAGGAGCGTTGAAGAATCTTCTAGAATTAAAATGTGGCCAGAAAATTCAAGAAACTTTTACTGCTAGGCCTTGAGCTGGGTTTCTTGTACAAAAACGTATACGTATGCCCAGAGCTGGGAGAGTCTAGGTTCCGGGAAAAGCATATACGCACTGGACATTTAACGTTCACAGGTTGACGATTTTATTTGCAATCTAGCCGCCTATACATGGTGCACAAACAATAGTGTGCAAACAGCAATGAAAAGTGATGAGGGTGTGCATGTGCCAATATAGTGGTAATGGCACTGGTTTATTATGTTTGAAACAATAGGGTGCCTTCAGTTCAGTGGCCGTAAATTTTGTCTCACAGTGACCAGTCTCACCGTCTCACCTCCTGTCCAAAGTGAGGCTGCTTTACCACCAATGCATTGCTCTCCCAGCATCCTCTTCAGGCTGAGTGAAACGGTGCAACGATCAGATAACGTTGTAATCTTGCGGAAAGAAGCTGTAGCTGAAATTATTAGTAACACGTTATATTTGGGAAGAAATCCATAACCGTTTTTGTTGTCTAGCAGTATTATATTCTTTCTTAAACCGGAAGAGCTATTTGCTTATACAAGTGTGCAAGATGCTTCATTCAGCGAGTACAGATGGCCTTTATGACTTTGACGATATGGAAGTTAACGCTGACATTGCTGGATTTGGGGATGATTTGTTGCTGCCTAGCAAGTCAGAAATACACGATTTGTGCCTAGGTATTTCGCCAACGCACAGCTCAGATAGTGGTGTTGATAATATTGAAGAATACATGTTTGATTTTGAAAACATATCCTGCTACTCAAATGATTTGTGGAAAGCGGAAGGCCGTTCATTTGAAGATGGCATGGTTGGTGTATCAGACGATATTTCCCAGCTTGAGAGGCTTAAAGAGAGTGAAATTTGGAGCCATTTCAAAATCCCAAGAAGAACTAAACTTGAGGAAACAATAGACGAAGACCATTGTTATACAAGCAGAGTTCCAGAGGATCATTCTTTACAAAGTGTGGCCACTAAAGCATTGCATATGGAAACACAAAACAACACTGGCAAACAAGCTTCCTACAGCAAAGTTATAGAATTACCAAGCCCTTGTTCAATGTTGGAGTCAGATAAAGCAGAATTGACCGAAAGAACCAATGAGGAGATGCTAGAGGAACTAGCTTGCAAGAGTACTTCAGATAGGTGTGGAAACCGAAATGCTGTTATGGCAAGGCTAAACAGAGAAAGGAAAAAGAAATATGTTAGCAACCTGGAATCAGAGGTTAGTACTCTCAGAAAACAGAATGCATCCTTGTCAGAAGAAAACCAGAATTTGAAAGTCAGCATTTCAGACTGCAGAGAGGAACTAGCTTATCTGAGGAATGTTCTGGAAAATCAAAGCATGCTATCATCAGTTATTACAGCAGTTTCTGGTGTTGTGGGAGTTAATCTGAAAGGAATTGTAAAGGCTTCAAATGATAAGAACAAATTTGGAGATAAAAGATCTATCTCTGCCAATAAAGGCATAGCTATAGGTAGTAATAGATCACAGCAGTATCATAAGGCAGAAAGTGAAAATGGGGAGCAAAATTCAGCACCATTCATTTCTGAAGGAAATGGAGTTTGTCTCCATGTCCAGCAGGAAAATGTATCCATAGAGTTTTGTCACCACTGTAGCGCACATGCTACATCCTAAAAAGTGAAATATCAAGGAAAACTCATCAGAAACAATCCGTCAGTTCAATGCAAAACTTTTTGATCAAAAAAGGTTGTATTTTACATTTGACTTGCAACACGGTTTTGGACTTTGATTGCTGGTCCAATGTCTCTGTTTGATCAGAGCACAGTTGAGGGGCTGACGTATTTGATGTGTATTGTCATTAATGCTAGTCAAGGCAGGCTTGTCTCAGCCTACACATCATAAGATGGCCCTTAGATATAGTTGAACTAATTTTCAACTAATTTTTAGGCGTGGTTAATTGTCAGATATTGTAAATATTATAAGCTGACCTGGAAAATTAGTATTGGGATATCACAGAGGCTGTGAATGGATTTATTGGTAAAGTGTTCAAAGAAGAGACTTGTAGTGAACTGAGTCATAAGCTGACATTGGACAGCCTTGATACACATAACTTATATCCTGTTTGCATACTTGTGTAACCTTTTTGCATTTATATATGGTATAGTAGTTTGAAAGAGGTACTTGGTTATCTTCTCTTGCCTTTCAGGTGTTTCTGTTGAATGCAAAGAGCATTGCAGCAATTGTTCTCTGTGCATACCTATACCTGGTAAGAAACTATTGAATCCCTTATTTTGCAGTGAAACAAATATCAAGTGTGTGATACTCTGTCTTTTTCTTTATTGGGAAGTGAACCAATACATTTTTTAGTGTTTTAAATAAATATATATATATAGATAAAGAGAGAATTTTTGTATAGACTTTGTAAGACCACCAAGAAGTTAAGTTGATTTTAGTTTATCTTAATTGATTTTGAGATTCTTGTTATAAGGACTATATAATTTATAAGCTCAAATTTTATGCAGTTTTGAGATATGATTAAGTAAATGTCATTAATGTTGTCCAGGAAAAGTATAAATACTGGTCCTAACATTGCAACAATAGCAGACATGTTTTGTTATTAGTGAATCAGTATGCTCCTAGATGTAAGAGTTGCTTGAGTATTAGGGTGCATCTGCAAAAAATTATATCCTGTACAATCATCTGTTTATGTGTGAAGCTCCTCTGCTGTGATTTTGAGATTTCTTGGCATTTCTTGTAGTTTTATCATTTAATAGGTTTAGAAAGTATGACATTTGCACATGATTTTGGATTCACTAGTAAGTTTAAAACAGTGGCAGACACTTGGCTGAACTCTTCTTTTTGGAATTTTGAGTCTTTAATCCAAGTTTTTGTAGTTTATCTCTTGGTAGTTTTATATAGTATGAATTTCATATTTGCTTGTGTATTCACCGAAAATATTAAAACAGTGGTGGGCAGTTAGCTGTTGATTGGGAGAGGGGAAAGTAGAGCATGGGATCCTAGGGGAAAGTAGACCATGTGATCCTGGAACAAAGTTACTTGGAGAACTTGTAGCAGCAATGCCCCCAAAAAAGGTCATTGTTCCTGAAAATTGGTAGAAGCCACCACCCCCTTCCCTGGATGGAGTGTCTGCTACTGGTTTGAATTCTGGATGTACAGATGATTTTTGCACACTTTGGTAATGCCACAAACTTTTCTCTTTGAATATGATTGCACACTTTGATATTTGTTTCACTGTAGTACCACCCCCCATAGCCAGAAAGAGTCAGTCTCTAATCTGAAATTTTTTCTCTCCTAAACTGTTAAGGTTGGCGATTCAGTCCAATTTGTATTCTTCACTTTGGAAATTAACATCATAAAAGGTGGTAGTTTTTTTTAGTATGTTTACTTTCAGCAGTGAATTGCTTTTGTCCTACCAGTTATCCTAACACAACCCAAGTAGATATGGTTTAAAGCTAATTGGGAATAGAGAATGAATGCATGGAAAGTAAAATAGTGCTTGTACTTGGTGGACACTGGGAGACACAGTAGATTTATAGGTGTTTTATTCATCAAAGATAGCCACTTGATACAAAAAGCAAATTCATTTGACTCTTGAGATTTCCTTGTCATGAATGAATGCATGGAGAGTGTAATAATGCTTGTAGTGGATACTGGGAGAGAAAGTGTATTTACAGATGTTTTATTCATCAAAAGTAGTCACTTGATACAAGAAACAAATTCACCTGACTCTTGGGATTTCCCTGTAGATTTGTTTGAATATGTTTGGGGTGGAGTGTTAAATCATTACATACAGGTTTTGAAAATATATATAGCATTCTTGTAGGACATCAGTAATTCATTTGTTTTAGAATAAATATGGAAGCTTTTTTATGAATTCATTGCATCATGGGTTTTTAAGCATTATGATATTCAGTACCTGGTTCGTAGACAGATCAGTGGTGTTGTAAGGCCATGTATTTTAGCATAAAGCATTTTGCACTAAAAGTAATATCTTGGTTTCAAATGCAGGTGGGCAGTTTGGACATTATTGGTTTCCATAGAATTTTGCCACCACTGTAGTGCGCATGCCCCATAACTTCAAAATTCCAGGTAACTGATAAAAAACTATTGAGCCCAGTTGAGCACACACAATTATATGTGGTGAACTTAAACATAATACTCTAAGAGGTAAACTTTTTTGCAAAATAAGGCTCTTGGTATGGAACTTTGTCCTTATCATTAGCTTAAGCTGCTGACCCCTTTATATAGTAACTGGAAATTATAGAAATCATCTAGTGGGAGTTATTATTGTTATGGATTTTTGCTCAGATGCTTATGGCCTCCCTTGCTAATTGAGGATTTGATTAATCAAGGGCTTTAGAGCAAAAATGAAAGCAGTGCTACTTATGTTTTAGGCTGGAAAATAATACTTTTAGATTTTCATTAGCAGGTTTGGTTTTAAAGAGTTAAGCCTGATTAGGTAAGTGTTGCATACTGGCACACGCTGCTGAAGATAAATAGTTGGTGAAGAATTTTGCATTGGGGTTTTGTATTTGACTTGACTGGTTGATTCAGCATGGCAAAGGTAATGGCAAGGTCAGTAGTTTGTGAGACAAACTGCAATTGTTTAGTTAAACTTGTATGGGAAGCTTTGTAGTTTTCATGCAGCCCATGGGTGTTTGTTGATTTTAAGTGTGAACAGTCAGCAAAGTAGATACATGAATGTTGGCTGCTGGAATCTGTATTGTGATAATGTTAAGTTTAGAACTCAAGCATTGCTTGGGTCTACATATTCCTAGTATTTTTATGTGAGAGGGTTATGAGTGGAGTAATTCCACCAGTTCTTTGTGTAACACATAAAGGAAGTATGGTTCATATTGGACTTGGGGCATTTTGTGGTATGCACACAGTTTCTTATAGATAACTGCAATAACCAGTTGTTACACACATTGAAGCCATCGCATCCAAATGCACACAAACAAGAGTGTTTTTGAGCTGGAATGAACAGTTGGATCCAGTTGATGTAATAGTTGACATGCCATTAGTAGTTTGAAATGGTGATGTAGAAGAAAAACATGAGAGAATATCAAAGTGGATGTGAAACATGCCTTACTGGATGTCAGAATTTTTAGTAACTAATCAAAGTATCATATTCCACTGAGTGGATGCAATCACTTGGTGTATTGCTGTCAGTTACCAGGATTGTCAAGTTGTTTCAAGAAACAATGTGGCTATGCCGATAAAGCTTTTATGATCCTTTTGCTATTTTATGCAGACAGTGCCTAGAGTCTCGTCCTAATTCCATATGATGAGTCATTGTCAAAGAACTGCTTTGTCATACATAGAACTGACTTTCTTAGATTATTTTTTGTTCTTTTTCATGTTTTAGGAGTGAATCATTTTTTCTTTCTTATTGTGTTGCAATCAGTTGTAATTGAATATTAGTAAGGCTTCTTTTAGCAACCTAAATCTTGATCATTTTGTAGTTGTAAGGTGGGTCCTTTTCAGTTTTATTTTGGTCAATTTTAATAAACTGCTGAAAAATCTTTACTGATCCATCTTTTACCCTGGGTGTAAATTTTTAGAGGCATTATGCATTTCAGCATCAATAGGTCCATAATTGTAGTAGTTCAGGGAAAAACAAACTGTTAAAGAAAAATTGAACACAAGATTTTTATTACACTTTCTTGCCACTATCACTTTTGCAATGGCCTCTTATCATGATTGAAACTGAAGTTTGTAGAACATCAAGTCTTGTAGATTTGCCAGTTTATTTGCCTCTTTCTCTGTTATGTTAAACTCTTATCTAGTGCCTAAAAGTTTGTATGAGGCTACTCTTCAGTTAGTTTCATTATGCATGTCTGCTCTTTTGTGAGCCACACACTTGGTTAATTGTTTGAACAGATAGGAACCCATGATCTGTAGGCCCTTCATTAAAGCTTAGTGTAAGCTTTCATGTGGTCATTTGTATCTGCACCTTGAGTGTTTGCAGCATAAACATCAATGCAGGGATGACACTAGTAGATCATTTTTGGCAGTTACTCTTGAGATTCTCTAGCAACATCAAGGGCAATTTCTAGAGATTTTCATTGTGGTGTAGGACCTTCAATTTGCCAAAAGATTAGCATGGTTCCCATGACGGAAGGTAACTGGGGGGGGGTCAGTCCTCTAATGTTAAAGATTGGTTGCATTGATCTTGTCACTCAAAATATCCTCATTGTACAAAATAATGTTAAGATGTGCTGCTGGATGATTTGTGAGGTAGCCACGATTGCCTGGCACAGATTGCCACTGGCTTCTGTTCTAATGAATTTTTGGCGCACATCCATTAACAGGGCTTTCATTTCATTTCACCCTATCAGATTCTGCTAAATAGAAGCATGCAAGTTTTTTGGAAGTTAACAGTAGTAGGCCAGATTTTGAACAATACAAGCGTTTGGTAACTAATTGCCACTGCTGTATATAATGTAGATGCAGGAGTGTCATGGGGTCATGTTCTGGAAATTGAGATGAGGGAAAAACCAGGTATGTCGTCGGTAGGGGGATTGGGGCTTCAGCCCCTCACCACTTACAGCCAGCCAGTGGTTTTTCTAGCTTTTGTGTGTCTTATTACTAGCCCACTTTATGTGTAGCCCCCACTGTCTATTTGGCAGTGCCGTGCCTGCCAACATACGTACACTTGCAGAAGAAAACAAACACCACAGGGCTGTTTGTGGTACAACATGAATTAACTTCTGTAGCACTTTCTGCTTTCCTACCATATAAAAGATAGATCCTCATCTGTGATTAGATACACAATAAAGCAAATTTGAACTAGTCCATATCAAATGTTGAGTTTAAAATTTGTTACTTAAACATATTAACTGATGATACTTCATATATAAATATGACGTATACAAAAAGCAAGTCAGTGATGTGAAGATGTTACCCACCTATATCTGTACAAGTATACAGTTGTAGTTTATTAAAGTTTTTAAAATGTTCTTTGCGTTGCTCCCAAGTGACTTCTGTACTTGGAAGAACTTGATCTGAGGGTTTGAATTTTTAGAACGGTCCTACCCTTTTAAAAATCAGCTAATTGAAGTAGAAAACATAATAGAAAGAGTACCACACAACCATGAATGAAAAAATGACGGACAGCTAGCCTGTTTTAGAGCAAGAGTGCGGGAATGGGTGTTTGATAAGAAAATGCGTGGACACTTAACAGGCCTGTAGATATGAAATCATAAATATAAACATTGAAATCATAAACAGCTAAGGAGCTATTCCATTGCAATCGCAGCGTGGAATATCTGTCTCAAGAAACAAAAATGAATTCAATTCAATTTTGGCGGGATAGGGACGTTCGTCAGACGACAAAAAGTGCCCTTGCCAGTCCTCAGTCTGAAGGTGAGACTACGTAGTAATGAATGGTGTTGCAGTACAATACAACATTGCACAGTGATTGCTAACCTGAATCAGAGTTGGATTTTAGCTTTGTAGTAGGGAAAGGCTCCATGGCGTTGGGGCTTGATGGGAGAGAGGAGCCAAGTATACTCAACTGACCAGATGTGCTCTCGAGTAGCAGTGCGTGCTTATTGATAATATGGGTGAGTCTAGACTGTACATAAAGACAACTTCCTTTATCTAGTCACATCTTTGTTGCAATGTGAAGTACTGGTAACAGGGACGCTAAAGCCAATTAGAGGTAAAAGGACACAGATGTGGAAAGCAGGAACGAAGCTAGGGGCGGGCACGGGAGCATTGCCCGCCCAGCTAGATCTTGCCTCTCTACCCGCCCAGGAATTTGTATAGGTGAAATTATTGGTTGTTTTGTTTGAACACAGAACATACACAGTTTGACAAAATACAACCAGAAACAGCGGATGTATTAGTGGCAATCTTTTGATAAACGTGGTCTTTTGGCTCCTTAGTTGATAGATTTTGGTGACTTAGAACGTTTGGAATCTATACAGGGTGGATATGCTGCTGAGGGGAGTATGGGGTGTGATACCCCTAGTTCTTCTCATTTGCTCAGTAAATCACTGTTATGCTGGTTTTGGTAGTACAGCCTCCAGGGAGTAGGCAAGACTGAAAGCTTGCAAGATTTGATCATGCAGGACTGCCATCATACAGTTGCATAGGAATTGCAATAGGAGAGGAGTGGCAGAGTAATGAGAGTATAAGAGAGGGGTAGATGCCCCCACTGTGTTAAAACTGTGTCAAAGTATATCATACAAAATTTCATAGAAGCTATTGAAGTTTCTCACATTCATATCAATAATTTTATCTGTTTTCTTCTTTTGTGAATGGGCGTATCTCTAAATAAAGAAAGTGTTTTTCTAGAATCTAAAGAGTATAGTAGTCTCAAAAAGTTTCCACGATTGGCCTACATTTTCAGAGATGGCTCAGAGGTGACTTTACTATCTTGCAATGGCCTAAGACAACTAGCCTTTTACCAATAATGCACCATTACCCACTATATTAGGTAACTAAATGAAAGAAGGAATTGAATGCAAGTTATTCCACATAACTATCAAGTTGAGCAACCCTAGTGAAGGATGGTAAAGGTATGTCCCCAAGACTAGATGTCATGCTGGTTTAGAATCCACCTAGCTTTTGAGCAAAGGGGTGCAACACATTGTGACAAAATCCTATGTGATTTCTTCACCAATGTTTCAGTACTCATATGACTATATACAAATGGTTGCAAAAACACTTTGAAGAAATTGCACATTATTCTAGTTAGACTTATGTTAACAGTTTTGAAGTGCATTAGATTATAATGTAACTGGATTAGATTTTCTTAAATGTTAGCAGACCAGCTAGTTGTGCACGCTAGTTGTGCACAAGCTGAATATAGAGAAGTATGAATATAGGAGAAAGTGGGATTCCACAGATTATTATCAGCATATGGTAGGACTGGTATGATCATGTTTTTGTATTTAGTTGTTGAAGCCCTAGTTCTGGTCTTGCAGCAGGTGTGTCTGGTTGAAAATAAATGATGCTCTTCTGCACATTTATCCAGAGACTGTGCCGTCATGTCCAAAAGATTATATGGTTTGGCACTTTACCATATTCTCAAATTAACTCAGATTAACTTCACATCTTCACATTGCTCATACAGTACAACTAGATAAAACAAGACTCAATATTGATAAGTATTGTTGTACAAAATGTGAGGTTTTTACACCAGTTCAAATAAATAAATTCATAAATACTATGTCCTCAATAAGGAAGTGAAGTTAATTTTTACTCTAGTCAAAAGAAAACAGTAGACAGTAGTATTTTGTAGTATAGCAATAAGAAACTAACAACTTGATATAGAGGTAGTCTTTAATAGTAGAATATGATCAGTTATTGATGGTCAACACAGGCAATTATGCAACAGGCACACGCTGTCCAATTTAACCTTTAATGCTAGTTCTCATTTTATGGTTCCATGAAAGTTAAAGCAGCTCTTTGATTTTTGTAGGAGATGGTTCATCTGGGAAATCAGCTGTCAGTTCCTCCAAGGTTGAGACAACCTCTTTTTTGCCTGAAAATCCACCACTTTCAAGGTATTCAACAGTTCCAAATGAGCCAGGTACTTCATAACCACCATTTTCTTGCCATCTTCTGATACTTCATATTTAATTTATGAATAGTTAAAATTGATTCAATGATTTAAATTGAACTGTTTTTGATATGATATAAACCTGATGTTGATAATAATAACTGCCACAAGCCTACTTCTACCAGTATCACCAGTAGAGCTCAGTAGGTTTTTATAAACTTAATTGAAGTCCTCATGTTTGTACTTTGATGATGAAAGTTTAAGTACTAGCTTCATCAGGCTGTCTGGTTTCAGTATGAATAAGACCAGAGAACTTATATAGATATATTTCTATTAAATTCTAAGAATTTTTTCCAAAGGTCAAATAAGTATGCAGTAATTTTTGAGAAAAGTCCTTTAGTGCCCTCCAGACATGGGCTCTTCAGTAAACAACTCTGGTATTAGGTGCTAGTCCAATATAATGGAATATTTTTGACATATTTTTCATTTTTCTTTCTTTTCTTGTATATTGGTATTTTAATTAGCTTTTAAATGTAAATTAGGTTAGTTATATTTTCATTTATGCAGGAAACATTGTAAATCAGTTTATTACTGAATGTATTGTATACTCTGTTGAAATAAATAAAAATGAAATGAATAGACTATGTGTACTACATATCAGTATATACAGTATATATATCTAAGGGCAGGTTCCCAGATAGCCGTAACTGCCACAAGGCTGCCTGCGATAGCCATCTGCCACACTCCCGGTACCGCAGGCAGATATTTTTATGTGGGAACGTATTGTTAGGGTACAGCAGGCAAGCAGTTTGAAGTGCCGTAACTGCCGCAAGGCTGCCTGCGATAGCCATCTGCCACACTCTCGGTACCGCAGACAGATATTTTTATGTAGGAACGTATTCTTAGGGTACCGCCGGCAAGCAGTTTGAAGTGCCGTAACTGCGGGAAGACATTTGGATGAGTTCTACTTTTCCTGGCAGTTGCGGTACCGCAGACAGCACCTGCGGCTACCTGCGATACGGTTTTATTCATTACAATCAGGTGGCTGTTGTGAGCCAATCATATTTCAACTGTATGCGTAATTAGAGAAGTTTTATGCAAGTAAAACCGTGAAGGATGAGAAGATTCCTCGAAAAAAGACCCTTAGTTACCGGCATAGTTACTGGTACCTGCGGTACCGGGGGGGGGGGGGGGTGGCAGATGGCAGAAGGCTATCGCAGGCAGCCTTACAGCAGTTAACGGCTATATGGGAGCCATCCCTAAAGAAAGGAAAAATGTCTTGCACAGAAAAGAATGGACAAATTAATGCTACCATCTATAAGAAGGTCCCATTTCGAAAACCAATACTTAGACTTTTATACACGTTGAAAAAAGTTTTGTGCTGCAGGACAGACAATGAACAGATATCCAACAATCGCTCAAGATTGGCGATGTTGGGACGTGACGCTCCATGGAAAAGGTTAGGCCTGCAATCCAACAGGAAACATTACGTCAGGTGGCAAAATCATTTCGTAGTTTACACCCGTCTTTGCGATTTTGACGGCGGTCGGCAGACCAAACTGACCATGTCCCTAAATCTTCTACGGACGGCCTCGATCTACAAGGCAGACAGGTGGTTTGATAAATTGGGTTGCAGGGCCTTTTTTAACATACAAACTGGGGGGCAAATGCCCCCAGTTCTCAACTTTGCCCCCCTAAGTGAAGAGGTTTTGACCCCTGAAAAATATCCCTTTTTGCATAGGTTCTCAGCTATGTTGTCAAACAACTACTGCTGTCATCGTGTTGCAATGAATGGGAACCCTCGAGTTTCATTGGTAAAAGAATGAAACACTAGCATTTTTGCACAACATTAGGAAACTGTGTAATACACGAACAGTACGTTATTGTACCTATTACAAAACTAGATATTTCATCTCCAAATTTGTTTACGCCAATACTTGACATTTATGAACATAGTTTCAATATATCACAGCTGTGAATGACACAGCCTTGATATTTGCCTGGAAATAATCATATGTCCTTTGCTTGCTTTCCTAGAATCACGTCCCTTTTTGAGAGTTTGCCTCCCCAGTAAAAATATGTAAAAAATGGCTATGTTGGGTTGGTAATATTGTGAGCAGTTACATTTAATGTCGCATATAGAGTGCAAACTCTTGGAAGCTTAGTACACACAGGGACGCCGGAGAGGGGGCAGTGGGGAGCAAGCGCCCCTCCTGCATTTATACTTTTTTGCCTATTCTTGACACTTCCCTAAAAAGTCTTTGTGGAAACATTAGTTTCATGTTTGTATAGACTTTTTCATGTACATCTTCTGTTCAGTTAAAGCTTGAATTATCTCCGCGTTTCTAAAAGCCCAACTTAAAGTGATTTGTTAGAGTTTAAAACTGTATGTTGATATTCCACTACTCTATCTGGGATCAACAATATTACCATTATTATGATGACTACGTTAATAGTGTTTTCGATCATGGTGATTATACTGAACAAAGTGCCCCTTGGCAAAACACTGTCCCCATGCCTTTTGCTCCTTCCGGGATCCCTAGATTATAGCCTTGCTTTGAGTATAGAACATAATCATTTATGCATATGGTAGTATGTTCATAATAGTAATATATAATATACAATTTTTTACCCACGAGTCTCTATCAGCAATAATACATAATGGTAGAACTAAAAATACATAAGCTTCTTACAATATGATTTAAACAGGGAATACTACTGGATACGATATAAAATAAATGCTGCCCTTCCTAGAGACCGTGCTTTTGGGGAACTGCTAGTATAGCAAATACTCTTTCAGTTTTCTTTTAAACGCGAAAATTGTAGAGCTATCCCTTATTTGAAGGGGTATCTCGTTCCACAATTTAGCGGCAGAATAATGAAAACTTCTTTTGGAAAATTCAAGGTTATGCTTTGGGATACTGATATCATGACAGTTTCTTGTCTCATATGCAGATATCTGAGATCTCATGGTGAATTTTTCATGGGGAGTCTTAGGTCACTGTTTCAGGAGAATACGCCCTTTTCTTTTGAATTAAAGCCTTTGTTGTATTTCCTAACTTGTCGATGTCTTTTCTCATACGTAAGCTACTAGACTGCTCATCCACCATCCTCCCACATTGTTTTCTGCCGTGTAAGAATTAAGTCACCGGTCACCTTAAAAGCAGGTTTTTTGAAAGCATTATTAATAATCTATGCATTTATTCGTCGGATGGCCAAATGGTCATGTAGGAAAAGCATACTAAATGATTTATAATAAGATGTTATTTACATTTGACCTGCATTTGATTTACTCGAATGCTGGATTATTTGTAGAAATAGACTCAAACAGATCTCTTATTGTGTTTTTTGATCGTTCCATACTGCCCGAACTTGAGGCTCATTTGGCAGAATGGGATGAATTTTCAAAGACAACACGTCACCATAGTTAAGTAGAATCAGACTGCTGAGAGCACTTGCCCTGCCTGACTTGTTATATGCCTTTAAGTCATGGACCAGGGGTGCTATGGAGGGGGACTCGGGGCTCAGCTCCCTTGTTAAAATGAAAAGAAATATGAGGGTTCCAGCGCGCTTTTCAAGGAGCCTATGCTAGTCTTGAGAGTCCCTAGCATTAACAAACACTCTGTTGCAGCTTATCTGCATTTTACGGCAATTACGTTTGACTCATGTCTAATTTGGTATGCAGCTAGATTCGAACAGTCTGAATCCAATCAGGGGTGGCGCCAGGGGAAGGCTGGAGGGGGCTATGGCCCCCTGTCGGAGCATGCTAGCCTCCCATCGTAAGGTGAAGAACTCTTAGGGGAGCTATGTTAGCAGCCCTTGTACCCTGTTGACCGTATCCGTATCTTAGCCCCTCCTTCGTAAGAGTCAGTCCCCCGTCGGAAAGTATCTAGTGCCACCCCTGAATTAAATACTAAGTGTGATTATGGACGTCACCCAGAATAGTGAACTACATTACAACCCCCTTCTTAACTGCTTAGGGCGCAACCCCTATCATGCGTATATAACATAGATACAGAAAAAGAAGGATTGATACGTTTGAAATGCGTTTCTACAAAAGACTGTTCTGAATAGCTACTTAGAACACTGAGGCAGCACCTCTATTCCTGAGGAAGTCAACAATCTTATGGGGGAACAACAGAGCTTCTTAGAGACGTCTAAAGTAAGGAAACAGAAATTGTTTGGGCACACACACTGCCACCCAGATACTCTATCTTGCACATACAATCCTCCAGGGCGTAGCACCTGGAAAAAGGGGTATAGGTCAACCATGCAAATCATGGCCAGTGACATAAAGAGATGGAAGGGAAGGTCCATTACTGAGGCTGGTCGTCTGCCACTCCAAAGTGGTGGCTTTTTTTTCTGCTCATAAAAATTACAATTACATTCAACGATATAGAAACACATTACGGAACACAAGACAACACTACAGGGAGCATGGAAATACATAGCAACCCTGCAGCAATTTAAAATTTATTTAAAAAAAAAATAAAATAAAATTACTTTACTAATGAACGTTCATGTACCATGTTCTCTCCAATGAGCGACCGGGAGCGCACCGAAGCGCACGATTTAAATGTTTTTGTTCCTCGGAGAGGAACCACTCTTGAAAGGGGCACTCATCAGAGAGAAAACGACACCAATCTATTCAAGGAATGAGGAAAGGAGGGGAGAAGATTCTCGTTAGTCTGTTACCATTTATTCAAAGCGTTTTGTGGCCCTAATATATTCTAGTGTTGCCGTGAGAATGCTAGCATTGGGTGTAAATGACAGGTGCTTATGGCCGTAAAGAATAATATCTACTAGTTCATTGTTTGAAGGATTTGCAAGACCGTGGGACAACAATATTGCATTCACACGACCGAGGAGATAACACCTCTGTACATCATAAGTATGGCAGAACAGCATATAGTGCTCATTGTCCTCAACACCATGGTTTGACAGACACAAGGGGTTCAATGTATCCTCAAAATTATGCCTAAACTTGTGAAAGTTCAGTTTACTGAGACCAACACGTAGCTGTGTTAAAATGGATAGACCTTTTGAATCATAAATATTATAGACAGGTTTTGGGGGTGGACGGATAATGGACAATAGTTTTTGTTTAAAGATATTTACAGAGCTAGACTGTCTAATTTCCGGGTCAAGTCTTTCCCATTCTAGCAAGCAATTAGGATAAAAACTTGACTTGAAACTTCTTGTTCTTGCGCATATTTGTCCTATTGAAATAAGATGTGTGAAGAGTAGGAATTGGGCATCGTGTATAATCTGGAGTGCAGTTTTTAACTATTTTATAAAAGAGAATAAGTCGCCTGCTCCACCGACGAAGGTGTAATGGTTCCCACTCGAGCTCATCACAAAGTGGTGGCTGTGAAATTGTGCTACAAAGTAAATGTTTCAAGCTTACTCTCTAGCATGCTGCTCCATACTCATAAGTATGTTTCTCTACAATGATTTATAATCGTCTTTTGATACAATTTTGGACAGTGGCAACACTGTAGGGATTCAGATTAAGAATCTACAAAGACCGATGCTAAAAACGAGACTTCTAAATGCATGGTAAAACTGGCAAATTCATGAAAGGAAAGAGACTCTGAATGATCTCAGAATTAACAACCTTACCAATGGCAAGAACAGTGTACTGAGGTAGGACCAATGTGGAAGAGTGTACACATGATACATGTATCAACATATCAACTTTCTTAGGTCTTAGAAATCCAGTACTGAACTTTCCTAACTTTTTGAGTAGTGGAGAACTTCTGTCTTGTAAGAAGACGTATATCCAGTGACTGTATCTAGAGTGTTTTGGCTGCAGGATATATGAATACACATACACATAAGCTTTGTAATAAAGTTATTTTATAGCTATTCTTCTTCTCCTTTTACTTATGCGTATACATGAGAAGTATAGACAAATTTTGTATTATGATTATGAAGAGTTTTTCTGCTTTTACTTTTTGATTTAAGTGCTTTTGTTTTGAATTCTCTCCAGGGAATGATGAAGGCCAAACAGGACTATACCTCTATGACTGCTATTATTGGGTCAAAAAGAGGCTTTTCCCACCGCATATCAAAACAGAGGCAAAGGTGCTTTTACGGTTAGCACTAGGAATTTGTGCTAATACGGTTTTTGGATTTTTCATCCCATTGACCATGACTTTTATAGTCGGCCAGAAAGGGAAGGTACCTTTGGCAGCTGTAGGCCTTGGGTTCTCAACGTGCAGTGTTTCTGGGCATGTCTATGTTATTGGTGTAACATCAGTATGCGAAACGTTTTTCTCCCAAGCATATGGTGCGAAGCAAATGAGAAGATATGGTATCATATTGCAAAGAGCATTTATTTTGAGTTATATTGCCATTCTCCCCTCTTGTGCTTTATGGATCAATTTGGATAAACTGTTGTTGCTGTTAGGACAAGACAGAGAAGTTGCAATGTAAGATTATACAAATTCTGTTTCCGTCAATGGTCAGATCTTACTAAGATTATTTAGACAATTTTTTGAGCACTTTCTTGAAAAGTGGAAGACGTGAGATACACGTTTTTATAGGGAACCTAGCACTAGGCCTGGTTAAAAAAAGTTCCTTATTTGTGGGTCTATTTTGATTAAATTTCCGTACTATAAACTCCTTAACACTTCCTTAATTCTAACCTCACAGTTATTGCTATAGACATTGTTGAGTGGCCAGTGTTAAGACAGGGCGCTGTGAACACTGCAAGCTTCAACAGAACCTTACCTATTAGCCACTCGCTACAAGAATGACACACAATTTATGCTATGTTGGTTTCTTACCTCTCCATTCTTTGTAGCAATATACATTTTCGAAATTGAAAAGTTCCTTAGGGGTTTGTTCTTTAGTATTGAAAATGACGTAGAGTTTTTGGCTTTCCACATGTAGGTTCCTTATAAAGCGGGTCCTTGTTAAAATAACATATTTTCTTATAAGTCCTAACAGTCGTTTATATTTGTCACAAGTCTTTGATGACCAGCCCCTTTTTGTTATTCTTTACTATCCATTTATTCTGTGCCAATATACAATATCCCTCATGTCTACTGTAGGTTGGCTGGTCAGTATGCGTTGTGGTATATTCCTGGGATATTTGTAAGTATATCAAGTATATATTCTGCAATATGTTTGATTTAGTAAAATCTACAAGATAGTAGTTCTATTATCCGACCCCTTAAGCCTCTGGAGAGGAGAATTCTCATTCACAGAGCTTTAACATATAGAGATTATTCCAGATTGATATGTTGGATGTAGTTAGAGTTTTTAAGCCATTATCCTTTAGTGTTTTCAGCTACTCCCTAACCCCAATGGCCATTAGAGGGCCACTGAGATAAAATGTTATGCCTGGCTTGGATATCGTTGTAAGTGACGTGGACGTACCCCAGTCATCAGGAACTCTACGGCGATGTATCGGAAACGATCTCTATAGTTGAACCCATCTCAACTTTTTATACTCCACTGGGATGTCGGCAACATCGCCGTAGAATCTGTCCCATATGATCAAAAAGTTCCAAGCAGCATTGCTAATGTAAGGGACGCACCCCCTTCACTTTTAACGTAGAAACCAGGCTTTATGGCATTTTTAAGCATTTGTCAAAAGTGACGTCAAAAAGTATTTATATTGTTTTTGCCTGTTTGATATTATGAGAGTGAAAATCTAGTGCTATTGACCTGTTTATTCCATTAGTTTTTACTGCATGAATTAACTCAGCAAGAAACTCTCTGAAGACTCCTATTACCGTAAATCCTAGAATTGTCTCCCCTGGGGGCTTATTTATTTTTGCTACTCTTTGTGGGGACCTATTGAAAGGAGTCTTATACAATATTTTAATATATGTCGCAAACAAAGCTCATTATGAAAACTCCTGTTCTCTAAAATATTGAATGAACAGTTTAAATTTTAGCATCAGTCTATATCAAAGTCTTCATCATCCTCTGTGGTGGAAGCCTATTCGATAGAGGTGGGGGGGGGGACTTATTTACGATTTGAAGATGTAACATGGGGCAATTCGAGGATTTGCGTTATCAATAGTTCCAGTGATATTCTTTATGTCTTTTTCATGTAAATTACGCCATCACAAGGCATCTTTCTCCTTTAGTGCTTCATATTCTACAATTTGCTGTTGAGATATTTGGCATGTCAGGTGAAACTAGATTTAATAAATTTGGTGTTGCTGTAACTGATTGGAGAAATCTTAATTTGATTTTTACATTCATCCCCTTATGAGACAATACTCCTTGTGGTAGCAATGACTCTACTTATGGTAACGTTGTGTTTATCGCCATGGTAGCCCTATGAGTCTCTGTTGTACCCTTATGGGTTGCCTTGTAATCTGGGGAGTCTCCTGTGTTTCAATGTTACCTTCTGGTAGCCTAGCGGAGTTTCATTTGTCTTCTTCAATTTCGTGTAATAAATTACATTTTGGTCCTTCATTAATTGGACCTCCTGATTCTGCATTTTGCTTTATGCTTCAGACCACCCTTATCTGTTTTTTGATCAGAAGTACCTAGTAACAACTGATCTTGTTTAGAACGAGACGAATATGCTCATCAACTTTTGATTCGTTGCAGCTTCTGAAGTTTCCTTCTTTAAGTGTGGTTTTGTCTATTTTTTAATTTCCTTATAGAGCATAGTCTACCCGTCAGTGTACAGTGCATTTGCTGCGCTCCTAGTTAACGGAATTTGTTGCTATATTTTTGTGCATGTCTGCGATTTGGGAGTTCGGTAAGTTTAGCACAGTTGTGATCAACAAGTGATTTCAATGTACGATACGATATTATGATCATCTGTTATGATTTTGTGATTTGACTGTCTGATGTTGCTTCAAAATGTACCGACCATCGCAACTCTGTTTTGGAGCTGGCCATTGACTGTTCTTTGCAGAATGGAAAGTGAAGATGTCCCATGTTGGGAGCTTTTATTAATTAGCTCCAAATGGCGGATGGTTTAGACTATATGTATTTGCAACTGACATGCGATTTAGTCTTCCTGATTATCGTCTCTGCACTCCTTTTAGCGGCGGTGCGCTGGCTGTCAGTGCTGCATACCTAACTTACAGTTTGGTATTGCTTTTTTTCATATTCTGGAAAAAGTTATACAGAGATACGTGGTATGGTATGTACCGTCCTAGGTCCGTTTTATTTCTTCCTCAGTGATTGTCTTTTGCTGGTGGGTGTTTCTTTGCAACTGGTTTTGCACATAAATTCCTTTTGAATTTTCCATATATTTTGAATTTCCTTATGTAGCCAGCATGCTGGTGGATCATCCATTAAATGTATGCACGTTCAAATTTATAGCCGTGAGGTTTTTATTGGCAGAACACTTAAGTTTTTGAAACTATAATGTTATGATCTGAGGTACATTCAAATTAGGTGGGCCTAGGAGTAGTTTTTTGAGGTAGCTGAATGGTTGAGTGTTGGCATTTAGGAAATTGAAACAAAGCTCAGTCAGTTTTGTGATTGTGCTTATCTGTCTATTGACAATTGCAATTCAGAGGTATTGGCTGGATTTCATCGGCTGGTTGTAACTGTTGTAATCCATTGTTAATGCACAACTGATAGGTGTGCATGACGTCAAAGTTTGTTTTATTTAAAGCATATTTTGTGTTGTAGAACCATGTCTTCTGTTTAGGGTGGTCATATGACTGTCTGTGTGAATGGAAAGAGTTTATAACCCTTGGTGCTTCATCAATTGTACTGTCTATCAGTGAGTGGGTATGCTTCGAACTTGGCATTGTAGCTTTAGGTGAGTCCGTCGCTCTTCACCATATACTTAATTGTCAGATTTTCTGCGTAGCCTATCCACACGCTAAATTTATTAAGTGAACTGGTGGAATTAGCACATCTTGCTTTTTCTAATCGAAGGGGCACGCACCTAAACGCTATTTTCTTCTCGTTTCGTTATGCATGCTTAAAGCAAAATACATTTGAGTTGAAATTACATGAAACTTATAATCAAACACTATTTACAATCTAAAAGTCGTTCATTGTATTGCAGGAATTGTTGGAAGCTTGGAGCAAGCTGTGCAAATTGTGCTGTACAATGTCGCTGGTATGGTGTTCTTCGTAAGTTATGAAGTATTAATTTGTTGTTCTCGAACTCTTTTTTCTTATTTTTGTACATCGTCATGGTGTTAGGATTCAGATCGAAGTATGCCTGTGACAACTTTTAGCTCGATAACGGGAAGATGACAGCATTTCTTCCAATTTGCAAAATAATTTCAAAGCTATTAGTGAATTTATGACATCCCTCATGCTTCTTGAAACAGTTAGTAAATTTGAAAAGAATGGTAGAGAGGCAGGAGCATCTTCTAGTTCAAAAGTCACACTACTTTACTAGACATGCTCAGTATAGTAATATATGAATGGTGTACTGTATAGAAGTGAAAGTCACGGCTCCACAGCTCTGAGCCGGAGGAAGATTTTGCTTTCTATGTTTTATTTGAGGAAGGTTTAGTAATTTGCATCAACAATCCAGTTTCAGTAAAGTTTTTTAGTTAGTGTGATGTGACATCGACTGTGAACGGCATAGCCCTTCTACAGTACAATTTTTTGAGACATGCATAATGCAGAGTTGGAGAACTTTGGCTAGTTTTGGTTTTCTTAAAAGAGGAAGGTTTATGATGAAGATTTGACAGCCGGAGGAAGGTTGGAACTTTTTGTGGACTCTGGTGTACTGGTGGAGCATTTAATATTTAGAGCCAAACAGAAGGAGGATTGCAACATCCCTATGGTCAGCGGAGGCCAGATTCATAATCCCAGAAGGTCAAATTGATGTCCTTTGTAGCCAAACTTTATGAACAACGGGAGGTATTGCTTCGATATCATAGCCATGGGAATCTTATGAAGTAATCACGCTGTATATACGCGAAGGCTGCAAAGAGTGTTCAACCAAATCTATGCAGCATAGTGCATTATGCTTGAGATGAGTTTCAATTATCGCAAGAGCATCCAGCACTTTAAAACTGCATACTGTTTCAAAAAGTTCTTTCATTCAGAGCATTACTTCACGGAAGATGGCATAACTTTGGAAATAGTTGTTGGATGTATGAATGTAAACAGATATGCTCACTAGTTCGAGAGATGTGAATTCGTTTTTGTCAGTCTCTTAAGAAACCTTGCACTTTTTATGAAGTGAAGAAGAGTATTGTAAAATTAGGCCCACTTGTAGACAACTATTTGCACGATGTCAAATGGAATCAAGCGGGTTGCAATTAGGTCAGATCAATAAAATTTTGTCTCGCAGGAAGCCATATGGCAGCCCTGGAAGGTATCAAGACAGTTTTAAAAACGTTTTATGGATTATGGCGTTAATCATAATGATTCATTATTTGCAACATTTGTGCACAACCTGATTCTATAGATGGAACCCTTCATACAGAATGCCAGACGTTTAAAAAGCAAAAAATTTGCTTCTGCTTTGATGGCGTCCATTTTTTATAGCATTTATGCTCATGTCTACAGGTGTCTGTGAGTCTTTCTATCGCAGCTGCGGTCAGAGTTGGGAATTTTATTGGTTCCGGTGAGCCAGCACTAGCGAAAATCTCAGCAAGAGTTGCTTTGAAGTTGACTGGTATGACATTATATTATTCCTTAGTTTCTGAGAGTTGTTACGCAATTTTGACTCAATTTCATTTTCACTCAAATTACCGTTTTTATTCAACCATATGCTTTAGTGGCTTTGTTTTCAAGTCTCAGCGAATCAACTTCATAGTAAAAATATGAATCAGCATTGATGATAGATCGCACCTACATTCCAAGCGAGGAGATGCTTTCTTGAAATATGGATGTTAAAACAGATAGAAGTTTGACTGCGCGCTGACATTTTGTAGGCACCCTTGATTATAAATCCACAGAAATTGTGCCAAAAACGAAGTGATAGCTGCGGTTTTCAATCGAATAAATACTCCGTTATGTTATCCCTGCCTTTTCATGTGAGAATTTAGGAAGATATCAAATCCTGGCATAGTGCTACCATGGAGCTTAGGGGCAGAAGTTCCAAGATTCCTGCAAATCCTCAGTTCATACATTAGTGCCTCGACAGGTTCGGCGTTCGTGGATCAAGAGTGTTCTTTGTCAGGAATTTGACCTCTATTTCAGCGCTCACAGAAGTTACTCCCCCTTCCCCTTAGTGATTTTTTCTGGTTGTATAAATGACAAAACCCATACGCATTCTAAGCTTTGCGATAACTATTTAGCAATTTTAAGCTAGAACTGGCTAACTTGTTGTTGTAGCCACATTGTCGATTCTATCCAACTGAAATCTTATTGCACTTGCATATCAGGATGGCGAGTTTGTGTACACTCTCTAACTAAAAACAAAACAGCAATGCAACGCGAGATCAGATACTGTGAGCCCAATCATCAAATCACATTATGTATTTCTTGTCGTTTTAGTTGATAATTTGGCAAGGCTACCATAGACTTATGTATCTTTTTGATTAATTTAAGTTCTTCATTGGATTGTTCAAAATTCTAATTTTTTGTTTGTTTTGAATTCTAGTCATGGTTGATGTTTCTATTGGCTTGTTCTTGTTTGCACTTCATGACGTCATTGTTTATGTGTTTACGTCTGACAGGTAATCATTAAGGGGTTAGCCAACTGTGAAGGAGACACCGATTGCTAATTCCATTTTTCATTTGCTGTCCTTTTACAATCCTTTATAGTTCTAATGCGGATGTGATATTCACCTGCTACCTCCACTTATTTTCTTTCGGAACACTGGAGCAGTAAGAAGAAAGGGGAAGACCTAGCAAAACTAAATACCAAGCAAAGTAGGAATACAATGCAGAGGAGGAAATATGTCTGCTTTTGTGATGGAATTGTATGGCTTGGTGACAGTAATTTCATTAGAAGCCATGAGATTGGTCTATGATCCGTTCTTGCAGGCCCGTCCCTACGCACTTTCTTTGGGATTTCCGAACAGAAATTGGCGTGATTCTCATGACTGAAGATTAGTTGTCCTCGTTTTTCATTATTTTATGTTTAATTTGTTAGCAAATTTTGGAATTTGTAAATGTAATAAATGAATTGTCTCCTACGCTGCAGCGCCTTATTCTTCTTACTGGGGTCTTACAACATAAAGAGTTAGAGACCTTTGCCGACAGAAATAATAATTTGTTATTTGGTTATTTGCCGATAGAATTTTTGTCTGCAAGGTAGAGGTGAAACATCCTTCCTCACTCCACTATAGGATCGGGCCTGAATTCTTGTTTTGTGGTTGAAATCATTTTTTAAATGTATACGATTGATTATAATTAGCAGAAAGTTTGTGCTACTAGTCGAGGATGCGAAACCTGTTAGCTGATAGTTTAGAAAGCTTCTTCAAACTACTAGAGATGAGCGATATCATTTAGCAGCAATGGTGGACAGTGTTGCAGCCAATCAGCTTCTGAATCCCAGCTCGTGTGTACTCCCAATCAGTTAGTATATATGAATGTGACTGAATCGTATGAAGATATAAACAATGATGGTCAAGGAGTTTCAAAGCTTTATGAAAGCTCTTTACGACCTCCGACGAGCTGGAAGCGTAGAATTATCACTGTTTTCGAAGTGAAAGAGTTATTATTCTTAGTGTTATAGCGCTTAGATATTGTTGCTGAAAGATATATGGAAAGTTGCGGAAGGCTAATTTTTGCATTTAATTGTTGTTTAAAGCTGGTTGAATTTGAATGGACAGAGTTGAAACCCACTAAGTTTTGTCAGTTTTGTCAGACACTTTTTGAGCAGACATTGTGCTCAGAGATTAGACTTTCTGTTTCTTTTGAATTCGTCATATCTAAGTTTGACTTTTTTCATTTGTTCAAGGTCTTCTTTGTAGGTCTGTTATTGAGATTGCATCAAAATTGATTTACTTGATTGCAGTTATAGAAATCTTTGATGGTTTGCAGGTATTTGTCATATTTTGAATTTCTTGATCATTTTGGTATACATTACCTAACAATTTGTATAAATGACTCGTTTTCTATTTAGGAATTATATCGTTTTTCTTTTGATTGTCGTTGTATTTTAATCAGTACCTTCAAAATTCTGAATATCTATTCACCATTATTCGATGCTTTTGTTTACTCACTCGAAATTGCTTCAACATTTTTTCTGTGTTAAGGAGGAAATTTTTAATTTGAAGCTTTTGCCAAATATACCACGAGATCTTTTCTCATTTTTTTAAAAATATCTTTACTGTTGTTAGCCCATTCACAATTTGGTCATTGTACTAGCTATATATTCATTAATGGTGTTTTACGTCCCGCTCACATTTTCCACAACTATATAATGTTAGAACAGTTAGAAAGTGGAGCAACTTAGCCTAAATTTTATGGTTGGGTTTATGTACCTGTCGCCTAAGGCCCCGTGTCTTATCCTTTTTGTGCTTTTCCCCCTTTTAGCAATTGCAATGAAAGAGACCCCCTTACCAATGTAAATAGTAGCCATTTTTGGATCGACACAAGCTAACGTCATTGGACATCGTAGTTTGCAGTTCAAAGTCAATGCCGTTAGGGAGCGGTCATTATTTATGACCGGGGTGGGGACGGAAGATAAAATGGTGGGGTAACAGAAAAAAATAGGCTGTGTTAGGTGGGGTAGTAGAATAATTTTTGAACTAAAGAGTAGTATAAAAGCATACACCATATCTAAGCACAAAAGACGCCTTGTTTTACTGTTTTTCTTTGGTGGGGTAAAGGAAATTTGAATTTATCAAATGGCGGGGTAAACTCTTTTTGAGGGCACATAATACTTTCTCTTTAGTCCCCACCCCGGCCATAAATAATGACCCTCCCTTATATGACCTATTTTATTAGTACATCAGCTGTAGAGTAGAGCCCAATTTATCCCATAAAAGGACATTATCAGTTCTTTTCAAAAGGTTCTGTTGGTCAAAGTTTATCATAGAATGCATCATACTGTGACTGATGATGGTAGCTTGCTGATCCCCTTTTAAAACTCAATTCCCTCCTAGGGTTGGAACTCCCCCCTGTTAGGAAATGTGGCCGTGAAGTATTATTGTACCGTAGTCAATACAGTAATAAACGCCTTCTTTTTGTTGGTCAATTTCTGTTTCTTTCGGATTCAATTCACCTCAGGTCCACTTATGGACTTCGGTGAATGTTCTACCTCATGTTTTGTACTTGTGTCGTAGTGACCCTAAACACCATGAATAAATCCTTCGCCTCAGATCTTCTTCATCATTCACGCAGAACCGGCTTTTCCATTTTTTGGCATGTCATCCACAGTATTCTCAGCCAACATCTGGACATCAACTTACATCAGGAGTCACTAACCTCTTTGATACTAGGAGCTACTTCAAGGGAGCCAAGTATTGCAAAAGGCCTCCATTTGATACCACAAAGCTGCCTGATTTACCTTTAATTTTTGGAACTGGCCTGCTGGCAACTGATGTGGCTGCTACGGGCAAAGTGTTGCTTGCTGGCTCCGGGTTGGTTACCACTGCCCTAAATCATCTTTGTCATAGATCACTTGAATAGGTCATTCCCTTTCGATCGTTTCTCCCTTACTCCAGCTGCTGTACACATTCCGCGTAGTTAGTAAACGTGTTACTTTTTATAGTTATTCATTAATTCGTGTGTAATGTTTCGTCAGCCAATGTTCCGTATGTTTATGTGTACAATCATGTTCAAGATTTAGTCGGTAGATGAGTTCGTTTACATATCATCGTGTAGCTCTGGCTCCGTGTTCTCTGCACGTCAAAAAGACTGCATTCATTTCAAACATAAATGAGAACCGGCTCGTCATCATCAAACAACATCGAATCCTCATGTTTCTAAAATATGATATTTTTGACGTAGGTTGTCTTGATGGGAGTAGTTAGAGGTCTGGGCTATCAGAAATATGGAGCCATCATAAATGTTCTGGCATTTTTATGCCTTGCTTCCCTTGCCTGCATGCTACTGATTTTCAAAGCAAATCTTGGAATCTTTGGTAAGTTAAGTTCTTTTTATTTTTATTGATTTTTTGGCATTATCGCTAATTTTTTCCAAGTTAGCAGTATTTTATTTGCTGGCCCTAGTTAACAGCCCTAGTTAACAGCTCTTTTGACGAACGATAAGGGTGATTCCTTGTATAAGTCCATTTGTAGATCATGTTTCCTAATTGGCCGTGTCTTGATGATTCCTCATAGAAATTCCAGGCCATTTCTGGGAATTGAAATTCCTGCTTTATTCTAATACACATTTATTACTTTCATCGCAAGGTAGTGTACTGTAGAACTATTTAATTGGCAGCTTGCATTGTATCATTAAGTAAATGCATTTTCCATAGATAATTACATCGTTTTATATATTCCTTCATGATCCAAGTTTTATAGTGTCAAATTATGCATTTATCCACTATTGAGTAAGTGCTTTGGACATCAGATACGAGGTTTGCGGTCATATTTAGCATTCGATAAATCTGATTCTTTGATTACATCTTTTAGGATATTGGATTGGAATTCTTATAGCAATCATTGCTCAAGTAAGTCTGTCATTTTGTTTTAGCAGTTATCCAGAGTTTTTTTGAAGACGTTTTTTCATCAGAAAATTTCCTGAAGAAGCTAGACGCGAAATGTTAAAAATTTGTTTTTATTCTGAATATTTATAGTACTTTTCAAAAAGTGAGCCCGGACTCTGATTGACATCATTGTTTGTAGTCGTGCAGATCGTGTAGTATAGCTAGTGTTTATTCAAATGCAGTCAGCCATCGTCACCTTACTTGAATCATTCTTAAGATAAACTGTAAGCTTTTTGTTTCAAGAAGAATCATTTCTCGTAATTGCAAAACCTACAGCAAGGCAAGCTTCAAAGCAGATATAAGAAACATATCCTTTGATAATCTTACCACCCAGGATCTTAGTTCTGAATGGAATAGTTTCAAGAGTCATCTGATGCAATGTGTAAACAGACATGCCCTTCTTGTTGAGAAAAAAGTGAGTTGGAGGGATTTCTTCTAGCTTGTCTTCGCATTTCAGACAAATATATGAGAACGTAGCTGTCTGAGGTTGATTGGGTCACATATCGGAGAATGAGGAGAGAAGTGACATTGTTGGTCAGGAAAACATGACAAATTACACTAGAACCATATTTCGCGAGAGTATTGAGTCGCCAGAAGAGTATTTTAGAATGATTATGAAAAAAGTGTCCAAAAGGAAGTGACAGTGGAAGTGTAAAATAGTTGAAATTTGTAACCAACTAGTTATATGCAATAGCTTTAGTACCTTTTTGCGAATATATTGGTGATACTGCACGGCATCTTGAATGGCGTAAGGAATAAGGCCCAGGGATACAAACTCGAAATTAGTATTTGATCAAGAGTCTATCCAGAAAATAAGAGGAATTTGATCTTTCAAGGTTAGAGGAATCAGATTTTGTAAAGATTCTTAAAAGTTGTAATATTTCAAAGACTGAGGGCATCGATAATCTGCCACCAAAAATGCTAGGGGACGCCGCAGAAGAACTATCTGCCCCATTTAGTGGATTGAGTAATGGAAGTATGCTATTAGCTGTTTTTCCCATAGCAGAAAATGTGGGAAAAATCATTTCTGTCTTTAAGTCGGGTGATCAAACAAGGCTAGATAGCAGTAGGCCTGTTTCCGCGTCAATTTGGGCTTTAACAAGGGAGATACCCACAACATGTAGTTATCTTACTCACATAAAAGAGTAGACAGGAGATTAATAATTGCCTTGGTGCTAGTGCTTTCTCTATTGACCGCCGGAAAACCTTTGATACAGTACCTTATGCAACTTTGCTAGAAAAATTACTAAGTTATGGTATAGATGGTTTTGAGTTGGAGCAAGTAGGAGATTATGTCTTTAATAGGAAGCAAAAGGTGACCTTTGACAACATTAATTCATGCAAGGAAATCGTTCATGTGGCATCCTACAAGGATCATTTCTGGTCCCCCTTCTATTTAGGTTGATAGTCAACGATATCTATATTCTCCTCTCTCGAGCTGAAATTATAGTATATGCCAATAATACTGTTTTGTATTGTACAAGAAAGAACTGAACTGAGTTTTTGTTGTACGGGACATATGGAATGCTTTAAAACCACCCGAAAGTAGAAGTCAAAATCTATGATCAAGTTATTAACGAGGCAAAATCATACAAGTATATGGAAGGTGGACCTGGATAACCAACTGAATTAACATCAGCATTTTGAAAAAGTATGCTGAAAACATAAGCAGAGCATCTATTTCGGGTTCGTGAAAAAGACAGTCGATATGTTGAAGAGTCTGCATATAAAGCAATGACTATACCATTACAATTGTATTACTACACGTTACGGTTCGCTTTACCCCTAAGGAACTTTAAATGGATTAGAGAATATACAAGAATGAGCAGCCATATTTGTCGATCCGTGAACAAGAGTAATTTCATGAAGCAGCATTAAAAGAATACGAAATACAGTAAACTCCTGATAACTTGAACCTTCAAGGGACCAAGGAAAAGCTCGCGTTAAATGGCGGTTCGAGTTATAAGGAGTATTTTTGTATGAAAGTGTTGCCCAACGGAATGCAGTATACTATGCAGTATTGGTTCTACTTCGCGAATGTTCCAGTTATAAGGGGTTCGAGCTACCGGGATTTTACTGTAGAAGGGTTGCCATGGAGATGTTAAAAGCATTATATTATCTAGTATCGAAAAGTTTGAATGGATATTTCAAAGGACATCAGTATGCAATAATCACTAGAGGCAATCACTCTTTTGTTGCCTTGATGAAAATGCGAACAGAAACTGGACAACAAGCATTGGTTTGTCAAGGAGCCCGAATTTTTAACAGACTTGGGAAAACAATACGAGATGAAGCATCCATTCTATGACTTAAAGAAACTGGAACATTCCAAAACTCTATAAGTTTATATATGCTGAAGAACGATGGGAAAATAGACATTTTTCAGAGTTTGAGCCTTAATTTCGTATTGACTAGATTTTAACCATATAGATTGTTATTAAAGCAGGAAACAGGTCCCTGATTGGCATCGGACTGCCACTTTTGACCAAGCTATCCTGTTAAAATAGTAGCTATCATCATAATAAATATATATGTATATTTAAATATATATATATATATATATATATATATATATATATATATATATATATATATATATATATATATATATATATATATATATATATATATATATATATATGTGAAAACTTTGAATTTAATCTGTGCACAGTTAAGAGATAGGATAAACAAAGAAATGACTCTGAATCTTCAAGTGACAATTTATATATATATATATCTATAGCACGAAAAAGCGGAAACATTCTTTTGGCATACTGAAAGCTTTTTTCGTCCGACACTCGTCAGAGTATGAAACGTCGGATAACGACCGAAAGGTGAACCGAAATATATAGCCAGATGCGGGTGCACGTGATATGATGAATAATGCGTCTATTTGGCCCTATGATTGGCCAATTAGCACCTATTCACCATTGTTTACTTGAAGAGTCCAAGTGAAAAAACGAACTCTTTTTGTTTACACAAGACTGGGTTTTGAGTCTTGATGTAAACCGATTCCAAAACACCTAAATGAAAGGACGATCTTGCTTGCCCAATGATCCGAAAATTATCGTCTGTATATGTTTTGGCGCATTCTGGATTTGTTAGAAGATGTTGTCCTATGGCCGAATCGCTTTTCATTTTAGAATTAGAGTTTTTACATGTACGAGGCGGCTGTTCTCTTGTTGTAGTGTTTTTCGTCCTGATGCTCGTGGGTACATGTTGTTTTATTCTATCTGCTAACCTCTGCGTAGTGCGCCCTACGTACCGAGCTTCACATCGGCACGAAAAGTCGTAAACTACACAACTTTTTTGGGTGGTAGGAACGCTATCTTTTTTAGCAGATGGTAGCATGACCCTCGTATTATAAACCGCACGGGGCTTCACAGCATAGAAACAAGATGTAATGGCTTTATTGATTTGGTTTTCAAATTTAGATGAAACATTTCCAATCCGGTTTACCTGAAATTGCCCTGGATTGGAAATGTTTCATCTAAATTTGAAAACCAAATCAATAAAGCCATTACATCTTGTTTCTATGCTGTGAAGCCCCGTGCGGTTTATAATACGAGGGTCATGCTACCATCTGCTAAAAAAGATAGCGTTCCTACCACCCAAAAAAGTTGTGTAGTTTACGACTTTTCGTGCCGATGTGAAGCTCGGTACGTAGGGCGCACTACGCAGAGGTTAGCAGATAGAATAAAACAACATGTACCCACGAGCATCAGGACGAAAAACACTACAACAAGAGAACAGCCGCCTCGTACATGTAAAAACTCTAATTCTAAAATGAAAAGCGATTCGGCCATAGGACAACATCTTCTAACAAATCCAGAATGCGCCAAAACATATACAGACGATAATTTTCGGATCATTGGGCAAGCAAGATCGTCCTTTCATTTAGGTGTTTTGGAATCGGTTTACATCAAGACTCAAAACCCAGTCTTGTGTAAACAAAAAGAGTTCGTTTTTTCACTTGGACTCTTCAAGTAAACAATGGTGAATAGGTGCTAATTGGCCAATCATAGGGCCAAATAGACGCATTATTCATCATATCACGTGCACCCGCATCTGGCTATATATTTCGGTTCACCTTTCGGTCGTTATCCGACGTTTCATACTCTGACGAGTGTCGGACGAAAAAAGCTTTCAGTATGCCAAAAGAATGTTTCCGCTTTTTCGTGCTATAGTGAAGTTCTGTAGTACCAACAGACTTTTCATATATATATATATATATATATATATATATATATATATATATATATATATATATATATATATATATATATATATATATATATATATATATATATATATATATATATATATATATATATATATATATATATAATTTAAGTATATATGTATATTTGTATTATTATATATGCGATTATTAGAAAAGAATCCAATTCCAGGCTACAATTGTCAATGCTAATGGCTAACTCTTGTCTTTCAATATTGTTTTATAGCCCTTTATATTATTTATCTCTATTGGTCTGTCCACTTTCACTGACAACTTTTTAGGGCAGTCTAACTTTAGTACAAGGGATGATGTCATCATGATTTAGCTACTCTATAAAAATTGTTTTTGTCAGCTTATAGGTGCAATTTGCTTCCACGAATCATTGCTAGTTGTTATGAATTCCATTCATTTATTTCATTATTTTCCAAGTGAGCTTGAAGTTAATTTGTCACTATTGTGGACTCAGGAACTACGTTTACAATAACTGGGCATTATCATATCTTTTTTGTGAACTTCTGTAGTCAGCTTGGGAACTTCTTTTTCATTTAAAATTTGTGAACACTGTTATTTTATATTGTTGATTTTTATGTTAGAACATTGCATTGTTCGTACTGCTCTACAAGATTGACTGGACGAAGATCTCAGAAAAGGTATATGCAAAATTGAATTGTTGCAGTTGGTATTGATTTTTGTATTAACCTCCCAATTGTACGACTTCCTTAAATATAATGACACCCAGACCTGATTTATTTCTATACACCAAGGCCATTGCAAAGATGATGCTTCTTACGGGAGAGGATTATGACATATAAATTTGCCGGCGACGTGGGCGTGGCCTCCAAAAATGGGCACGGTTTCTGATACCGCAGCCAATACCCTTCGATACGCTGCTAATATTGCCGACAACATGCTAGATACCTATTGGGGATATCTGCAAAAATTGCAGGATATTACGACAACCCGCACTATTTGCAAACAGTCATAGGGTTTGCCGAGAAAAGGAAAAATTTTTCTGAGGAAGTGTTTTCTAGGGGAGCGTGATGCCCCCTTACGCTCCCCTCGCTACGGGCCTATTATACACCGTCACTAATCTGGTTGCTATAGAGATGGAAATAGGAAGGTGTTTAAAAGCCACTTTGATTATGCTAAAATTATTTTTGGCAAAATAGTTTTGCTATATAAAGACTTACTTTTGTCACAATAAGTACTGTTCAATGATTAGTCTCTATAATAATTAGCCAATGCATGCACAATAGAACTTTGCTCTAAACATTGGCATAGAAGACAGTTTGTTCTATTGATTTGTGTAAATATATGTCAAATTTAAAGTCAAGATCATATAGGAAAATTTATATTTGCAGGTCAGAGAAAATGTTGGCGTTGCAGTAGACTCGAATTTAAGTGAACATGGATTGAAATCGGATGATGATAAAGATGAAGCAGAAACATTTGATTTGAAGCTAGAATCTCGTAATTCTGTCGAATGTCATATAGATGGCTCCCAGAGGGAAGATGTCTGTCTTATCACTGAGACGAATTTGTCTAATTCTAGTGAAAATGGGAAAATCGGAATGGAGGAAACCACGGGTACGATTTTAGGATTTGTTATCAATAGTTATGTCACGAAAAAGCGGAACATTCTTTTAGCACACTGAAAGCTTTTTAGTACTGAAATCTTCTAAAATAATACTGAAATAATACTGAAATATTTTAGCTGAATACTGAAAGTATGCTAAAAGAATGTTCCTGGTTTTTCGTGCTATAGTGAAGTTCTGTAGTACAAACAGATTTTTCAATAGTTATGTTTCATTGAATTGTGTGAAATCTTTTGCTGGGCTGCCCCAAATATCTCATAAACTTATACTATGAAAATGTTAAAAATTTGGGTATCCATTTTTAGGCAGAACAGTGATAGTTATGTCTTTCATTTCACCGATTTGCGACCAGACATGTCAGTATTTAATTGTAGTACTTTCTCTTTTAGAACGTTTCGAAGCAACACAGGGTACTTTCGCACATTCGGATAAAGTAGATGATTGTGAGGTATTTTTTGTCTACAAACGGCCTCATTTTTCAAAACTAGATATTTTCATTAAAGTTAGTGTGATATCGGTTTTGCTTTTTGGAGTAATGGCATCGGCCATCGTGCGAGTTTATCGTTAGCTTGGCAGGAGCTAATTGCTTTGAAATTGAAATGAAAATGTTGATGACAGCACACCATATATGAGCTTTTAGATTTCAAAAATTTTAGATTTCACAAAGATTATTGTAATACCAGTAGAATTTTACGACACTTAGACTTGTGTGGCGTTGAGTCTCATTATTTAGATGAAACACAGTTTCGCATTTTGTCATATACACTAGACCCTGGAAGTAAGTAGTACAATTTCTCGTTCAGTAACTTGTAAGAGTTGCTAGAGTATCATGAAGCGGTCGGATGGATTATGAATAAGAGCGGGTTTATTGAACGGAGCATACAGTTGATTAAAGTTGGATGATACCATTGTTGTCATTTTCCTAATACTCCCCATTCTGGAGTTGGTATCTTTCCAAAACATTGCATTTAATTTGAAAAAGAATATGCTAGGGTTACATTCTCACACGAGCTGTTCCATCTTGCTTATATCAAATACAACTAATGGTGTAACACTGTTGATATCCTACAATCCACAGTTAAAGAGTAGTTTTAATCATATTTTCCATTAGTTTGGTAAACTTTTGGATTTATCATAATCTTAGAACAGTATTTACTAATGGACCAGTTGAGCACAGGAGCCGCTTATGTTTTAAAAGCTTTGGAGCCTTGAGCAAAACCTTGAAACCCTTAGGAAGCATTGCTGTCCTGAGTTGTTTGTTTAAGTTACCTTCTGCAGACTATGCGTGGGTTTTGTCTCCTCATTATGCCTGAAATAGTAGGCACAGTTCTTAGTGGCAGCGTACCATTAGTATTAGAACATTTTAAAAATAAGTTTCTCAAATACTTTGGTACAAGTTCAAGGACTTGTATGTTATCTTCGTGAATGCCTCTTTTCTTACATGATCACTGATAGTTCGCCAGCCAAGATTCTGAATTATTGGAGCAGCAGAAACATGGTGTGGGTTGTTAGTTACAATTCTAGCAGCTCTATTTTGGATTTTTTGCGAGATGTCGATTTTTGACTCCTGTTCTGTTAATAGTATGGAGAACAGGAGCCTTGAAAATATATTTTTTACGCGGCATATGTCTGGTCAGATAGTTTCATAATTCCCTCATACTTTTGCGAATTAATGATTCATTTGGCCACACACAATTCGTTCAAAGACTGTATTATTGATGCCAGAATATTAATTGGTCTATTGGCCTGTATTTTACTTTTCAATAACAGTTACTAGTTTTAAAGATCGGGGGTAACATCAGGTTCTTTGAACTTTTGCGGAAAGCTGCGTGTATACCGTCAGTGAATTAGGGACACAGGATATCTTTCGTCATGTGGATATTTTTGTTGCTATTTTTGTTGGGGTCCAATACGTATATATGACTCATTACGTCCCATGGATGTTCATGTTCTAAATGGACTGTTGTGACAAATGCTGCCTTGCTATTTATATTGACGATGTTTTCATGTTCCTTGTATTTTACTACGGCGCTGCCGGCCTTAAAGTCTAGATCCGGACACGCCGTTTCGTCCTTATATATTTGATCTACGCCTAGGGAATTAGTGATGTTCGCAAAGTGAGAATTTAAGTATTCAGCAACAATCATATCGTCAGATTTAACTTCATCATTCTCGATAAGAATTACTCTATGTGTTATTAGATTAGCATTGGAAAAATGATTTGATAATCTTCCAGAGTTTCATTTCGTTGTCGATAGATGTATCTATCGGCATATGAAAACTTTTCGTTTAGCTTACCTGTTCATTTTTTTTAACGAAAAATTTTCGTCGCTTTCCTTAGGGTAGGTTAAATGCTGCTTGTCATTTCCTCTAAGGATTTTTGTTTTTAACGGTTCATGTTTCTTAAACACGGACAAAAGCAGAAAGTAAAATAGAATAATCAATTGCAAAATTCTTCAGTAATTTTAACTGCAGGTCCCATTGAATGACCTCCAGACAGACTTTAGAGTAATCCCGTTAGTGGGCTACTTTTGGGGGCAGGTTTGCACACGTAAAGCCTCTGATATTGTATTTGATATTGTATATGTCAGATGATGATGATCACTATACCCTGTCTCATACAAACTGACTTTTCAAAATGAGTGCTTTTATTCTATAGCATAAAGTCCATAGCTGTACCCTTAGTTGTCTTAAAACAAATTGGCCCTTTATGAAGACTGTATGACTGGCAAATTTCAAGCAATTGACACATTTCCTCTTTATCAACTTCCATATTGTTGTCCCCCAATATAAGAATATTCTAAAGTGGAATATCATAACCGTCAATGACTATGCAAATACACTTGTTTTTATAAGAAACAGGTTTATAAGGAACCTAGTACTAGACAGCCTGAAATTTAGGAAATGGGTAGAACTACAAAGAAAGGGTTAAGAAATTTTTCTGTGCCATTTTTAGCAGTTTTGGAAACACGGTTTTCCTCCACGGATTTAGAAGTGTCTACTACAGTATGTTTTAGGTGCTTAAAAGCCCATAAGCCTTACGAACATTACAAAAGACAGTGTTTTTACGTGTTATTTTCGTTTTCCTATTGTTACCATTAATAAATTAGATGCAGGTTCTTTCAAAAGATTTTTGTAGCGCCTCTATTTGTAGACTTGGTTCTTGCCAATGTTTGTTTCGAAACCAACGGTTAGTTCGAGAACATGTATATAGTACACCTTCAATCACTGCCAAAAGTCCTTGGAACACCCTTTGACCGCAGCATTTTATGTGACAATTATGAGATTCCGGTGAAGCACAACGGATTACGCCCCCCCTACCCCCCAGAACAATGTTGAATTAACGGTTGGGTTAGCTGACAGTTGTGTGAATGCAATTTGACTTACTTACTGTGTATAAAACCTGTATAAATCAACATTGTTTTCAAGGGGAGAGGGGAACGCTCACCAGCCAGATCAAAAAATACAGTAAGTGTTCCAAGACTTTTGGCATTGATTGTTCATAGATTACAAGGGGATCAGGACGCAAGCTGTTGTATTATTATTGGGTTACCATGGAAACCAATTAGCTTTTTAAGTTTTTTAATCCGAATTCTAAGTAGGGTTTAAATATAATTATAACAAAGAGTTTACAATTTGAAGCAGTGGCCCCCCTGTATGATAGATGGTCTACGCATCAGCCACGAAGGAAACAGATGAGGAAGATGAAGAAGTTGACTGTGAACAGGATCATACTGAAACGTACCACATTTTGGGAGAGCAATCCGGATCCTATATGAACACGGTTGGTGTACGGATGTAGTAACTGTAGTAACTTGGTACAATGCAAACATGGGGAAAATTCGCCTGCTATTTGGTGATGGCTCTGAGCACTACCTTGCACCAGAAGAAATAGAAGGTGTTGACGTTATGTGTATGAAATGATTGTTTCAACGTGATACCATTTTGTGTAATTCATGTTCTGTTCGGTTTTCTAGTACATCTTTTCTTGTATCAAAGAGCTATCGTTATTCAGGTGTACCTGCAGATTTTAAAAGAAAGTTTCAGTTCTGGACTAAAAGAACTTTCTTATAAAAACGTGTATCTACGTTTCTTACACGCATATCAACGATCTCGTCAGTCTTTTTCTTTCTAAAATCGGGGTGTATCTCTAAATTTAGAAAGGGTGTTTTCCTAGAATCTAAAGGGCGTGGTTTCAATATTTTTCTTGGTTTCGCACGCAGACCCCGATCCTACCTTTTCGCTATTGCCCCCCCTTACCTTTTCAGAGCTGGCTTCATCACTGTTACGTATGAGATTTGCTCTCTCGTGTTTACCCTTTTTCATTGAATACCTAGGCGTATCCAGAAGTTCTTCAATACTTTTTTATCCATGATTAAGGAGCTCTTTTAATTGCTTCGATCTCCCAGCTCTAGAAATCTTGTACTGGTACCGGTGAATGGTGGGTGCCGCGTTCCTCTCGCCTCACAATCCACTTCCGTACTCGGTGTACAAGCGCGGATCCAAACTTTTGTCGTCCGACACTTGTCAGAGTATGAAACGTCGGATAGCGACCGAAGGGTAATAGTAGGTAAATTCAGGGCCTTTTTTAACATACAAACTGGGGGGCACATGCCCCCCAGTTCTCAACTTTGCCCCCCGAGTGAAGAGGTTTTGACCCCTGAAAAATATCCCTTTTTGATAGGTTCTCAGCTATGTTGTCAAACAACTACTGCTGTCATCGTGTTGCAATGAATGGGACCCCTCGAGTTTCCTTGGCAAAAGAATGAAACACAATAAAATTTTTGCATAACATTAGGAAAATGTGTAATACACGAACAGTACGTTATTGTAACAATTACAAAACTAGAGATTTCATCTCCAAATTTTTTATGCCTATACTTGACACTTATGAACATTGTTTCAATATATCACAGCTGTAAATGACACAGCCTTGATATTTGCCTGGAAATAATCATATGTCCTTAGCTTGCTTTCCTAGAATCACGTCCCTTTTTGAGAGTTTGCCCCCCCCCCCCCCCCTAGTAAAAATATGTTGAAAAAGGCTGCGGGTAAATTGCAACCTCTTTCTTAATGGAAGCTGTTCTTGCTCTTTTCATATCCCGCTCCTCACTGGAACATGTTCGTCATAGATTTGTGCTATCCTATCGATCGTATGGATGGAAACTACATGACGTGAGGATCGCTTTGAAATCCTGGTCCCAGAATTGTGCGATCCACACCATGTGCGATCCTTGCCTTGCGTCACCAGCGATCCTAGTGGTCCTATGGCAACCAAGCTTAAAACTGGATACCCCATGGCCAGTGATAACGGCGGAACATGAGATAAGCTTGGCAAAGAGTTTATTGAGCACAGGACTGAGGACTCAACTTTAGTGACTTGACCAGAAGTGTCCTCGAGGTGCGCTTTCTTCTCGATAGCATGGGTAAGTCTACTTATTTAGAATTGTTTACTTCCTTCGCCTGCTAATGTTGCTCCCTTTGTAGCCCCTAGCTCTCATGTCTGACTCTGTCTTGCCGATATGCAAATTGTTAGGTTACGAAAATTGTTAGCGAAATTGGCCTGTTATTGTTAGAAAATAAGGCGGATATTAAGAATAGGGACAGTTTAAATTTTACTTGTAATCTGATATCTTTGTAGGCCTATGCTTTTCTGTAGGGTTACTTTTTCATATATAGTATATTATCTTATTCCATCGATGTTTCATCGGAATTAATCGGATTCCATTGATATCCTATCTCATACACCCATGTACTAAAAGTGCGTGTTCTAATTGATCGTATATTGTGCCTACCGCTACTAAAGAATGGTGAAGGTGTGGAGATAAGAAAATGCCATTTTTGTGGTTATGGTCTGACTATCTAACCGTCCCGCTTTCAGATGATTTGTCCCGCGCCCCGCAGTAACCTAGTTCGGGACGCACTTTGTCCCACTGCTGGTGATTTATCCAAACCACTTTCACGGAAAAGCTGTAGGGGAGGTCATCTAAAAAGTAAGTTAGATTTTAGGTGAACAGCTGGATGCGGCGCTACTGCAGAATCGTACCTCTCCTAGAAATAGATGGCCTACTGCCTAACAAACTATACACCATTCGATAGCTCTCGGTGAGTAGATTACGATGATACTGTCATTTACGCTGGGTGCTCGATGAACTGAGGCTCTTGACTTTCAGATGAAAGTGCACACTAAGCACCTACAAAGAGAATCTACCTTGAAAGCACACTTTTCAGATTTAGAAACAAAAGAAATCATATGAATATTCAGGATTTTGTCGCTTTCATTAGTAACATTAATATAATCAGATCTAATTAACAAAAATTCAATAAGCAGATTCAAAATTCTCCAAGACAAGGACACTTTTTACCTTTTTGAGGAAAAAGGCGGGGATCTAGACCCCCAGGACCCACTCGTTAGTCGTTAGATGCGCGCCTACTCTACTTACGCTGATACATGCACTTTGCATTGCCAGCCGGTTTCTCACACTTCAGGGTTTAGACACTGCGGAGTCATAAGGGGTATGTATGCAAATCGTAAAATGATTTACGTTATAATTTCTCTTCCATATGCAATTTCCCAACTGTTATCGCATATTCTTGGCGTACATGATGAGAGGTTTCGAATGGTATATAGCTTGTGGGCAAATGCTGTGCAGCAGGTTGTTCATATCCGCCATTATTACTCCAGGGTATAGGGGGCGGGAAGATATTTAGAGGAGCCACCAAAAATTTTTGGACGTCTATTGGTGGTCATCAAAAATAAAGCTGCAAATGGGGGACTTAGGTAGTGAAAAACTACTTTGTATAAAAGGTGTCCCACTTTGAGACATTATGAGTAGGTTCGAAAGCCTGGTTACCTTGCAACCACTGGTCAACCCATTTGTCCAATTATATTTTAACAAGCCCCAATCTACAACTGGACTCTGCACCTTTGTGCAGATAGATATTGCACACTACACACTAAGCATATGACTGATTCGCAAAACTTTCATATACTTGTCTTTGAGTTATACACTCCTCATTGAAACCCAGGCATTCAGTTTGAAGCCCAGATCAGAGGCCACTATAGACTACAATTCATCTACCTTTTTTCTCTTTCAGCTGCCTTAGCTCAAACTGACCAACCATATACCATTTTGCATTTATGTACATGTATGTACCTGTGTATGCATGTATTGACTTTTTTACAGGAGGGGCTGGAAATGGGGCATGTCATCTTCACTCCTACTTCCATTTCCCATTTCTTTCTCATAAATGTAGCAGTATAAATTGCCATTTTTCATATGTATTGTGAAGTGAAAGTGCCAGGAAGTAACTGACTTTCAACAGCTTGTCTGGAGCTCACAACTCCCCTGAATTTATGTCAGGAGCTCTATAATTGGGCTATTTGCATATCTATATTTACTAGCTTTTTAGCAAAATACAAGAAATCAATGCCATGTAACCATTTGCATTTCTTGCTTTTGTGGAAAATGAGTGATAATTTCTTAAATCATATCACTGTAGTGGAAGCAGGCCCACTAGAGGTGGTATGAAGCTTGGGGCAAGTTAAATAGCATGGGGCCCCTGGTGATGTCATTATGACATAAATAAGTCATCAAGAGAATCATTTTATGGCTTTCAGGGGTCCCTCTTGAACTTAGGGCCTGTGGGCAATCTTCCCCCTGCCCCCTCTCAATAGGTTGAGTAGGGCTATTTAATTACAGCAGTGAGGTAATAGGTTGTTAAGAAGATAGGCAAAAGAATTCATAAGTTCATAAAAAGCTGGCAGTTGTTAATTTGGTGTGAACTTTTTGGCACTCATTGAAGAACCACATAACATAGAAGTAGTACCTAACTGACAGAGCTGCCTTGCCATACCATTAGGACAGCACCCCCAGGGAGCAAATTGGGAATGTCAACTGTGGGACCATGCAAGACATAAAGACCACTGTTTATCTTGATGAGAGATCCTAATATGATGTAAGGACTTAAAATAGTACTATATGAAGTGTGATTTTTGCAGCAATTCCAGCAAATAGTTTCATTTATTTCATGCCCTATCCTTGACAAAATGAATTTTTAGATAACATTTCAATGTCTTACTTTATTTGTAGATAATTTGCTCACTTTTTGCAATTTCCTTTGTGTATTAACAAAGAAATACCATACCCAATTCTGTATAGGACCTGTGAACAAGTATCATTATGGACTCTGAAACAAATTGTTGGATTTTGTAACATTAGGAGTTTTGCAAAGCTTGCCTTACTACACTTGTGCTTAGGTATTTGGATATAGAAGACATTTTATGCACAAATGGTTTCAGTTATTGACTTTCACACCAGTCATTCATAGAATCATCGAACTGGCATGATGTAGGAAATTTGTTATTTCTAGTAGTTTAGGACTGATATCTGCATCAGAATCTAAATTCACCCCTGGTTCTGGTTTGGATTTTGTTGCTCCTTTGTAAGTTTCCTTAAGTAGCTATTTGACTATCACAGGAGATGGTTCAACTGGGAAAGTGTCCACCAATTCCTTCAAGGCTGAAAGGACCTCATTTCTGCATACACCTTCACCAATTTCAAGATATTCAGCAATTCAGAATCAGCCAGGTATTTCCATATGTTTTGTTTTCCAGCTGATGTTGCCTCAGTTGTAGTGTACAAACTGTTATTATTGATTCAATAGTGTAAAGTGGGTAGTATTTTTATGTCATATAGATATTTTTATTGAATATCATAAGTACAACAAAGATAATTCTGCCAGTTACATCAAAGAACAGTGGCATGCAACTTGTCAAATGTTTCTTTCGCTTTCGCCTAATGCGTTGCATGCTCAACGAGCCTGAAGCCAGAAGTTTTCTCATTTTCTCATAGTTTTCTCATAGTAACTCAGAAGTTTTCTCATAGCTTGAAGCCAGAAGTTTTCTCATTTTCGTGAGATAATCATTGAATACTAAGGCATCTGTTGAAAAATCTGACCAGCGAAATTGAGTATATCCCTACCTGCTGCCAGCCATGGCGATGCCTCAGAATGATACTGTAGTCTAGTGCTTATTTTGAGGAAAATTTTCAGGATGAAATTATGCAATGATAAACTTGTCCATGCCTTGCACAAATTTTACTGGTGACCTCGCCCTCTGATTGTCCAGAGTTGCATGTTGTTGCCATCTGTTGTTTGACATTGTGTTACACTGTGAAAAAGAAATTTCAGAGTTTCGGCATTATCAAGAGTCGACCACACCTTAAATTCGCTAGACCATACTCTCGTTTTGTGAGGCCAGAATTACACTAAAATAGGCAATTGCTCCCAGCAAATCACACGGTCAACGGTGTTGCAGACTTGAGAGATCTGCTGGGTCACTACCTTCAAATCTGCATGATGCACAACATACAATATATTTCTAGCTTTTTGCAAATTAGGGCTCAGTATTTTCCTGGAATGGTTACATTGAAATCAACTATATATTAAGCTAACATTTTTACTACAACGAAATAAACCTATACATAGATCTTGGAGGTGTCCATGCTTGGCTCCTCCCTGAAATTCCCCAGGCTAGAATCGCCCATGGGTATATGATATCAAATCTTTTTGTAGTTGGATTATTCTAATCTTTGAGCAGATTGCATATAATTTTCTTGGTCGCTATTTCTATCATATAAGAAACAGAACTGTCTACTTTCAGCCTGAATGTTTTTTAATATTTCGTCAAATACAGGCTCGACATATTCCTAAATGTCTCTTTGAATTATTGAAGACGAATCTGGGATCAGATTTCATGAACTGAAGTTTGATTGTTAAAGTGTGTTAAAGTGATTAGGCCCTAGATGAGTTCGCTTTCATTTTACTGAACAGGTTTTTTGTAAAGTATTTTGTCAGTTTACCGTGGATGATCGAGCCCCCGGTGGCTTATTTGTCACAGTCACTCTCAAGGGTCGGGGATTATTTGGGATGGGCCTATTCGGGAGAAGAATTTAATTGATCAGTTACGCTGCACTATTTTTTAAGAGATACATAATTCTGACTTAAATGAACCTCGTGAACTTCAAGAACCTTGTGATTCTTATAAAGTGCCAAAAATGAGCCTCATATATTCTTAAACAAGCGATTCTTAACTATTTGAGTAACAATCAGCCTCAAAATGATGCTTAAATACATAATTCTTCGCTTAAAACGAAAAATATTATACCCTTTCATTTGGCCTCGACTGACATATCACATTGCAGTACCTGTAATAATGAATAGTCATATACAACAGATATATATATATATATATCATATATCATATATCATATATCATATATCATATATCATATGTCATATGTCATATATATATATATAACTTATCACGGATGTCATCTCATATTTTTCTATGACTAGTGATCTTGAGCTTGGTGTGATTCTTACGCAACTCTTAATTGTTTACCGATTTATAGCCTCGTGATTGTTATAAAAATCTCTTATTAAAAAACAAGTGTACATTTTCAAGTTCATCCTGCCTGTACTTCTTACATGTTTCTTACTTTTTGCCTGGTTTGAACCTCATATTTCTCATCTAACTTTTTTGTTATAAAGTAACGTTATAAAGGAACTCAGTTCGGTTCTGTTTTGTTATGCACAGTAAGTGCCCACATATATGAACCTACAAAATAGGAACCATCAGGCTGCTCGTGTAGCATGCATCTTTAAAATGGGAACCTATTCCAGTTTGATAGACACACAGGTTCCTATTGCCAGGTGACAAAGTTAGCTTTGATGCTTGAAACTGCCAGATTCTTAGAGACAGGGTTTCACTGATTATAGAAAGTTTCAGTTGTGTATGTTCGGCACATTATGCAATTCAACAATAGAAAGTTTTGAGACCGCTCAGTTCGGTTCAGTTCTGTTTAGTTCAGTTCAATTCATTTCAGGTTTTATATTCCACGTAGCAGAAATAACAGCAATGCAAAACTACAATAACACTGCAATTTAGCAATAAAAATTTCATGACTAATACAGAAAATTTGTATGAAGAGGAAGTCTTAAGGAGGAGCTCTCTCTGTAGCTGAGCTTATTGAGGAGAAAGCACCCCCTATTACGAAAAAAATTTTTTATGATAAATATAGTTATAATTATAGATTATGGGAACCGTGATGATGACTGTCTATAATTATTTTCAAAAACTGCTTTAATAATTGTTTTCAAAAAGGAGCTTTGAGTCCTTGATGAAAGATATTGACGGAATATGGCCGTTTTATGTTTACAGGAATATCATTTCAACACGTTCATCCTTGGTAATGTATTGATCTGGTACCATATTGCTGGGTATTTTTCGGAGTCAAAAAAATATAACCCTTTTTAGCTTGTCGTGTACGATATTAATGAACTGATGCCACAGATTTAAAAAAGTTATGGGAACAAATAGGGGAGATTTTTTAAGTCGATTCATATACAAAAGTCAGAATCTTTAGTTGAAAGAGATCATATAATTTTAAGATTTTTAAACCTGATGGTGAAAATAAAGAATTGTAAAGACATATTAGGACATTACTTGCAACAAGTTCTTGCCAGTTTTTTAGAAAGTTCAGTCAACTGATATTTCCATGAAAGATATTCATCTAATAAAACTCCAAGAAATTTATCATGACAGGTCTTTTTAATAGGAAAGTTTCCAACCTTGATACTGGTCATTTTAGAGGAGCACCTCTGGAGAGACTTAAAGACAGTAGAACTACTCTTATCAATATTTAATGGCAATTTGCTAACATTATGCCAAAAAGTTTACTTTTTTCAATTCCTGTTAACTATTCTTTGAAGCAAATCAAGATTTTCAGCTTCACAGTAGATATTAGTATCATCTGCAAATAAATAAAAGGCAAATATTCAGGAGGAGTAAGGCAAATCAGTAAGGTAGATTAGAAGAAGAAGAGGACCAAGAACTGAACCCTGTGGAACCCCACAGGTAGCATTGAGTTAACTTGAGTTTATTGCATTTATTGATAAATATTGTTTTCTGCCTGTGAGATAGGGTTTAAACAAATTTAAGACAATTCCTCGAATTCCATAATGTTCAAGCATCGTCAAAAGAATTTCATAATTCACCGTATCATATTCCACAACCGAGTTTTCTATTGTCTAGCGAGTTCTCGATTGCTTCTGTTAAACTGACCAGAGTATGGTTGATAGAATGAATGGCACGAAACCCAAATTGTAGAGAATATAGTATTTCTTGCTTTTGTAGAAAATTGTAAAGACGGTCATACATGACTTTTTCAGTAATTTTGCTGAAGACAGATAGAAGAGATATAGTTCTATAGATGGATGCCACAAGAGGACAGCCTTTCTTAAATAGTGGAATTATTTTATTTTTCAGACAGCACCAGCAGATGTTGCTCGTCTGTTGTCTGCATAGTTAGATAAGCGTTGCAGTCCATATTCCATTCATCACATACCTAATCATAAGGGGAGTTTATCATCTCACGTTTCGCTGAAAATAAGGGCTATTGGGTGGAGCCTCAAGCAATGTTTTTTGCCCATAACCTAATAATATAATAATGCACATGTTTATAGTTGGCTAAAGGAACTAGTTAAAAACTAGTATAGGCCTACTGGTCTTCCTATTTATAATGGTCTTTGTTGTTTATTTACAAATTAGACAATTACATATTGACTGAGCATTAAGTTGTGATTCTTACTGATTAAGCATTGATTAGTGATAGCTGTTGATATGCCAATTGATATCTCAATCAAAGCATCTTGTGTTCCACCTATAAATGCTTAGTGTCTACCGAATGGTAGTCTTGTGAACGTTCCTTATTTTAAACCCAGGATTAAACCTCTTATTATTCTAATATATTTTAGGCTTATTATTGTATATAATGTTAGTTGAAGCTTTGATGCTACACATGAAAGTGGAAGAGCACTATGATACTAGAGCCTTTGAGCTCAATAATCCACGTAGTCTTTTAATTCTGCAGAGTGAAATTTTTATATCCTTTCATTTGAATTATTAAATTCATCTCGTATGCAGCTAAAAGCCGGGTAAGGGTTCATAGTTTTGAATGGAAGAGTTTTAATCATGTTTCATTGTAATCCATATTCGATAGCTTTACTTTTCCTTTTTTCGTTGGATTACTTTTCTTTTCAATATTTCAGGCAATGATAAGCAACAACAACAACATGAATCATGCTTCTATAGTTGCTGTCGTTGGATCAAGACAGAACTTTTCTCTCCACCTGTCAAAGCAGAAGCAAAAGCAGTAGTTCGATTGGCATTTGGAATGTGTGCTAATACGTTTTTCGAATTTTTCATCCCATTGTCCATGACTTTTATAGTCGGCCAAAAGGGAAAGGTTGCTTTGGCAGCTGTAGGCCTTGGGTGGTCAATATGCAATGTAACTGGACATGTCTATGTTATTGGTGTAGCATCAGTGTGCGAAACGTTTTTCTCCCAAGCATATGGTGCAAAGCAAATGAGACGATATGGTATCATACTGCAAAGAGCATTTGTTTTGACTTGTATTGCCATTCTCCCCTCTTGTGCTTTATGGATCAATATGGATAAACTGCTGTTGCTGTTGGGACAAGACCGAGAAGTTGCAATGTAAGATAATACATACATATTTTGTTTCCGTCAATGGTCAGATGTTACCAAGACACAAAATGGGGACAATTGTTTGAACACTTTCTTGAACAATTGAGGATATCCTAATGTTGGGTTAAATTTATCTTCTGTTTTTATTAGCAGAAATTCTTATTATTCTTCCATTCATTCTTTGTTAATAAACTGTTTTCACAAGACTGAAATATTATGAATGTACCTCTAATATTCAATGGGCTTCATACTTAACAGGCTTTAGAATTTTAAATTTTCTGAAACTCTCCCATAATAAATTTGTAGGTTGGCTGGTCAGTTTGCTTTGTGGTATATTCCTGGAATATTTGTAAGTTTATTAAACATTGTTTCATATAGTATGTACCATTGTTCAGCCCTCCTATACACTTTATTTGTGACACTTATAAATACATGTTTTTCAGATAAGATAGACTAGATGTAATCGCAAGAAGTGATTAGTTTTGCTCTAGTGCGAACCATCCCTGAAGCCCTGTAATGATTGGAGACCCACTGACCGAAAGACGTCTTGCACATTGTGGTATTTTTAACCGATATAACCAGAAGATCTCTATATTATTTATGCCATGTAGTATAAGAAAAATGAAACCTAATTTTGTCAGCGTTAACTAATTCATTGGGAAGTTCTGTGGCAAGAGTTGATATTGCCTTCGTGCAGTTTGCCTTCGTGCAGTTTGCCTTCGTGCAGTTGTATTGTTTGGTTTTGCTGCGGAATGGCGTCTTTTCAAATGATCTTTCTTTTTCAGTTTTTCATATTCTTCAATTTGCTGTTGAGATACCTAGCATGTCAGGTATGGTTTTATAATGTGGAGGGGGGCATTTATTTAGTATTGCTGGTGGGTGGTTGGTGGAATTTTACATGATATTTATACTAAAAGCTTAACAAATTGCCCCTTAGCAAATCACCATATGTCCCTTCTTTCCAGTGCTACCGTGTGGTCTGTAAGCGACTTGTCAGATTTTCATTTTACATCTCACTGTAAATTGCAGAAATGAATGCGAAGCAACAGCAAAGGATGAGCCAAATGTCTTGTGACAAAAGCGAACCAATAGTGAATGGTCTTGACATGCAAACGGTCTTTTTGTCATACAGAGATATTCAAGAGAAATAGCCTTTATGCTTGAGGATGTGATCTCTATTAAAACAGAACTTTGCTAGATACAAATGTTGCTTCGGCTATGAGACTTACGCCCCTGCCAACCTCGATGAGTTATACCGATCCTCTCCTTCTCCTCTCTCCTTTCATACTCTCTTTACTTAAAAGCTACTCTATCTACATACGCAAACTCTATGTAAAAGTGTATAGGAACATTAGACAGAATGGTGACGTTAGGAAGCAATCCTATACCTAACCACCGATCCGAAACCTAAAATGGTGGAAGTAACGACGGTGATTACTCAGCAACGTAGTGGATAATACAATGCTAATTCACAATGCGAGTTTACGATTCATCTTAACATTTAGACCTTAATTTATACTCATGCGCCATAACCCTACGATAAACCGTAATACTGTACCGTAGTCCCCAAAAGTACAAAAAAATAACTAGGGGACTGAGCCCTCTGAGCCCCCAGCTCTACACCATTGAAATACTTGCCACTGGAATTTTTTGAAGGGTATATCACAGGTTTTTATGTAACTCGAAAAGTCATATTTTGTTAATTGTTTGTTGTGACGTCGCGTCGTGTGTTATCTTCGAATTCTTCAATAAGCCAGTCATGTGTCATTGCTCTCCATATATGTATTTGATGAGATCTATAGGGTTGTCTTGAAGACTGCGAGTATTTTTCGGTGATTCAAGAACTTTTATACTTGCTAGCCCATGACTTTGAAAGTCTGATCTCGAGGTTTGTCCAAATGTGTCCTGCTCCATCTTTGGATGAACTCTAGAATTTGATTCATGCCGATATCTTGGGCTACCCTTGATATATTTTATGATGAATGGTATAACTTCTCCTGACTTTTCTTTCTTAAATGTCGTTTTTATTTCTTTTTTATAGAGCATTGTTTATCCTTCAATTTACAGTGCATTTGCTGCTTTCATAGTAAATGGCATATGCTGCTATGTTTTTGTGTTTGTCTGCGATTTAGGAGTTCGGTAAGTTTATTACCTGTCCGTTCAACAAATGATTCCATTGTTCCAGGCGAGACACCTTGATTCTGCATGATATACTCCACACATTTCCAGAAATCCTTAGAGTACTATGATTCAACATTTTTTTCAGTGGGAAAGGGGGATGCTTCTCAGTTAGGTCAAAAGATTCTATAAATATTGCCAAGCTTCTGGCAATGATTGTAGATGAGTGTATGATATGAGCAGCCTAAGCTGGGCACCTCTTTGCAGGTTCCTTGATTGAACGCCTACTTTTACCAAGCAGAATATTCTTTATAGACGATATAAGGCTACTCTTACCATATTTCTGACTCCCAAATCTGTAGCTGCATGTAGATTATCGATATCGCATAGACCTTGAAATAGTCTTCGCACATTCTATAAGGTCCAATGATAGCGCTGTTCGAAAGTGCGGTGCTCGATAGAAAAGTTGCTTTTCAGGTCCTGATATCCGACCAACTAATAATATTACTTGCAGCATTCAATATGTGCAATCTCTCACTGTTTGTAAAAAGGTACCCATAACGCTAAATGGCGGTGCCTGCTTTTAGCCACCCTCAATTGTGCAAATTTCAAACTTAAACTTTCTCAAATTTTAAGCCTCTTTTAAACTGAAAGTATTTGTATACTTGTTGTATTTACTTTTATATTCTATTTTCTTTGCATACATGTAATGTAATTTTTAGTTAGCCTTAATTAGCTTTTGCCATAACTAATGTATTTGTTAAACAACTTAAACAAATTTATTCTAATACTCATAGTATATGAATAGCGAAGATGTCTCTTTGCATGAAGACGCCTGTTGGTACCCCCCTTACAATATGGGGAGGTAGGGTATTTATAACTGAAGTGCTATTCGATGCTGATAGGTGATGTTATCTGTGCTCGTTTTAGCGGCGGTGCACTTGCGGTTGACGTTGCATTCCTAATTTACTGCGCGGTATTAGTCTTTTTCATATTCTGGAAGAAGTTATACAAAGAAACATGGTATGGTATGTACCTTGTATTGTAATCTTTTGTTTGTTTGTTTGTTTCATTTATATTCCTTGCATTTATCAGCCTTTTTCTGAGATCTTCATACCGGCAATCTATCTACCTTCTGTTTTGCTTACCCCGCATTTTAAGCGACTTCAGGATCTTCTGCGTCTTCGCATCAATTGCACCACAAGTATTCACTATTCATTCATCATTTACTAGTTCGTCTAACTCCTTAATCCATAAACACTTGAACCTAGCTTCAGACAGAAATCCATCTACGGCTAGTGCCCATTAACTTAGTCTTGTTTACGTACGGATAGCACATTTTCTGTTTTTAAACCAGGTTTTCTATTTAGGGTGGTCATATGACTGTCTATGTGAATGGAAAGAATTTATAACCCTTAGTGCTTCATCAATTGTACTGTCTATCAGTGAGTGGGTATGCTTCGAGGTTGGCATTGTAGCTTTAGGTGAGTCCTCACTCTTTACCCGTATTAATGTGATAGGTCGTACCGGGGTCGCACCTTGTTTACCAGTGTCTCTGACAGTTTTGATTTTAATACAAAAATTACGACAATATGTGGTAAAAACCGAACAGGAGATTGGTTTGAAGCTTACTTAGCAAATAGAGAGCAATTTTGCTCTTTAAATAGTGTAAAATCAAAGCCAAGAAAAGCTCCATGTGGGATTCCTCAAGGATCTCGTATAGGCCCCCTCCTTTTCATGTTATACTTCAATGACTTCGACAGAAGCTTGCACTTCTCGGAAGTCAATAACTATGCTGACGACACAACTGCGACAATCGCCTCAAATAATGTTCCAAAGGTGATTGAAGATACGCACAAAGAGCCGTCAAATATTGTAGAATGGATTATGATCCTAATCCCCAAAAACTGAATTTACGATCATAGGACACTCACTTAAAACGAGAAATCCGGAGCTTCCAGAGACACTTGAGCTAAATGGTTCGGATATAATAAGGGTGGATAGAACGAAATACCTAGGAGTTATCATTGATGAAAACTTGGACGACTGGGACGAGCAGTTTACGCGGATTAGAAGCAAATTAGGTGCTGGACTCGTGAGCCTAAAGCGGGTTAAAAATATTCTACCACAAAGCCAGCTCTACTATGTGTACTATGGTCTGGTTGAAAGTCATTTGCGATATGGTGATATTGTTTATGGAAGCTTGAATAAAACGAAACTTGCAACTCTCCAATGTCTTTAAAATCGAGCTTTCTCTATAATTAAAAACGCAAGGATTAAAGATAATTGGTTTTGTTCCTGGTTAAATGTAGAAAATATTATCCGTTTCGATGGGAACATTATGACCTTTAAAGTTATGAACAAGCTATCCCCTGAAAACCTTTTCAGTAAATACCTCCCAAGATCCTCAGTTTCGCTATATAATACACGGAACTGTTGAGATCTACAGATACCAAGACATCGGACGGAATTTTTAGAAAAAGGTTTTCATTACTCAGCCCTGAAGGCATGGAACGATATACCTTCTGAAATACGTGAGTAACCGGCTTTAAATAGTTTTGAAAAACAACTCGAGACTTTTGAAAGGGGCTAGACTCATAAGTTAAAACACGAATCCCTGGAAGATCAGTGCTCTCTTTTAGTGGGATTAAATTTTTATTTCTGATAATTTATTTTGGTATTGTAAAGTAGTTTTTTATCTTTACCTGAAGGTTACATTTCGTGTATAAACAATTCAAATATCAATATATTTAATATAAATATATAAATATGCTTTCACCGTTGTATTGCAGGGATTGTTGGAAGTATGGAGCAAGCTGTACAAATTGTGTTGTATAGTATAGCAGGGATGATGTACTTTGTAAGTAATGGAGTATTAGTTTAGCTTTATCTATTCCTCCATTCAGAGGCACAGCTACCGCGAGTGCAGGGATGCGAAGGTGCAGAGTTGCCGGAGTGCGAGGGTACGGGAATGTTTCCCGGAAATAGTTTTGCCTACAATTTGTTGGTAAACGTCGAGCAAAGTTTATCGGCACCCCCCCTAATAGTTGAAGTATCAGTATGCCCGTGACTCCATTATCTTATTGTCGTAAATAGTATTTTGATTCAGATCAGAGTACGTATTTGAGCGGTTGGCTAACTACGAATAATAAATAGGCTAGTATTTATATTTTTCCTCTATCTCTATTGCCTGTATTCACAAATTTTTATTTGTTAATGGAAAAACGACAGCTTTTGTTATTATAATTCACATAATAGTTGCAAAGTTCTTAATGAAGCTACGGCAGCCCTTGCTGTTCTTGAAACGGTTAATCAATTTGGAAATAATAGAGAGTCAAGAGCACTGATAGTGCAGCTGTTGTTGTAACAGATCATCAGCTAGTTCAGTTGCCAAGTCGATGTATGTAGACTGTTGTTTTAGAACTCATGCTAGTGTTTAGTTGCTAGTAGAGCTTGCCGTTCTGTAATACCTGGCTCTGAGACAAGCTTTCCGTCGAGTTCTTAAAGTTTATTGGTTAGTGCGGTATGGAGATGTTAAAGGTGGTCAGAGCTGTGAAAGGGCGGGGAAGACAAAGATCGTGAAATTTCAAGGGGAAGGTCATAAAACCTCAGAACGATTTTGTAAGACTTGGATCCTTCAAAGTCGTTTTCTGATTAGCAACATGTTTGTAATCTTTAGCGTGAACAACTTCATACCAGACTTGAACTTTTAAGATATTTTAGTAATCTAAGTAGGAAAGAAAAATATTTGCTGCTGTTTTGATTGCACCCATATATGCTTCTATTCTACAGGTCGCTTTGAGTTTCTCTATCGCAGCTGCGGTAAGAGTAGGGAATTTTATTGGCTCTGGTGACCCAGATCGAGCAAAGATCTCAGCAAAAGTTTGTTTGAAGTTGGCTAGTAAGTCATTGCATTATCCTTTAGTATTTCAGAATATTACAGACTTTTTGGCGCTGGACAGATGAACTGAACAAACTGCTAGTAATGAGCAAATTTTGTTCACCCAACATTTTTGACATCAATGAAACGGTCACTGATCAATGTTCACTGACTGAACTTGATGGACTAATGAACTGGATCTTATCACATGACTTGCTGTTTATTGAAATGTTCTGTTGATTTTTCCAGGGCGTTACTATTATGTTATCCCTGCCTTTTTATGTCAGAATTCAAGCGACTTTCATATTCATAGTACTATCGGAAGTGGGTGGAAACTCCTGAAATTCTACCTATTCCTCCAGTAGCACATGAGTGTTCATAGCCCATCGTCATTCATCGATATGGATATTCGTTGTTTGAAATTTGCCTGTTTCAGTTGCTTTGACCTCCTATGTCAGCACTTGCACAAGTTCACCCCCACCTGCCACACTGAGTACTTCTTCTCTACCGTTAATACCAGATAATATTGCTATCTTAATGAAGCTGCAACTAGGCGACCAAATTTGCGACACGAATGCATACCAGCTTATACATACGTGAATGAGAAATGAAAAGGGATGAAGCTTACATCACAAAATTGAATTAATCTATGCGTTAAATATTTGCTCTGAATCTAATCGATGATGTATATTGCTTTTCTTCCTTTTCTTATTCAATATTGTTGTTATGTTTTGCAGTTTTGTCCACGTTATGATAATGTTTCTTTTGTTACCCAACCAATAGCTTTTTTAAGTATGCAATGCAGATTGCACGTAGGCAATCGATGGAACAGAGATTTTACATCTGAATCTGAACAAATCCAGACATGATTTAGACTTAGCGTTGACTGTTAAGCTATAGTATATTGGAATTGCACCACTCTTCATTGAGTAATGTATACCCTGAAGCCAACATAAATATGTGTGCATATTTGAGTAATATAAATTCTTCATCGTTCTAATTTCCAATTTTTGTTTGTTTAATTCTAGTCCTGGTTAGTACTTTCGCTGGCTTGTTCTTGTATGCACTTCACGACTACATTGTATACGTGTTTACATCTGACAGGTAAGGAATCACAGATGTCTCAAATGTCAAAGAGAGACCTATTGCTATATTTACGTCATCTGCTGTCCTATTGTAATCCATTGTAATGCTGATGCAGGCCCCCTTGTGTCGTTTGAGACTACTGGTCGGTAGTCCAGTGGCTGCCTGAAGCATCTTCTAGAGGAGCCAGCTGTAAAATGGCACCCTTAAAGCTCTAAAAAATTTTAGGACTTGAGTATAAATAGCAAGACAGCAATAATAATAAATTTTATTGTTATACTTCAAACCTATTCATGTTCAATACATCCTAGGACCTATGAACTTCAACACAGTTATGCCAAGTTACTCCTATTTTGAGACCTTCAGAGCTTTGAATCATGAGCCCTGTCTCAGGGCTGCTGTGAATAATGAACATTCCGAACTGTACGTTCGTAGCCATTTGCAGTACGGCACCATGTCCTTATACTTGTGGGGCAAAGAATGTCTGACAGTGACGTAGGAGGACCCACCATGGTTGGATCCGAAACGACAGCAAGACAAAAGTTACAATAAAAGTGACAAAGGAAGCAGATTTCTTGGAAAATATGGGACTGATGCCCTCAACCCCCCAGAAATGGCGTGCTTACATAAGGTTGGAGGTGCATGTATCGTTAGAGAATTTCTGTTCCATATTTCCCGCTTTCTTATTTAGTCATGTCCATGCAACTTGCCCAGTACCGACGACAGTTGCTACATATGTATTCTACCGACCAAGCTTCAAAGCTTGAGTGTAGTACACCCCCACGCATCCCCTGTTATGCTACACCCCTTAGGTCACAGATTGCTTTACGAATACACCTTTCCACGTTCTCTCATCTAAACGTTCGTTTACCCAATCAAATGAAGACGAAATTACATATTTGACGCACCACATCAGACTTGAAAGCAGTGAACAGTCCAGTACACCATTTAGATTTCATTTGTATATGATCGACTAGGCATGCTAAGACGCATCCAAGTAAGATGAATAGGACAAATTCCAGAACGTTTGGAGACTACCAGTCCCATTTTCAACTGATGAATTAAAGCGAGGGGGAGATAAATAACCAAGTATATTCTAGATAGAATGCGCTGGTAGCAACCAAATTTTGAAGATTGTTCAAGATAAATTTTATAAAGATACGGATATAGTCTTTTGGAATACATCTTTTGGATTTAATGTAAGTGTTCCATGACTTTTGGCAGTAATAGTAGGTACATATATTTGTTAGATATTGTAGTATATTTATGTGCACGTTTTCTGTTAAGCCTCAAGGTTGCAATGTATTCTCATTCTCCTTGAGGTATTGTCTTGTAATCATGTGTTGTATTTGTAGATCTATCAATGGTGTAAAAAAAATACATCTTTTGATAAACAACTAGCTTTCAAGGTTGGTTAAGAAACCGAGAGTATTTACACTGATATAATAATCTACTTTTTTATGCACTGGACTTCTTCTTCCGCAGAGGTTAGACTTCAGATTACCATGTTCTTAGCATAAATAAATGTCAAATATAGAATGAGTTTGCTTTCATTATCTTGGCACCCCAGCACTTGATTTGGCGCCCGTTCATAATTCATGGCTGGGGCTTGGCCCCTTGTCAGGCTGCCACTCCTAGTAAGGACAATGGGGAATGCCTAGCAAATCAGGAACATCCAGCAGAGGAGGGACTGCGCTCTTTTTAAAGTAAAATGATTTGTAAGAAAGTAGTACTCGACTGCTAAAAAAGTTAAGAAAGTTCAGAAGTAGTGGGTTTCTGAGACCAAAGATTGTTGATCAGTCATATACTTCTAAAATTCTAATACTAACGCAAGACAATCATCGCTTTTACTTGATTTGTATTAGTTTCTTGTTACATTTTATGCATTAGAGTGTTAAAATCTTGTGCAAATTAATGTGAACAAGATTAAAAAAATGCTAAAATAATAATACACAATGCACAAGGTAGAAGTTTTTAAAGGAACTTTTACATTCATGCCTTGGAATTGTTTCATTTGAAATTTTTCTGTCTGACTTTTGTATTTGTTTTTAACTGAAAGGAAGGTTGTCCTAGTTTTGTAGTTTGTCATGTTTTTCGGCCGTGTTCACATTAATATGCATAAGGCGGTGTGTTTGTACAGTACCTATCTGTCTGTGTAGCACTGTACTGTTATGCAAACTCAGTTATTCTTGCCTAGAAAGTCTTGAGAAAGTGTCATTACTGAAATCATGAAACGCTATTAGAGCTAATAACACAGGGAAGGGCGTGGGAAGTGTACAAGCTTTTTTACTTCCTTATTATGATTAATTTATAGAAGTCGGTAGCAATTGTCATGATTATCAGTATCTTACTTTGCTGTGGTTTTTGTATTGATTAAAGTTATGAATAAAAAAGAAGCGTTGTTTCGACTTTATTTACCTTCGACATTTTCATATCATTATATGTAGCTTGCCCAAATTTTAGAAAAACCCCTTGTACGTAATGTAGTATCAAAAATTATGTTAAGTGGTATAAACTGTATATATACATATAAACATACATACATACAGATGAATATATATATATATATATATATATATATATATATATATATATATATATATATATATATATATATATATATATATATATATATATATATATATATATATATATATACATATACATATATATGACATTTTCCAGGTGGAAGATCTGGGTTCTTTTTCTCATTCATTTAATTATCATTATTTTTAGATCGGTTATCGAGATTGCATCAAAGTTTGTTTACCTGATTGTAGTTATAACAATTTTTGACTCCTTGGAGGTATTTTAATTTTTGAGTATTATAGTCATTTTGTATTCTCCTTTCGATCAACTACTCTTGAGTACCGAATAATCGTATCAGCCCAGTGGTTAAGTTCTTGAATTCCTCCATCCCCTCCCCCGCATTCGTTTCGACCTTCATTAATTAATTTCTAGACTTTGATGGTTGAGATTTGGTTCCTCCTCAGAGGTTGCTTTCTTTACTTAGAGACCAACCCAAACAGTTCTGTAATAATCGGTCTTTACTTAGAGATGAGCCAAACAGTTCTGCAATTATCGTTTACACTATGCGTTCATTTAGAAAAAGGAATGGTGTATGAAAGCAAGTGTAAAAGTGGTTGATCCAAACATCCATGCTTTCCATTTTGCAATCTCTCCATTTATCCGAATTTCCCGATTATTAAATTTCAGAATATTTTCCATCTCTTGATTTATTACCAGCTCGCTGATTATTTGGTACTTAAGAGTATATCGTTTTTTATCTTTGGATTATGGCACGATATCAAACCTTGAATTCTACATTCTTTATATTTATTCATATATACTCCAGGCCTTACTTCGCTCAACCCGAGTTGCTTTAGACCAAATTGTTTGTTTCAATTCTCCAAGGGGGCATGAGTGTCGTAATCGAAAATGTTCCAAAATGGCACCGAATCTAATCTCACATATTCAACTATGATTACAGATGTTAACCAATTCATAATGTGGTCATACTGTTGACATTTCCTACATTTGTACCCTACACAGGACAGTATTTTCTAAACTAGATAGTGAGAAGAGTTGTCAGCCAGTGACACAACGTGAATCTTATATGGGTGGTTTTTGGTCACCATATCCTTGCATTACGTTCTTACTGTTGTAAATTCAACAATAAACTTAATCCTTGTTGATTAATTGATTAATTTTCCTTTAGGATTGAGGATTAGGAAATCCCTCACCCACTTGTATACTTGAGTACTTACTATATCTCACATCTTTTGTTGTGAAATGGTATTTTTGACGTAGGTCGTCTCGATGGGTGTAGTTAGAGGTCTGGGCTATCAGAGGTTCGGAGCTCTCATCAATTTTCTTGCATTTTTGTGCCTTGGAACTCTGTCTTACATGCTACTGGTTTTCAAAGCACATCTGGGTGTCCTTGGTATGTTATGTTTTTTATTTTTGAAAACTTTATCACCTTATTACAAGTATTTTTCTAATCAGCAATGTCCTGTTTGCTAGACCCTCGTACCCTTTTACAGCAGGTAGTTGCCCCTGTTCTTTTGACCAACACAGGGGGTCATTCGAGTTGTGTAGAGGCATGTTTTTTGTAAGGGGGCCCTCCCTGGCAAATCGAAACTTTCATGAGGTCACACCCTTGAGTGTCCTCATAATTTGAAATGAAAATATGAAAATTGATAGCCGTATCGAATGAAGAAATTGTTCTCTCTTGTAGGTGCTGTAGTGATTCAATTTTTGAGTTAGAGAGATTTTCCCAGATCACGTTAGCGTATCTTATGTGACTTTCAACAGGACCATGGTTAACATTGATTAATTGGGATTAGGAGACCATGCTTTTCAGATTTTGTAATGCGGCAAGGCCCCCATGCATCTTAGCTTAAAAAGACTAGCAAATTGTAGTGTACGGCTATAGAAATGTATTTTCACAACACTCTAATTTTATTACCAGCCTATAGGGCCATTCAATAATTAGTATGTAACACCAAAATTCGCCTTTTTGACCACCCCACCCCTTGTAACGCATAGTAACAAATCTAGTACCACCGACCCCCTTGTTACGTAGCATGTCGAGTCTTAAGACCCCCTTATCAATGTTTCAGTTATCTGCTCATGTTTCATAGTACCCATTACATTCATGTTACAAATAATCACTCAATCTAGTGTTTTAATTTGAGAGAATGAAATCACAAGGCCATTTATTTTGAGTCCAGAGACAAGAAACAAATATTCAAGATGTAAATCGTACATTTCGAGGCCTAAAAATATCAGGAGTACAAAATTCAAATGTCAATCACTATTGTCTTCACTATCACGTGCATCATCAACATTATTATTTCCCTTTGTATCGCCATAGTGTTTACCCGCCCTGTTAATATACAATGATGGCTTATACCTCAGATCCGAGCTGTTACATGGTTTTTTCTTTATGAGAAAAAGTTTTATAAGAAAATGAGGCTCAAAAAGCCAAAATCTTAAGAAAATATTAAGAAGATCACGAGGCTCAAATTACAAAATTCACCTTTTTTATGTGTCAGAAATTGATATTAGCTCATTTTTTGCAAGCTCCTTTACCAAATTCAAAGCTTTTCTTTGATAATCTTGGTTAACAAAGATCAAACTTATTGTAACAAGTAATGGTAACTGCTTTTAGCCAGTTCACTTCAATAAAAGTTAAGAAAACCTAAAGAAAATCTCAGCCTCAAATTTAGGAAAAGTTAAAAAAATTGAGGCTCAGACGAAAAAGTGGTTTTCTTGTAAAAAAACGTGTAGTAAATGTCCGATTTAAAGAATTTTTGACAACGTTATTTTAGGGTATTGGCTTGGAGTTTCCATAGGAATCTTTGTTGAGGTATGTTTGTCATTCATTATAAGATTATCGTTCGAAGTTTATTTGAAGGGGTTGTTTCGAAAGCCTATTAAGAGATGTATTTAAGAAATTTTGTAATTTTCATAGAATAGATTGTAACCACACCTTCTAAGTTTATATTTTTGTACTTTATGACTATTCGAGGGATATGTTAGGTTGTTATCGTCGTTCATATTTTTAATATTTATCTTTGTAAATATTATTTGCCCCTTTTGATATATAATGACGTTGATCTTTTCATTCTAACTTGTAGTGTTTTGGGGGTATTCTTGACTTAATGCAAGATTTTTCCTTTTGATTTAGTTGCTGCAAATAACTGAATTTTTCCACTCGTATGTGCGATTTAACTGCGCGAAAGGTTGTCAGTCTTTGGATGTTAGAATGATCACACATTATAGATATGACGAAAACACGCTCGTTTGCATAAGAGCATGCATCTAAGAAAAATTAGGTCGAAATTCTTTTAGAATCGCAGGAATAACCTAAGAAAGATTCCCCGGTTGAAATAGACGGATGGGAAACAAAGTGGTAATGTGCAGAGAGTTTTTAATGAAATGGAGTCCAAATGTGAAACAATGCCTAGCAAACCTAAATTCAATAAAAGTAAAACAGAAAAGAAGTAGGTCCGTTAGTTCTTTAATAAGAAACATTAAAGAAAAATTTCAAGCTCAAATAGCTAATATTCTAAAAAATATTAAGCCGACCTTGCCCAACCTCTTTCTTTTATATGCTAAATATATAGTGTATTTGTTGCTATTGTGAATTTGAAAGGTGACCTTCAAATGTCATTGTCCCTACCTCATCTTTAGGGGCTGTTTTAAATATACTTTTTATGCAGAAACTTGTAAAATCGATGGAATTTGTTTGTATTGCAAGTTTTTCGCTGTGGTCGCCTGTTAGGCAGTTCAAAAGAGAATATCATGAGCGATTGTGTATCTGTCATGCTACACAAGTGACTTACAAAAGTTGCAAAATGTTGTATGGATTTGTCCATAGCGGCCTGTTTGCCCGTCACTTGTAATTGAAACACAAATAATTTATGGTAGTTAGTCATAACATGAATTGCTCTTTATAACATAGTTGCTTTAAATGCAGCTACGGTCAGATTGTTTTAATGCCTTAACACGGTGAACTCTAAAGTCTAAAAGGTCTTCTTTTAAATCATAATTCATACTGAAAGCAACCTCAAAGGTATAAGAACATATATGAAATGTAAGTGTATTGACATTGGGTTATTCACTTTTTTTGAACTACTATAAATGTTTCTTCTTTTAATATATAATACCTAGGTTATCATACAATAGTAATTTTCAGCAGTTTGCTTCTATTTGCATCCTTTGACATAGAAACTATAATCGTTATATTCATCTCCATAGTTACTCATTGTTTGTTGCTTTTTTCCAGACTGTCGCATTGTTCTCACTGCTCTACATGATTAATTGGAAGAAGCTCTCGCAATCGGTAAGTCAAAAGTTCAATTTGAGCAATTCCAAAGATCTTTTATAGATTCCTGATTATTAGTAATGTTTTGCTTCCCAAATCAAACGAACAGGGTTATCAGCACATGTTCTCATTTCAAACCTGTTCCATCGTATGCACCCTAACCCTAACCCTAACCCTAACCCTAACCCTAACCCTAACACTCCACTGTCTATCATATATATGTAAATATATAAACATAAATAACTTTATATATATACCCTGCTGTACACCGTCACTAATTTGGTTGCTATAGAGATGGACATAGGAAAGTATTCAAAAGTCACTTTAATTTTGCTACAATTATATTTGGCAAAAAGAATTTTGCTATATAGGGACTTACTTTTGTCAAGATAAATGCTCTTCAATGATTAGCTTCTATCGTAATTAGCCAATGCATGCACTGTAGAACTTTACTTCTAAACAATGGCATAGAAGACATTTTCTTCAATCGACTTGCGTAAACATAAGTACATGTCAGTCAATATGATAGAGGTAAATTCATATTTGTAGGTCAGACGAAATGTTGGAGTTGCAGTAGACTCAACTTTAAGTGAACATGGATTGAAATCAGATGATGATAAAGATGAAACAGAAACATTTGATTTGATGTTGGAATCTCGTAATTCTGTCGTATGTCCTACAGATGGCTCCCAGAGCGAAGATATCTGTCTTATTTCTGAGACAAATTTGTCTAATTCTTGTGAAAATGGCCGAAGTCGAATTAAGGAAACCACAGGTACGATTTTAGGAGTTGTTATAAATAGATATATTTGCTGGAATTGTGTGAAATCTGTTGTTAGGCTGCCCTGAACATCTCATAAACTTATACCATGCAAATGTTAAAAATTTGGCTTCCATTTTTAAGCAGTCTAGTGATATTTATATCTTTCATTTGACGAATTGGCGAACAAGCGTACTTTTGTGTAAGGATAGTAATTTCTCTTTTAGAACATTTAGAAGCAACAGACGATGCTATGGCTCATTCGGATAAAGTAAATGATTGCGAGGTGTTTTTTGTTTACAGAAGGCCTCAGTTCTCAAAACTAGATATATTCATTAAAGTTTGTGTGGTATCGGTTTTGCTTCTGGGAGTAGTAGCATCAGCCATTCTGCGTTTTTATCGTTAGTTCGTTTGGAACTAATCGTTTTTTTGGATTTGAAGGTGGAAATGTTAGTAATAGCACACCTTATATGAGCTTTAAGATTCACATAGATTATTGTAATACCAGTAGCATTTTATGGTATTTTTTATGACACTTAGATTTAAGTAGCGTCGAGTCTCGCATTTGTTTAGATGAAACACAGTTTTGCATTTTGTCATATACACTAGACCCTTGAAGTCAAAGTACAATTTCTCCTACTGCTACAGATGTCCTTGTAGCTGTACAAAGCAACGAAGATTGCCCAGAGCTTAGACGAATTCTCAATGGGGCCATCCAGATTACACGTACGCACTGAGGGTTGGTGGTTGGGAAGGCCAAATGCGTACTTTCGTGTACAGGGTGGGTGTATTATTAAAGGTCAAAGTGTACGTACGATGACGTGTTCTATATAAAGGCCTACCCATCGTGTAGACTGAAGGAAATTGCGGGCAAAATGGCACAGAATAAAAGCAGTGCGGCAATTACTTCAGAAACAATGAAAACGTATGCATTTCTGCCCCATTCATGAAAAGCTGTTACCATGAAAAATAATCATTTTTCAAGAAGTGCCATAGAAAAATTTCCTTATACTCATACAGGGGTGGGTTGGTGGGCTTAATGACAAGCGTACCCGTTCTTACAGGGTGTCTGGGTATTGCTGCTCAGGGACGTAGGAACTGGGGGGCCAGAGGGGCCATGGCTCCCCACTTTTTAGCAAACTATGCGAAAGTGCCCCTTTGAAGCCCAAAATGGGCATGGTAATGTGCCCCTTTTAGGTCTTGCCCCCCCCACTTTTTACATGCTTCCTACATCTTTGTTGCTGCTTTATTCTCTTCAATCTAACCAAAGTTGGCGGGAATTCTATGCTCAGGACTCAGAAACTCGATCCAGTCCAGTCCATAACAGGACCCTATCCTGTGTCAGGACATCGGAATGGTCATTAGTATTGCATCATCACATACCACGTGGTATTGCATAGCCCAGGATCAATTGTGGAGGTGGTAAATGAGGTAATCTAAGCAAAGATCTTGGGGTTAGTGAGCAGAGGACTTAGTATCCAAGCTTTTTGACTTGATCAAAAGTGTTGTCGCGGAGCGCCTCTTTCTTCTCGATAGTATGGGTAAGTCTACTTATTGAGAAGCATTGATTCCCATTATCTGTTGATGTTGCTGCCTTTGTGGCCGCCAGGTCTCGTGTCTAATTCCAATATGAAATGTACAATTTCTGTGCACCGGACAGCATATTCGTCAATATTTGGTACGCGTCAATATGTTAACGTTTCAGCATCATAGGCAATAGGAGTAATGTTTTAGCATGACTTTCTTTTCATACTGGGTCTAGTTGTTTTGCGAATAGGCTAATTGTTACCACTGTTGGAGAAAATAGTTGGAAGTATTATGAGAATAAATGATTAATTTGTAATCAGAAGTCTTTTCGATACGGCTAGTTTTCATACATCGCATGTCATCCAATCCCATTGATGTTTCATCAGAGCAAGGTCAACCACCAGTTAAGATCACTTTTCGGTGCACGATAATCTAACACCCTATTGCACAGTTTGATGTGGTAAAATCGTGTGTCCCTAGTTCAAGCGCGGCGTTCCTGGGGGCTTTAGTTTGTCAACGTGTTTAGTATCGATTTTCTTAATCTTGCTTACTATACACGTTATGTACATGTGAGCTAATCTATTAGCTATCTAATGAAATAAAACTAATTTCAGTACACATGTTTACATACACTACATTTACAGTTAGGGTCCTCCCACTTTTTTTAGCATGTTTTTAAAGATTTTTGCATTTTCTGCCGTTTTCATTTCTTTTGGTAGTTCATTGCATATTTGAGGTCCCAAAGAGTGGAGGCTGGGAACTGGATGGCCAGACACTTTTTGCCATTGTCTAGCAATTATAGTGACTTTTTCCGTCAGAGTTGCAATTCTGCTTTTTTCATCGAAGTTGCAAATATATTTATGTATGCAAACGATAATTCCTTGGCCTCTTCCTCTAAAACCTTATCAGAATTATTCTCCATTTTGGATGAGAATGCACAAATTGCTCTAAAATGGCTGAATGATAATAAGATGGTTGCAAATCCAATGAAATTCCAAGCTATTTGTATTAAAAAAGACCATTCAGATACTGGTGGTGTTGAAATCAGCCTCAACTATATGAAAATTACATTGGGAACAGCCCTAAATCTGTTAGGTATCAAGCTAGACAACACATTAAACTTTGACCCCCATATCTCAGATTGTGCAAAAGGGCTGTGTCTCAACTGAATTTACTAAATAGACTTTTAAAATTTATTAGCTTTGAAGAAAGGAAAATACTTGTCCAGAGTTATATTTATTCCACCTTTAATTACTGTTCTTGAGTATGCCATTTGTCATCTGCAAAATCACTACAGAAGGTTGAACTCATACAAGAGAGAGAGAGAGAGCTTTAATATTCCTGTTAAATTATAACACCTCTCAACTCAAACAGTTGCTGGAAAAATCAGGTAAAAGTTGTATGCTTGTGTCTCGCATAAGAGCTCTTTGCATTGAAGTGTACAGTACTCTGGAGCAGCTAAACCCACTTTCTATGCAAGAATTTTTTTCTTTTAAATCACCTGTCTACACAAGCCTCTCCCAGAGAAATCCATACATTCTGTTACACTATAGACCTATCTAAGCAAATTTTGGCACTAACAGTCTAAGAGCCTTAGGACCTCGAATATGGAATGGACTCCCAAATGATATGAAATCCACTCAAAATATTGAAATGTTTAAAAGACTGGTAATGCAGTGGAAGGGAATACAATGCAATTGCAATGTATGCCAATAAGATCCACATCAGCTTTTTCAGCTGCCTTACAATGCTCACCAGAAGTTCATGGGACACGTACAAAAAACTGATAGAAAACCACATTCCTCTATTTATTGTCATCATTGAACCATACTACCACCACCCCCTTCCCCTAGAACAATGCTGGTTTGTCTATAGGGAACTTGAAGTTGGTGTGCGTGTGAAATATACCAATTATCACATGTACTTCTCCCAAAAACCAGCATTGTTTGAGGGGAGGAGGCAGATGACTGTTTATTGCAGAATACAAGAAGTGCAGTGTGTCCCAGGACTTTTGGCAGCTATTGTAGCTCAGCCGGAATAACCAACTACAATTGTGTACATATGTACTTTGGAAATGACTTTGGCACTTTGGCCCCTCTTGTAAAAGGTCATACGTGCGTATGACCTTTTACAAGAGGGGCCAAAGTGCCAAAGTAGCATATGAAAATGGTGCATTTATTGTTCCCTCTTATCGCCATTTCTTTTCCCCAACTTTAACAATATGAATTGCCTTTCTTTGCTTGTATTGTGAAGTGAAAGTGCCAGAAAGTAACCAATCTAAGGGATCAGTCATTAGTAATGGTGGGGGTTGGGGCAGAAGATATTTTTGAAAGTGTGCAATTGCCTTTCTGGCCCCTCCCTAATTTCACACAGCTAAGATACTATCCCTCAAAAACTTGAAATGTCCATGCCAGAGGTTAGAACACTGAAAAGCAAAGTTGTTTTGAGAAAAACATGAACATAAACATGGAAAGCAACTGAAGTAGGGTGATATCCCTTCAACATTTCCATGATGAAAAGGAAAGCTTGAGCTACTGTGCTCAGCAGCAGCCAGGGCGCCTATGCTGGGGGGGCAAGGGGGGCAGCTGCCCCTCCTGCCCTTACCAAGCACTTAATTATTTTAGTGCAAAAGTGCTTATTATGTGCCCTCAATAGGAGCCTTGCCCCCCTGCCCTTGGTGCGGGCAATCGTGCCTGGCAGCAGCAGTTTTGGTCAGGGTCAAATGGAAAAAGTTGGGGCAGATCCCTGGTGATATCATTTTTGAAATCATTAAAGAATCCTTTCATAGCTTATTGGGCCTCTCTCATGCTTGGGGCCAGGGTAATCTGCTCCTCATGCCCCCTTGTTGGCTGACTTGAGTGGGGTATTAGATCATAGTAAAGGGGTAGTATGGGTAAATTTGGTTGAATTTTATAGACATAAAAAGAAAATCACATCATATAGAGCTAACTACCTAACTGACAGAATTGCCTTACTATATCACTAGGACAGTATCCTTGGGAGCAAATTGGCAATGTCACCCCTGGGCCATAGCATGAAATCAAAATTCAGCACTAGGAGCACACAAAAAGATCACTGTTTATCAAGATGAGATGTCTGAATGAGACTCAAGGTTTTAACATATTACCATGTATGAAGCATGACTTATACAGGAATTCCAAAAAATAATTCCTATCCTTGGGGAGATGGAAGGACATGGAGTTACTTTGTACTTAGACAGAAGTAAACCAGGGCTAGAAATAACTATAGGTCTGACTGATTTTGTCAAGTTGTGAATTGAAACTGTGGATTTGTAATTGTAGAGATTGTGGATTTGTAAACACAGCATATATCTGTTTATTGATAGTAGGTGATTAGAGTAACACAAATTAGCATTTAACCTATTGATATTTATTAAGATTCCTTATTTTTAGATAGCATTAAGATTTATCATTTATGCATATATAATTTTGCAATTCTTAGGCTCTGAAACAAACTGTTGGATTTTGTAGCATTGGGAAGTATGCAAAGCTTGCATTAGTATAATTGTGACCAGGTATTTGGATATAGAAGACACTTTATGCACAAATGGTTTCAGGTATTGACTTTCACACCAGTCATTCATAGAATCATCAAACTGGCATGATGTAGGAAATTTGTTATTTCTAGTAGTTTAGGACTGATATCTGCATCAGAATCTAAATTCACCCCTGGTTCTTGTTTGGATTTTGTTGCTCCTTTGAAAGTTTCTTTAACTAACTATTTGAATATCATAGGAGATGGTTCTACTGGGAAAGTAACCATCAACTCCTTCAAGGCTGAAAGGACCTCATTTCTGCCTGAACCTTCACCAATTTCAGGATATTCAGCAATTCAGAATCAGCCAGGTATTTGCATATTTTTTTCACTTGCTGTTACCTCAAGTTTAGTGTATTGGTTGCTATTTTTGATTCATACACCTGTTAATGTGTACTTTTTTAATAAGAATACCAAAGTTGTTGCTGAGCCTCAATACTCTTAGAATTTAATGATGGTGAGGCTAAGAATATTTTTAAATTATTCTTAGTTTTTAGTGATTTTGAGCATTAATACTCATATAGACTATATTCTTATTATTGAAAGTGTATGACTGAGGCTCTGATGTTTAATTGGTTGGGAGTTCTTGTCAACCTAACTGAGCAACTATCTTGCAAAGTGGGCCAAAAGTTAGCTGCATGGTATGCGATTGGTTTTGCTCAGTAATCAAGGAAAAAACTTTGAATCACATGTTGCTAAATCAATGTGTCAAGTATTAGGGATGGAGAATCGAATATTCATCTTCCCTAGACAGGTGAACTGTGTGAAAAATATAATGCCATGGTGAAATCACCGCTAAATATTTAAATGAATAGCTATATGGATGACTGGAACGAGTAGCTACTACATGGTCTATTGGCCTAAAACCCTAGAAAGTATGCAAGTCTCCATCCGCCAACCACAGTACCGCCTCAAGAAGATACTAGAAAATTTCCAATAGCTACCGCACTATGCTATGCTTTATTATTATTATTATTGCAATTTTTATGCGCCAAAATCCCTTCAGCTGGAGAAAACAAAAATTGACAAATATAGTAAAGATATATAAATACAATTTGGTAATATAAGATGCAGCTGATCTACCAGGGAGTCATATTTTAGTTGAACTCAGCTCCTCGATTGCATTTTGAGGCGTTTTTTGAATTGTTGCAACGTAGAGAGTTCCCTGATGGCAATAGGGATGTTGTTCCAATATTTTAACCCTAAGTAATGAAAACTTTTTTCCTACTACTAAAGATTATACCTTAGAATTTGAATATCCATGCAGTTTCTTGTACTATGAGTTGAACACATATTTCTTATTTTGTATCTATCCCAAAGGCTTTCAGGGCAGATCTTATTCATCATCTTATAGGTCATCACTGCTCTTTCAAAGTTTATCAGTTGCTCGGCTGTTGGCCAGTTACCATGTCTTTGACTTTTGCCTTCTCAATAATATATTGGGCTCTGTTTTGAAGGTGTTGAAGGGCTTCTGCTTTCGTGTTGGAGAGAGAACCCCATACAACGTTAACATATTGTAAGTGACTCTCTACTAAGGCATAGTAGTTGTTAACAAGCTGGGACTGCGGAACAATTTTCATTAGATTTTTAGAGACCGTAGCCCACCAGAGACCTTCCCTTGAACTTTTCTAAACTGTTCCCTTCAATTCAACCCCTCGTCAACAATCACGTCTAGTGATTTTGTCTCCCCGACCTGCTTAATTTCTGAACCATTCAATGTAAGTGGCCTATGGGATAATATATTGTTTATTCTTCGTGGGTGCCCAATTATCATGTATTCAGTTTTTTGTGGATTAATGCTTAGTTTGTTAATTATCATCCATTCCGAAGTATTAAACTTTCAAAATCGTTTATATAGATGATGAATAAGAACGGGCCCAGACAAGATCCTTGTGGAATACCGCATGTAATCAAGCTTTCGCTGGACTTTTGGTTGCCATAGGAGCAGTACTGTCTCCTATTATTCAGATACGAGGCAAACCAGTCAGCTGCGGTACCTCTTACATCGATGGCTCTTATTTTTGTCATCATTATACTGTGATTTACAGTACCAAAGACTTTTTGAAATTGCTGAACGTTGGCCACGCTTTGCATAGCATTTTGGTGTTCTCGTCCTCCGATTGTCCAAAATTGCAGGCTATTACCAACTGTTTGCGTTATATGGTGTAAAAGAAACTTCAGAGTTTTAACATCCAACATCATCAAAAGTTGACCACACTTTTAAATTTCTGAGACCATACTCTCATTTTCAAGACCACAAAGTGTAGCCATGACCACAGTACGATAGGCATTGCATTGCTCCAGGCAAGTCACACGGTCACTATTTTTACAAACTTGAGAGGCCTGCTGGGTCATGACCCTCAGCCATGCAGAATGGACACGCATAGGGGGCTCTCGTGAAATAGTTAAGGTAGTATTACACTGGGCAATCTTTCACTGCTACTTGTGTCGCAATGGTGATTGGAGCCATCGCAACTCATTTTTGTAAGGGGTGTTACACGCAGCAACGATCTTTGCAACTCGCCAGACGTCCGATTGCATTGCAAGTTGCAGAAATTCTGGCAATCGTTGCGAAAAGTAGAACAGAATTCTACTTCAGGCAACGGTTGCGGTGTCAACACCTGCTGCGTTGCGTGGCATAGAATGTGCATCTTACACGGGGCAATCGTTTTGCAACTTGTGTAGCAATTGAGTTGCGAGACAAGTTGCAAAAGAAATTGCCCCGTTTAACACTACCTTAAATTGAATCAGCTATGAAGCTAACTGCTTTTACACAACGAATTGAGCCTACCCAGTGGTCTTAGCGTTGCCCTTGCTTCGTTTTTCCCTCAGATTTCCCACGCTAGAATCGCCCCTGGGTATATGAAATCAAATCGTTTTGTAATTGGATTATTCTAATCTTTGAGCAGATTGCATACAAATTTCTTGGTCGTTATTTCTTTCATCTAAGGAACAGAACTTTCGGCTTTCAGCCAAAATTTTTTTTAATATTTGGTCAAATGTAGCCCCAAATATTTCTTAAGTGCTTCAGACATCTGGCTGATGATCTAGAGCCTGATGTGATTCTTGCGTAATTCTTAATTTTTTAACGATTTCCAGTCTCGGTGATTTTTATAGAAAGACTTTTATATAGAAACCAGTCTACTTTTTGAAGTTTAGTCTACCAGTGTCTCATATATTTCTTGTTTTTTGTCTGGTTTGCGCCTCATGACTCTCCTATAATTGTTTTTATAATACAAAGGCGTGTACTGCAAGTGCACAAGTGTTCAATAACATTTTCCGTTTAGGCTTTCAAGATAGCCGAGATGCTAGGGACTATAAAAAGGACATTATGCAAGGTTTTAGGACTAAAGTATGTTTCATTATCAGCATCATCATCATTAATTAACATTTAACGAAAAATTTGTCAGTTGAAATGTTTCACTAAAAAGAACACGAAAGTTAATTCGCTGAGAAGTGCGCTTTGCATGTTCTGGTAGACATAGGTTACATGTTAAGTAATGCTGTGAGAGACTTGAGAGGACATTTGTCTGGAACTGTTGGCAAGTTCCATCCCTTGCCTGTTCTATCTACCGAGAATTGAACCTTGCTACTCGTCGTATTTCGCATTGTACACGGCATACTTTTAATATCATGTCGAAAGTCTACAATAAAATGACGTGGATTAGATGTTGTTTTTATGGTCTCTCATCTCGTATAAGACACTCATTAAGTGACAAAATATGGAAATCCGTTTTTCTAGAATGCCTAATAACCTAACTGTATGAATGGAAATCCGTTTTTCCTAATGTGTGTTTCATTATGTATAGAATTAGTAAACATATAAAATAACATAAAATGTTAGAAAAGCGGGCATGAAATAGCATAAATTTATGATACTATGGCATAAATTCATAAAAGAATTTGTGGCTTTTGGCTGATAGTTCTGCATTTTTTGGAGTTATTACACACACACACACACACACACACACACACACACACACACACACACACACACACACACACACACACACACACACACACACACACACACACACACACACACACACACACACACACACACACACACACACACTTGTACTTTCTGCTTCTGCTGCTGCTCTGCAAACCACTGAGAACTTTCACCAAGCCGTTCGGTCGTATGCTGCCCACCTTATGTGCTCAAGATCTTCCTTTCTCCTCAAAATTGATATCGGAAAGTCTCTTTTCATTGATTTCGCTGCGTTCATGTCTTTATTCAATGTTGCTACGATAGTTTCTCTAGTTCTGCGTCTAAGCCCTTTTTCTGATCTTTGAAGAATTTCATCTTTTTACTTGCTGGTATTTCATCAGAAACTCGTAATATTGACCTAACAGCTTCCACCCTTTCAAGATATCATTTGAAATTGACCTTCCTCTCGTCTTTTATGCAAATTTTAATTTGAAATCTTGTTAGGATATCTTTTTCCTATTTACTGTCTCAATTACTATCTGAAAGGCACCAAGATTTCTGGTCTCTTTTTGTGTCGTACCCCAAGTTGAACTATTTTACATTAAGACTGCTTTTATAAATGCTTTGTAAATTCGTTATCACTGCCCATTTAAGTAAAGTATCATTCTCCACCATTGTATTCTGCTCCGTCCTCTTTCTTTTATTTTCCCTTTCATTTTATTAACTATCGCTTGATTCATCCTTTTACGACACTACACGATTATTTGCGTGTTTGCTGGTAATTCCATGTTTCCCGTTGCATCTGACTTTTCAACTGACGCTGAAATGTGATTGGAAATTGGGTTGCCTTATTCGTGCCTCTTCAGTGCAACTCCACAAACGTGGAGTAAACAAAGCCCCTAGTCTCACTGTGACATTACACTTCTCTCTAATCAATAATCCCACTTAAGAAATATTAGTTTTGAGAGTTCAAGTTGGTAGTCATGAACATAGAAATGTAAGAATAAATGGGTACTGGAGTGGCGAAATTTTCTTGTAGAAAAGAAAAGATCTTGGCGGTATTCTACGCTAAAAGACTATATCTTGTAGGAATGGGTCCTCGAATCATTGACTTTGCACTCCGCTTATAAACACTCAATATCTACTGAATGGCGGTTTTGTGAATGCCCCTTATTTTAAGCCCAGGATTACACCTCATATTATTCTAATATATTTTTGGCTTGTCATTGTATATAGTATTAATTGAAGCTTTGATGCTACACATGAATGTGGTAGAGCACTATGATACGAGAGCCGTTGAACTCAATAATCTACGTAGTCTTTTAGTTATGCAGAGTGAAATTTATGTCCTTTCATTTGAGTTATTAAATTCATCTCTCATGCACTCCATTTTGAAGCCTGCTAAGGATCCAAAGTTTTGAATGGAAGAGTTTTAGTCATGTTTCATTGTAAGCCATATTTGATAGCATTTGCTTTTTCTTTTTTCGTTGGATTACCTCTGTTTTCAATATTTCAGGCAATGAAAAAGACCAACATGAATCATGCTTCTATAGTTGCTGTCGTTGGATCAAAACAGAACTTTTCTCCCCACCTGTCAAAGCAGAAGCAAAAGCAGTAATTCGATTAGCTTTTGGAATATATGCTAATACTTTTTTTGGATTTTTCATCCCATTGTCCATGACTTTTATAGTCGGCCAGAAAGGGAAGGCTGCTTTGGCAGCTGCAGGCCTTGGGTGGTCAATATGCAATGTAACTGGACATGTCTATGTTATTGGTGTAACATCAGTGTGTGAAACGTTTTTCTCCCAAGCATATGGTGCAAAGCAAATGAGACGATATGGTATCATATTGCAAAGAGCATTTATTTTGACTTGTATTGCCATTCTCCCCTCTTGTGCTGTGTGGATCAATATGGATAAACTGTTATTGCTGTTGGGACAAGACAGAGAAGTTGCAATGTAAGATTATACGAATTCTGTTTCCTTTAATGGTCAAATCTTACCAAGAGACAAAATCGGGACAACCTTTGAGCACTTGCGTGAAAGGTGGAGGATATGAAATACCCTTTTATATCCTCACTATCGGTTAAATTTGTCTCAGATCTTTGATGAGAAGACACTTTTTTGTTATCCCCTTGTCATCCATGCATTCTTTGGTACTATACTGTCTTCACTAGACTTTGATATTACGAGTTTATTTGTAATTTAGGACGGTCCTTGTATTTGGCTAGTTTTTGGAATTTTCATTCTTCTAAACCTTTCCGGTCATATTCCTGTCGTAGGTTGGCTGGCCAGTTTGCATTGTGGTATATTCCTGGGATATTTGTAAGTAAATTCAGTATTGTTTGCTTCAATGTGTACCATTCAGCCCTCCTATACTTTGGATTTGTGATACTTGAAAAACATGTGTTCTTTCGAATAGAGAGAATATATGTGTAAAAACTAATTAAATTTGCTGTAGTATGGTGAATCTTCCCTGAAACCCAATAACAATTGGAGAATCACTGACAAAAACAGAAGACTTCTACATTTTTTGTGCCATTTAGTATAGTCACAGAATAGTGGTATAGTGAAAGTAAACTCTAATTCTGTGAGCACAAACTAAATCACTGGACGATTCTCAGGCGAAACTTGACATTGCTTTTAGTACAATTTTACTGTTTGGTTTTTGCTACGGAACGGCATCTTTTCAAATCAACTTTCTTTTTCAGTTTTTCGTAGTCTTCAATTTGCTATTGAGATATCTGGCATGTCAGGTATGGTTTTATTTTTGGGAGAGCGTATAGTTAAAGTTGCTAGTGGTGATAGATTGACTTTTATTATTTCTATAATATAAACTTTACAAATCACCCTATATCTTTTCTTTCTAGTGTTAAGTTGTATATCCCTTCTTTCACAATAGTAACGTGTGACCCCCAAGCGATGTGTCAAATTCTTGACGTTACTATTGAGTGATAAGTCTATCTCTACACTGTTTTTATAAGAAACCGCTTTTTATAAAGAACCTACATGTACAAAGGCAAAAAAGCTGGAGAAGTTGTACTACTACGGACAGCTTAGTCTCCAGATGTTTAAGACTTCTAATCAGGTCTGTTTTCTCCCAACCTGACTGACCAATATTCGTGCAAAATGGGCCTGAGTGTAGCTGTGAAACGCATTTATAGTGAGAATCCTGTATGAAGATTGGTCAATTAGGTTGGGAGAAAATAGATTTGATCAGAATGTTTTTGGTGGCAATGCTACTAAAGACAAAATCGCTGCAGAACTTTTCAACTTTGAATATTTCTAGCATTGCAAACGATTGAGGTATATAAAGCCAGTTCCTTTTATTGCAGTTAAATTCATATGAATTTTGCGTTATCTAGTGTTTCACAGACGGACTTTCCTTGAAACTAACAATGTTTATAGTATCCTGCCGTAATGCTAAACACGTACATTGTAATATGAACACAAAATATGCAGGACTAGAATTAAGGATTTGCTAGTCCTACAATGTGGCAAGCAGATATCCAGAAGTAGGGAACTTTTAGAGCTAGTCCTTGTGCTATGTCCCTTACAAAGAGACACGTACACTTATAATCCCTTAACCTATTCCCCACAAGCAAACCCGTACTAACTTAAGGCCCATTAGCTTCTAACTGGTTATAGGCCTAGTGTACTTATAGGAGAGCAAGGAGATTTAGTAGTATTCAGTGATTAAATCTGTTTGGCAAATAGTTTATTTTCTACCAACAGAATCCCAGATTGCATATTGTTAAAGGTACGTTTGCTCCCTGTAGTCTGTAAATATAAGGTATATCAACACGGTTTCTCTAGCATTGAGTTCTGCTACTGACATTTACATGATGTAATTCTTGTATGGTGTTCTTTTTGCGCTGTTTTCATGGGATCTTTCCAAACAAATTAGAGAATATTTTCTTTCATGGCCTGTCTGTCTGTTTTATGGGGAAAACGTTTGTACGCCCATTGCATCAACCTATAACGGGGAGGATTTTTTATTATATGCGAATGGCAGAGGTTTACAATTTAGTTTTAAGCACATGGGGTTGTTTGCAGGAGGATAGGGTACACTTTTCTTGGACAGCCAAGGATGAGATCCTAGATTTTAATAAGATTGTCTTAAATGTATTCTACTCCTTCTTTAAATGTCGTTTTTATTTCTTTTTTATAGAGCATAGTTTATCCTTCAATTTACAGTGCATTTGCTGCTTTCATAGTAAATGGGATATGCTGCTATGTTTTTGTGCATGTCTGCGATTTAGGTGTTCGGTAAGTTTAACACCTCTCTGTTCAACAAATAACTCCATTGTACCAGGCGAGACACTTTAATGCAATATGATATACTGCATTCCCTGCCAAAAGTCCTTGGAACACTTTGTAACTATAGCATTTTATATGAAAATGACGAAATTCTGTTGAGTTGGAGGAGCAGTGGACCCCCTTCCCCCCAAAACAATGTTGAATTGAAGGTAATGTTGTATGAAAATTTTCTGAAAGCATTTTGAGTTACATACTACATGTAGAGCCACTATAAGTCAATATTTTCAGGGGCAGAGGGACAGTGGCGTTGCAGAACGCTTTGGGGCCCATAGGAATTTTTTTGTTTGGGGGCTTTTTCAAACTTAATATTTCACAAATTTAGACAAAACAACAAGGATTTTTATACATAGGGAGAAAAGAAGCAATAAGTAGCCTATAAAGTGGGGAAATATCGACTCATTTGATGCTTTTTCATATCAATAAATGCAAAAAATCCCTTGAAAACTTGTGAGGGGCCCTTTTGGGGCCTCAAAAACTTGGAGGCCCTTAGGAGTTGTCCTAACCTCGACCTATGTTGGTTCCACAACTGGAGAGTGAGATGCTTCTCAGCTAGGTCACAGAATGATGCCAGTATTTCAAGACTAATTGTAAATATGATGATAGGATATGACGACATAGTTTGATCATATAATATACTTGCATGAGCTAGTCCTTAGAACTCCATTTTGTAGCTACAGTTTGAGCAACTGGTCATTACCTGTTCTTTGCTCAGAGTTTAGGAAGAGATTGCAGGCAGGAAAATTTGAGAGTAACAATCGTTCTGGTACCCATGCAGGTACACATAACAGCCTGGGCTGGGTATCTTTTTACAGGTTTCATTGAATGCTTATGCTATTCGATGCTTATGGGTGATGTTACCTGTGCTCGTTTTAGCGGTGGTGCACTTGCAGTTGACGTTGCATTCCTAATTTACTGCGCGGTATTAGTCTTTTTCATATTCTGGAAGAAGTTATACAAAGAAACATGGTATGGTATGTACCTTGTATTGTAATCGTTTGCTTGTATGTTTTGCCAGAGAATCTTTCGAAGTTGAACTTTCTGGTATACATCCCTTACAAATTTTTCGTATATATTCCATGCATTTGTCAGCCTTTCTCTGAGATCGTTATAACTAGTAATCTATCCACCTTTTGCTTACCCCCACCCCGTTTTCAGCCCCCTCAACATCTTCGGCATCTTCGCATCAATTGAACCAAAAGTATTCTTAATTCACTAATATTTCTAGCCTCTATATCTATAAGAACTTTAACGTAGCTTCAGACGGAAATCTATCTACTGCTAATGCACCCTAGTTTAGTCTTGTTGACGTATGGATATATGATATCATATTTTGTTTTGTTGACAGCACATTTTCTGTTTTCACAACAAGTTTTCTATTTAGGTTTATCATATGACTGTCTGTGTGATTGGAAAGAGTTTATAACCCTTAGTGCTTCATCAATTGTACTGTCTATCAGTGAGTGGGTATGCTTCGAGGTTGGCATTATTGCTTTAGGTGAGTCCGTCGCTCTTCACCATATACTGAATTGTAAGATTGGGCATAGCCTATCAACATTTTATATTTATTAGACGGACTGACGGGAATAACATTTCTTCTCTCTACCTTAAGTGTTACGCACCTGAACACTATTTAATGTCATTATGCAACTTCAGCAGAAAACGTTCGATAGTTGAAAACAGTTCTTAATAACAGATACCTGTATGTAATCAGTCGATGATTTAGTGAAAAGTTTGTCTGCTTTTGTTAATACTTGAAATTTGAAGTATCGAAGCCCAATTTGATATTGAGAATTTCTTAATAGGACATGCATGTATCTTTGGCTTATTCTTATACAGCGGTGCCGTTCTAAAATGTTAAGAAAGAGAGCTGTGCTCCAAGCTGGCTCTATGGTCATATTTATGATAACAGTCAGCTTTTCATTTGAACTGTTCTAGTTTAGATACATAGAAAGTTGTGCATAAATTTAACGTATTTGATGGAAAATATACATAGAACCGTTATGAAGGATTGATTCTTATACAAAAACGGCGTCGCAGGGGGCTTGGGGGCTTCAGCCTCCTTTTTTGCCAGACGGCGATTTTTCTAGCCTTAATCAAGTAATTTTTATGTTTGTAGCCCCCACTTTTTATTGCCCCCCTACTTTTTATTTGACGACGCCGTGCCAGTTCATACTTTCAAATTAAGAACTCGCAAGACTAGCATAACGCTTGTTGGAAAGGGGACTGCTCAAGACCACTCAAAAGCTCTCATTTTGATAATGCCACTGCGCTCCCCCCGAGCCTCCTCCATGGCACCCCTATTCTAGTAATAAGTCTCACCTTGGTTTACCATTGAATAGTACACATGCAGCTTTAGGCTTTTAGCTCGTATTTGTTAGCCATATCTGCTTGTCTTAATGTTGCATGTTACGAGATTGGTGATGATTTCTGCTAAGTCATAGGTCCTGGAAGTGAATTTCGTATGCAAATATACTTTCGCTGTTGTATTGTAGGAATTGTTGGAAGTATGGAACAAGCTGTACAAATTTTGCTGTATGGTATCGCAGGGATGATGTACTTCGTAAGTCATGGTGTATTAGTTTAGCTTTATCTATTCCTCCATTCAGAGGTGCAGCTACTGTGAGTGCGGGCTGTGACCTGGCAATACCTCAAAACAGCGAGCAAATTTAGGAAAATATCGGGAAAACAGGATATTTATCTTAAATTGGTTGCATTTAAAGAAATCTATTCACTCAAGAGCAAATGAAATTAACCGTGATATATATTTGGTTGAACTACATTATATATTTTATCATTCTGAGATCCTTTACGGTTTCATCACGTTGAAATGCATAGATGGCACTGAAGCCACTTCACCGTTCGAACCGAAAGCTTCGGAAAAATTTCGTAAATTTATTTGCCCAATGAGAAAAAAGCCGCGTCGGGTCGGGGTCGGGGTAACAGGCATACTGTATTCCTCAGTAAAACCTCCTGTAGGTACTATCCGCTGTTTTGGGTTAGTATCCTAATAAACAGCCTTGTAGATATCGATTGAACAAACATTTTTGACTGGTGCAAAGTTATAGTCTCAAATAAATGTACAAAATTCCCGATTTTCGTTTTCGAGCATGGATGTTTTTTCTTCTAGAGAACTTCATTATGCATGCTTTCTTTAGAATTTAGGGAGCTATAAGCATCTGCTTCAAATCACGTAAAATTACGATGAGAGGAAACTGTTTAGCGAGTGCAACACACTTTTTGCGAAATTTATCTTATTTTCCCTTTTTGAACAAACATCAATGATATCTCTAGACACATTTGACTCTTTCTCTAAAGGTTGGTAGAATGGTTGAGTTAGGCCTACAATACTTGCCAAAAGTAGTTGGAACACCCATACAATTGTACGAATTTCCAACTCCTGCAGCTTTTCTGTGACACCAGTTAAAATGTAAGCTCTTATCCCACCTTAGACACGTTGATCCGATAACGAAAGCCTGTAGCTTTATACACACGCATCACTTTGGCCCTCGGGTTGCTCATATTTGCTTCATACAACATTGTTTAACGGGGGAGGGGATGCTATGGCTGGTCTATAGCATAAATCATAGCAAGTGTTCCAAGACTTTTGGCAGGCATTGTAGCTGTGAGACAAGTTTATTGTCGAATTCTTAATTTTATTGGTTAGTACAGTATGGAGAATTTAAAACCTGTTTGCACTACGAAAACTAATCCGGGTTCAACCCACTTCAGCAAAATATTATGCAGTGTAAACCCAACTAACCTGGGTTGAGAAACGCACCTTAAAAACTTGTTTGAATCCGAATTGACTCCGGGTTAGATTTTGCGAATTGCAGTGTAAACACGAAACAGTGTTGACCTCGGGTTAGTTTTCTGTGACACATGAGCACAAACACACTTGAGTCACTTAGTGCGAAAATTTTGTCAGTTTATATTCTTGGAGAAAATGGAAGTGGCGCATAATTCTTTACTTTCCGCATCTTTTGTTATGTATGGCATTCATGGAAATGGAACTAGCAAATCAGAGCTCATATTGGTCAGATGATGAAGTTTTCCTTCTAATTCTTTCATAAAACATCTGCATCATTAACTTCACTAGTTTCAAAATAACAATATTTTCACATCCTTCCGATTCACCTACCATTTTGTAAATTTTTGCTTGTTTAGCAACATTTTGTGCGCATGCATGTTTCTAGAGTACCCTGGGTTCAAATCAGTGGATTCAACCCACTTTTGAGTTTACTCTGCAACTTCGAAATTCTCAGTGTAAATACTACTGGGTTCACCCCGGGTTGACTTGTACCCGTGTTGAACCCAGGTAGAGGTTTTGTAGTGTAGACAGAGCTATAGGGTGATCAGACCTGTGAGTCAAGCAAAGATTTAGAACCTTTGCCGGGGAAGACCAAAAGCGTGAAATTTTAGGGGAAAGCCATAACAGCTCAGTACTATTTTGTAAGAGTTGTAAGTTATTATGTGATTTCAAATGTGTTTGCCATCGTTACCATGGGGAACTTCAAGCCAGACGTGAAAGTTTTAAGGTATTTTAGAAATTTAAGTAGAAAAGAAGCAAAATTTGCTGCTGTTTTGATCACTTCCATATATCCTTCTGTCCTACAGGTATCTTTGAGCTTTTCCATCGTAGCTGCAGTAAGGGTAGGGAATTTTATTGGCTCTGGTGACCCAGAACGAGCAAAGATCTCAGCAAAAGTTTGTTTGAAGTTGGCTAGTAAGTCATTGCATTTTCCTTTAGTATTTCAGAATATTACAGAATTTTTTGGCGCTGGACAAATGAACTGAATAAAATACTGGTACTGAGCAAATTTTGTTCTCCCAACATTTTTGACATCAATCAAACGGTCACTGATCAACGTTCACCGACTGAACTTGATGGACTAATGAACTGGATCTTATCACATGACTTGCTGATGATCGAAGTGTTCTGTTGATTTTTCCAGGGCGTTACTATTTTGTTACCCCTGCCTTTTTATGTCAGAATTCAAGCGACTTTCGTATTCAATCATAGTACTATTAGGAGTAGCCAGAAGATCCTGAAATTCTACCTATTCCTCCAGTAGCACATGAGTGTTCATAGCCCATCGTCATTCATCGATATGGATATTCGTTGTTTGAAATTTGCCTGTTTCAGTTGCTTTGACCTCCTATGTCAGCACTTGCAAAAGTTCACCCCCACTAGCCACACTGAATACTTCTCTACCGTTAATACCAGATAATATGAATTGATAATACCATTAATACCAAATGAATCTAATCGATAATGTATATTGTTTTTCTTCCTTCTCTTATTCAATATTGTTGTTATGTTTTGCAGTTTTTTCGTCCACGTTATGGTCATGTTTCTTTTGTAACCCAATTATTAGCTTTTTTAAGTATGCAATGCAGATTGCACGTAGGGAATCGATGGAACAGAGATTTCAAACCTGAATCTGAACAAATCCAGACATGATTTGGACTTGGCGTTAACTGTTAAGCTATAGTATATTGGAATTGCACTGCTCTTCATTGAGTAATGCATACCCTGAAGCCAACATAAATATGTTTGCGTATTTGAGTAGTATAAAGTCTTCATCGTTCTAATTTCCATTTTTTGTTTTATTTTCAATTCTAGTTCTCGGTAGTACTTGTACTGGCCTGCTTTTGTATGGACTTCACGACTACATTGTATATGTGTTTACGTCTGAGAGGTAATGAATATCAGGTGTCTCAAATGTCAAAGAAGCACCTGTTATATATATATATATATATATATATATATATATATATATATATATATATATATATATATATATATATATATTTCATCTACTGACCAATTGCAATATATTGTAATCGCGATGCATTTGTACTGTTCTGTTTAAGAACACTTGAGTAGCAGGGATAATGGGAATGCAGGAATATCCTGCGGAGGAGGGACTGCTCGTTCTTTTTAAGGGAGAGTGGTGTAAAAGAAAGCAGCACTCGATTGCTCAAAAGTAAAGAAAGTTCTGTAGTGGATTTCTGAGACCTGCGAAACCTCTAAAGCTCCAATATTCACGCCGGACAATCATAGCTTTTACTGACTTTGTGTAGATTTCATGTTGGAACCAACTAATTCAAGTATTGCAGGAGATGAGCAATCTTGTTTTGCTTAGATCTGAAAAACTCAACTGTCAAGGTTGTTTGCCACTGTGTTATTCATCTCTTGGATGATACAGACAGTTGGTAGATGGTAAAGAATTTATAAAATTTGTAGATAAAGTTGACTTTTTTACTCAAATATAGAAATACCTAAGGCGTACTATTGAAAATCAGCAAATTTTGCGAAAGTATGCATGCTTTGAAGCATAGTTTAAAGGCATAGTGAAAGGAGGAGGAGGTGTACAAGCTTCTTCACTGTCATGTTAAGATTAGTTTTTAGAATTCGGTAGCAATTGTCATAAGTATAATCATATTTGGTTTGATTTTTCATTTTCATTTTTCATTCATTTTTTCATGATTTTTGATCAGAGCCATGAATTGTTTCGACGCGTTAGATATCTGCTACATTTTCATTATCATTGTATGTAGTTTACCCACATTTTAGAAAAACCTCTGGTGCTTAATGTAGCTTCAGAAATTAGCATCTTTAAGTGTTAAATATACACATATTACATTTTCAGGTTGGAGAAATTGAGTTCTTCTCTCATTTGTTCATTATCATTGCTTTTAGGTCGGTTATCGAGAATGCATCAAAGCTAATTTACCTGATTGTAGTTATATCAATCTTTGATTCGTTAGAGGTATTTATTTTTCAGTATATTCATCACTCTTATGCTTGCATTTGCAATTGGAATAAATTATGTAATTTTTTTCAATAGACTACTCTTGAGTACCGAATAACCTTCCCAACCTGATTGTTATTGTTGTGAATTTTTTCCCACTCCCCCCCCCTTATTTATTCCAACCACCGGAGTTATTGATCTCGAGAATCTGATGGTTGAGATTGAGTTCCTCCTCAGAGGTTGCTTTCTTTATTTAGAGACCAGCCAAACAGTTCTACAATAATCATTTTCACTATGCGTTCATTTAGAAAAAGGAATAGTGTATGAAAGCAGGTGTAAATGTCGTTGATCCAAATATCCATGCTTTCCATTTTGCAACCTTCCCATTTGTCTCCACCCCCATTTATTAATTTTCAGAATAGTTCCCAACCACTGACTCTCTTTGATGATGTTTTTGCTTCCAGTTCATATTTCTTACATTTATACCTTACGCAGAACAGTGTTGTCTGATCTAGATAGTATGTAGAGGATCCGACAAGTAGCATAATCTTAATTTTTGTTGATGGTCTTTGGTGCGCGTCTCCTTACAGTATATTCTTACCGTAGTAGGATAGAACTTCGCCCTTGATGATGAATTTCACCATAGCTCGAAAAAGCGGGAACACTCCCTAAGTATGCTTAAAAGATGTCCCTGCTTTTTCGAGCTATAGTGAAGCTCTGTAGTACCAACAGACTGTTCACGAATTAAATTTCATTCAGGATTCAAATAGCTCTCGTTAACTTGTAGACTCAGTTAAATAGTATATTGATTATAACTCACATGCTATGTTGTGAAATGGTATTTTTGACGTAGGTTGTCTCGATGGGTGTAGTTAGAGGCCTGGGCTATCAGAAGTACGGAGCCATCATAAATTTTCTTTCATTTTTGTGCCTTGGGACTCTGTCTTATATGCTACTGGTTTTCAAAGCACATCTGGGTGTCCGTGGTAAGTTCTGTTACTTTTTTATATTTATTAATTTTATAACCTTACCACAAACCTTTTCCTGATAAGCAGTTTCTTACTCCCTGGATCCTTGTAAATCAGTTAGTCATCCTAGTTCCTTTGTCCATCGCAGAGGATGTGCAAGGGACACTTCCTAGTGTAGAGGGCGTGGCAGAATGAATCTTTGATGAGGTCACACCCTAAAAGTTCTCAACATTTCAAATGCATTCATCTTTCATTGAAAACTGAAAGGGTCATTTATCTTTGTTATTAATAATAGGAGCAACAGTTGTATTCTGATCGTATTGGGATCCCGTTCTATCGGTATAATATATATGTTAATATTATCTAGAAAAGGAAGCGAGTGCTGAACCCCTCTTTGAATAGTAGAGGAGGGCTGACCCCCCAGACCCCCTCTTTTGAAACCCAGGATGATTCTTAGTTGAGTATGTCGTATGTCTGTGTCTATGGGTGCTAGCATATCTGGTTGTGAAGCCTTACTTTGATGCTTGTATGAGAAGAAACACTTTGATCTATTTCTGATATTATTGATTGCTATAGGGAACAGAATTGCATACACCTGTATGTAGTATAATAATTTTTCTGCTTAAGCTTGTATTTGACGTGAGCATATAAATGACACCAAAATATTGCGTAGAAGGTGTATTTTTATTTCTGAATTGATCGTGTTTTCGTTGCTTTCACTATTATAGGAGCATATTTTTTATCCGGAATTTAGTAGTACGATGTCATAGCCTTCTACTTGTTTCTCTCTTCACTCGTTATAATCAGGCATGAAACCACAGCTGAAAAGTTAGGGGGGCCGAGCATGGGTGTAAAATCCTAAAGTTTTGAAACTTTCCCCTTCTATTAAGCACCCGAAATTATAGCGTATTGCCACAAATACATTCGCTGCTACTGGGTGCCTCGCTTGAAATTCTATATTTTTGCAAGCGTTTAGGCAAGGGAAACATCTAGTTGGATGAGCAATGCCCCCAGTGCCCCCTTAGCTTTGTACCTGGTTATAATATATGATGTTAGCTTGTATTATAATGGGACGGAAGACGTTCTTGTGCATTTGATTGCTTCAAATTCCTACATATTCCCCACCCACTCCATGTGAAAATGAATCTGACATTTCATTGATACAATTCATATCTTCGAGGTAATTTATCACTTAAAAGTCGCATGCAGAGCAGTTCTTCCTTATGTTCTAGACCAATCAGAGGATTTGCTTGCAATTGTATCTTGTCCAATTAGATACTTCCATTTTGCCCCTGAGATGTTCTATTGCGACGCCATCTTAAAACTGAGTTGCTATGGATGGAAGGAATCACTATTCAGAAATTTTACCCAGCAGATTGTACTTTGAGATTTTTTATAAGTCTGTAGTGGTTTAATTTTCAGTGGATGTCTCCGAGCTCTAGTTTGAGAAATGAGTCGTTTCAAAGAAACTCGATACTTGGAGCACCGCTCATTCCCCATCTATATCCCCAGAGGTCCACACTTAACCTCTTTCCATTTATCAAAATTATAAGAGCATATTTCGTTTTGCGAAGAAATTGTCTAGAATTGGACTTGCGCCGATGTCACAATCCGTACTAAATTATTACCATCTTATGAAAACGTTGGAGGATCCAGTTGTAAGAGAATTTTACTATTACAGTTGGCTTGGAAGTCTTGTTCATGATCACAATATTAATTGCCATAGCGAAAGCTTTTTGTTTCTTTGAAAATCCTGCAACATTATCGAGGAATCATGCAAGACGCTTCGGACAGGAGGAGACTTCATTGGGACATACCCTGTTAAAGACCATGCCCAGTGTTGGCGACGCCCATTGAATATAGTGCCATACACTATATGACACTCCTTATGGGTGATAAATAGCAGAGTTAATAGAATTAATCCTTAGCTCGAAATTCCCCCATTCTTCAACTTTTTAGCAAATCGGCCCTGGAGATAACTGTGTAGTCCTGTTTCCCTCAACCCCCCCCCCCCTTGTACCACTACTACTGGTATTACCTTTGGTTGGCAGACACGCTACGTCATCAGATGATTGTAGGAAAGGCTTTTTGTATTTCTCTTCGACTCTCACATGGTTTGGAGAACAATTACCGTTGTGAATATTGTATTTCTCAGCTAATTATTTTGTTTGCAATGCCTCACTGATCCTCGATATTCTTAAATTGTTTGATTTTGAGCCTAGGAGTGTTCTTAAATCGTACTTGAAATTTAGTGATTTCGGGCTTTGATTCTCGGAAAGGCTATATTCCTATAATAAAAAGTGTGTAACTGACATTCCCTGAAGAGTTGCTGAGTCGCATCATAGTGTAACGAGTTCCACAAAGGATAAGTGAAGCTCACTCTTGTTATATTTCCTGAAAATAACTCAAGTCATAAAAATCTGAACCTTGATGAAGCTTGAGCCTTGCATTATTCTTAAATTATTCTTAAATTTCAGAGAATTTGAGCCTTGATATTCTTATAGACTGTATTCTTATATAAAAAGTATGTAGCTAATAATATTCAACTCCAGTGATTGATCAATAGGAATGTATGGCACTGGTCGAATTAAGGCGGATGAGACCATCTGACTGTTCAGAACTAGTTTGTCCATTCCCGGAATTAATCTTCTAAAGATCTACTTGCGTAGATTTTTGTATTACAGCGTAGATATTTGCATTGTTATTTCCCTTTGTCACACCATATAGTTTATCCGCTCTTTTGTTGTTCATTGATGGCTTATACCTCGGATACGAGCTGATATTTAACATACGATTTATAGAATTTTTGACAATGTTTTTCAGGGTATTGGTTTGGAATTTCCATAGGAATCTTTGTTGAGGTATGTTTGTCATTCATTATAAGATTATCATTCAAAGTTTATTTGAAGGAGTTGTTTTGAAGGCCTATTAAGAGATGTATTTAAGACATTTTGTAATTTTCATAGTATAGATTGTAACCACACCCTCTGAGTTTATATTTTTGTACTTATTGACTAATTGAGGGATATCTTAGGTTTTTGTCGTCGTTGATATTTTTAATATTTATCTTTATAAATATTATATGCCCCTTTTGAGATATAATGACGTCGATCTTTCCATTCTAACTTGTAGTGTTTTGGGGGTAGTCGTGACTTCATTGCAGATTTTTTCATCATGATTTATTTGCTCCAAATGATTGAATTTTTCCGCATAACCGTGCGAAAAGTTGCCCGTTATAGTTTTGAAGAAACAACGCTTTTTCAATAAAAAACATTCATATAAGAAACGTTAGGCCTAAATTCTTAAAATCATAAGATCTAAGAAACATTGCCAAGCTGACTTGAAGGGATTATTATGTGTGAAACAAAATTGAAACAAAATTGTTGTGAATGTTGTGAACCTGAACAAAATGAACTGTGAACTGTGAACAAAAATGTTGTGAAACAAAATTGTTATGTGAAAAAAAACTTTGAACGAAATTAAATGCAAATGTGAAACAAAGTCTATCAAATCTAAATTTAATAAAAGCATAGTGGAAAGAAAGGTAAGTCTGCTATTTCTTAATAGGAAACGTTAAAGTACAATTTTAACTCAAGTACTTAAAATTCTAAGAAGTATCCAGCTGAACTTGCACAGCAATAAATTTGTGATGGATTTGTAACTATTATGAATTTGAAAGCTAAACTTCAAATGAAATGTCTCTGACACTACCTAATAGTCCTTTAGGCCCATTTTTAATATTATTTTTTACAAAAACTTGTGAAAGCGGCGGGATTTGTTTTTATTGGGAAGTTTTTCGCTGTTGTCGCCAGGTAGTCAGTCCAAGAGAAAACATCATTAGCTGCATACAAGAATTGCAATCAATTTAAATGGGCTTATCCCTAAACGCCATATCTCCCTCCAGGTGTAGTAGAAGCACCACTGGTTTGTAGTAATTATTCATAAAATGAATTGGTCTTTAGAGCATAGATGCTTTATGCTGCTATGGTCGGTTGTTTTAAATGTTTATCATGGTCAGTTTTATAATTTTAAAAAGTATTGTATACAGCCATAATTTATATTCAAAGCAAACTCGAAGCTTTCAGAACATATGTGAAATGTAAAATCACATAACGATTTGACATTGGGTTATTCCCTTTTTGTTGTTCAACTGCTATAGATTTTTCTTCTTTATTTTATCATGTAATACCTATGCGGTCATAAAATAGTAATTTTCAGCTGTTTGCTTCTATTTGCATCCTTTGACATAGAAACTATAATCGTTATATTCATCTCCATAGTTACTCATTGTTTGTTGCTTTTTGCCAGACTGTCGCATTGTTCACACTGCTCTACATGATTAATTGGAAGAAGCTCTCGCAATCGGTAAGTCAAAAGTTCAGTTTTTTGTACTTACAAGCATTTTTTATAGATCCCTGATTATAAGTAATGTTTTGGTTTCCAAAGCAGAGAGACGTGTGTGTGTGTGTATATAGTGTGTGTGTGTGTGTGTGTGTGTGTGTGTGTGTGTGTGTGTGTGTGTGTGTGTGTGTGTGTGTGTGTGTGTGTGTGTGTGTGTGTGTGTGTGTGTGTGTGTGTGTGTGTGTGCGCGTGCGTGCGTGTGTGTGTGTGCGTGTGTGTGTGTGTGTTTGTGTGTGTGTTTGTGTGTGCGTGTGTGTGTGTGTGTTTGTGTGTGCGTGTGTGTGTGTGTGCGTGTGTGTGTGCGTGTGTGTGTGCGTGTGTATGCATGTATGTATGCATGTATGTATGTATGTATGTATGTATGTATGTATGTATGTATGTATGTATGTATGTGTATGTATGTATGTATGTATGTATGAATGTATGTATGTATGTATGTATGAATGTATGTATGTATGTATATATATCTGGTCCTTCATCAATATGATTGTTACAAACATAGAGGAAGAAGAAAATTGATCAGAAGCTATTATAACATTGTTGCAGTTCTATTTGGCCAAACTGGTTTGCTGTATAAGTACTAAATGGGTGTCAAGACATGTGCTTGTCGTTAGTGAACCTCCTGCATAGTTAGCCAATGCAAGCACTCTAGATCTGTAAATAAAGTATTGACATTGAAGATTTACGCCATAGTCGACCAATAAAATGCAAGTCAAAATGATAGAGGGAAATTCATATTTGCAGGTCAGAGAAAATGTTGGCGTTGCAGTAGACGTAAAGTCAGATGATCATATATCGATAGCAGATGATAATAGAGATGAAGCAGAGACGATTAACCTGAAAATACAATCCTGTGATTCAGTTGAATATAATGATGACCAAAATGAAGATGTATGCCTTATTACTGAGGCAAATTTGTCTTATTCTGGTAACGATGGTGATTATATAAAGGAGGAAAACGCAGGTAAGATTATGAAAAAGTTTTCATTAAGGATGAGAGAGAGCTAATGTTCTGATTGCTGAAATTGTGCGAAATCTTTTGCTCGACTGCTTCAGAGATCTTATGGACTTATGCTGTTATGGGTAGTGCTACGGTTGTGGGAGGTATAGAGCCCCCCTCAAAAATCATAGATCGTTGAGTTACCGGCCAGATTTGAGATTTTCAGCTGCTTACTAAGCAGACTGGTTATAGAAAGTTAGAATTATATCTATCGTCAAAGTTTCCAAAATTATCTTTAAATGTAGTTGCCATATGTTCACAATATAATCATATTGACTAACAGTGGACCGAACCAAGGAAAAGCAGTATCATTGAATCGCAATTCTTTGCATAATATTAATCTTCTGTTGATTTTGGTTACACTCATCTTCGTCGATAAAATCACTCGTAAAGGACACATGTTTTAGGCACAGGCTTTTGGAATATTTCAGAAATTTCTTTGTTTAAAATACAGTGAATATGAATATATCTATGCACAGCAGAACAGAGCTGATTTGTCTTTGAAGTATACAATATAGCTAGGATGCGCCTTACTGTAGGAGCTAATGAAGCAGCAACTCTTGCACTGGGAGCACGAGTTAGTACCGTAAATCCTCGAATTAGCCCCCCCCCTCGAATAAGCCCCCATGCTAGAACTTCAAATTGTTAATAAGCCCCCCCTCGAATAAGCCCCCACCCCAGATAATGATGATGAAGACTTTGATAAAGACTAATGCTTAAATTTAGACTTCTTGGAGTAGTATGGTGAAAAGGAGCTTTGGCAATGAGCTTTTTATACGACATTTGTTAAATAATTTTATAAGCCCCCCTCGAATAAGCCCCCACCCAAAATGCATCAAAAATAAATAAGCCCCCAGGGGGCTAATTCGAGGATTTACGGTATATTTAAGTATAGAATCCCAATGTAGGTAAATAGGACATTTCTAATTTAAGCAAACCAGAAATTGCATGAACAGGATCTCAATAATTTGCAAGCATGGCTGCGCCCAATGTTTGGATCGGAAAGCAGCTGTTGGGTATTGGTTCCGCTAAGGGCCTGTTTACGAGGTAGGGTCACCCTCCTCTATTGTTTTTCATCGTTGCGTTTACATGTAAGTAGGATCACCCTAGAGGTAGGATGATCACCTTACTATCTAGGTAGGGTGACCCTCCTAGGAGGGTTGTCTTTTTATTTGCTTAAGCCATGTAAACACTCAAGGTAGGGTGACCCTAGGTGGAGGGCTATCTCAGTCGACCTCGATTCGATCTTACTGATGTGACAGACGAAGTGTCAGAAGGCAATTACAAAGCAGTTAAGAATGATAACAAAAACCAAAACTGATAATTGCAACGCCACATGACACTTATTTGCTATTTTAATGTTTACGAAACTTTCAATGACATGGAAGTGCCAATTATACCATTGGAAGCTTTCGTGCTCAGTCAGAAAGAGGCTTCAATGAACTCTGCGAAAAACTATGACAGTTGCAACCTAACCATTATGTTAGCCCTACCCCTAGGGTGACCCTAGCTTGTTGAGTTTGCATGTAAAGTAGGGCTATGTTTTGGCTCCTCTGGTAGGGTGATCCTCCTAGGAGAGTGACCCTACCTCCATGTACACAGGCCCTAAGAGACTGATTTGTTTTGCAACATAAGAAACGACTACAGTGCTACATGCTTTTGGTTATATAACATTAAAATTATTGTCCAATTTTAGCATTTCATATGTTCATTGCTCTGTATTTTGTTTAGCAAATAAGGTATAAACCTCTTCAACTTAAATAAATAAGTAAATATTTACTCTTTGATGCAGAAATTGATGTAGCACAGAGGTCGTTCATTTCCATGGTAGTATCCACATTTATCATGCCTATCAGTGTATACAGTATAAATTACTAGCTCTGCAGCCAGAGATCTGTCAGCTCTCAAGAATTTCATTGGCGCTACCCTATCATCCTATGCGAGATTTGAGAGTTATGTATCCGTTTTTGAAAGAGTATTGATATTCAAGTCAATTAATTTACCAATTTGCAAACAAGCATAGCACTGTGTAATGGTAGTAATTTCTATTTTAGACCGTTCCAAAGCAACACAAAATACAGTGCCACACTCGGATAAAGTTAATGATTGTGAGGTGTTTTTTGTTTACAGAAGGCCTCAGTTCTCAAAACTAGATATTTTCATGAAAGTCAGTGCTGTATCGGTTTTGCTTCTGGGAGTAGTAGCATCAGCCATTCTACGTTTTTATCGTTAGCTTAGTATTATTTGATTCGTTAGAACTTAAAGGTGGAATAGATTTGTTATTGATAACAGTGTGTCTGCATTCTTTGCAGGCAGAAATTAGGACCATAGAAATTGAATGTAGTGTGAAGAGGAAAGTAAATTTGATCAATGTCCTTTGAGTGTGAACAAAACCAGTATCAAAAGGAAACTATTATGATAGTTATACAAATACACTCGTTTCACGAGGATATCTGAAGTTTCAGTTGTTCATGGTGTTGTAGTCATTTTTGGTTAATTTGAGATGGAACAGCAGCGTTGTGCAGTATATTCATCCACTGTATTGTAATATTTAGGCATAGAGGATACTATTTGTGTACCATAGAATTTTACATAGTTACACATTTTATGGCATTATGGATGCATAGAGTAAGTTGATTGTGATTTAAATCTTCTAGTATCTTTGTGAATAATTATGCAATATATTGATATATTTTATATTAAGCATAATGATTAATCATATTATGTTTGAGCCAAGGGCAAAAAATAGATGTGGATCGAACTCACTTTGTGGAGTTGTGCATCTGTGGATCTGTAATTCAAGAAAGTGTCGATTAGTATATAAGGTATATCTATTGAATGATGGTGTGTCGTCAAAACTAAAGGAGATTTATATGTGTCCTAATGATATATATTAAAATTGATAACATTTTAGATAACATACAGCTTTTTAATTCTTGCTAGTTCTTTGTTTCCCCCTTGTCCTTTTATAATCCGAGGGAAAGGCCACACCATATTTTTTTATTAAATTGTGGATCTGTAAGTATTTGTTATTTTAGGTCCTGTTTTTAGTGAAAGGTATTGAACGCATTCTTCTTTTTCCTTTTACTTAACTCATTATGCTGTGCAAAAATTGGTTGCACTACATATTCGTATTTTAAATGTCACGTAAAGTGTATATACCCTAGATGTGTTGTTTTTACTTTGCTGCTTTATGTTTTGTTGTATTGTGTTTTGTTAAGCTGTAGTATTTGATTATTGAAGAGACCTGATATATATGAAAAAATATGATGTGAAGTTTATGTTATGATATATAGTATTATCTGGATGGTATAAAATTAAAGTCAATGATACAATGTCTTGTTGAATAGTCTGAAGGAGTTCTATATTCTATGCAGTTAGGTGATGAATGAAGGTGGGTTAATCGATCGTAAAATTGGTTTCAAGCGTTCGTTAGTTAATTAGAATGCAGAAATATCAATATTGCCACTTTCCTGAAACTTATCATTTTCATTTTGCTGTGCCATGTGTAAGAGAAAAAGGGTATGAATATTGTAAGTAGACATTGCTTGTTTTGAACGACAACAAAAGAAAACAACTTTCCTTTTGGTTTTCATTGAATATCCAACATCCATTTACAAGTAGGCATCGACCAGGCTATGCTTGCTTTAACTGGGACATCCAATGCCTCTCTTAAATGGGACCTTAGAATGTTTTTGGAACTATCAACATTATGGATCACCTCTGGAAGGACCTATTGAAACTAAATACAGAGTTGTCACACTGCCTATTACGTACCCAATCGAAAATTAGCCACTTGGTCTGGCAGTTAGTACTCCTGTACAACTAGAAGTGTATCAAACCGGATGTAAAGATGAAATTGAGGAAGCTTCTGATCTTTGCGCAAACAGTTAGTGTGTGTGTGTATGTGTGTGTGTGTGTGTGTGTGTGTGTGTGTGTGTGTGTGTGTGTGTGTGTGTGTGTGTGTGTGTGTGTGTGTGTGTGTGTGTGTGTGAGTGTGTGTGTGTGTGTGTGTGTGTGTGCGTGCGTGCGTGTGTGTGTGTGCCCGTGTGTGTGTCCGTGTGTGTGCCCGTGTGTGTGCCCATGTGTGTGCCCGTGTGTGTGCCCGTGTGTGTGCCCGTGGGACGACGTACCATGGTAATTGTGCCTTATTTTGCTGATCGATCTTAATTAGGAATTTAGTATATTACACGCGCGTGCTTTGAGTTCGTCAGTTGCCCCTTAATGTTTGCCAATTAGTAAAACTATTTATTTTTGTCAGTTTTTGCAAGTGTTCTGGGTTTCGCGGAGCCCTTTGTAAATGCAGACTGACACACAACACACACGATCGCACATAACACACCACCGCACACCACACACCACTCACTACATGCCATAAATATTCCGACTGGTTTCTACAACCGTTCCTGCGCAACTAAACCTTCCAAGAAGCTTATACATTATTAATGAAGAGATTCCTTCCTCAGTTGCCTAATTAACTGAAGTTTATGCGTTATGTAATTTACACTGTTTTGGTTGCGAATATTTACAGTATTATGCAAAGATATAACTTTCTTGAGCTCTTTATGAAGTGAGGTTTCTTCCCATATCAAGTACATGTTCATTGGCCCCTTTGAAGCTTTGCTCATGAAAGCAAATACAGATTTGTTTTGTAGGGATTCTTAAATTTGTTATGAGACCGTAGAATGGATCCGGCATCCATAGCAGTCCTTAATTTTGAGTTTAGTTGCATTCTTACTTCATTACCATATTGGTGAATCTGCGTGTAAATTGATTGGGGGGGGGGGCGGAAATTAAGGTCTTTGCTGCATATATATATATATATATATATATATATATATATATATATATATATATATATATATATATATATATATATATATATATATATATAAGAATAAAATAGTGATCAAAAACGCGCCGTAGCAACTTTAAGTTTCATGTTTCCAGTCGTCAGGCTAAATACACTATTTTACTAAATTTCACTATTTTATTCTTATTCAAAGCTCTACGTAAGTATCGAGCACTTTATACAGGCCTAGGTTATCTGTATTACTACATATATATATATATATATATATATATATATATATATATATATATATATATATATATATATATATATATATATATATATATATATATTCTTTGTGAAAGCGAGAACTTGCGGAGAACACACCAGCATATATGACAAGGCCGTTAGATGTAATGAACGTGGAATTCACCCACGTTTTTATGAGAAAACAAAATCTGTAATTTAGGAGCTATATCGTTGTTGTGATAAACGTTAGCTATAGTTATTGCTCAAAATTCACTGTTACAGGCCAGCAATGTTGTTAATTGTTGTTCTTATCTATTACTTTCTTGTCAAAATGTGTAGAGGAACAATTGAGAATAAATCTTTGCACCTTTATCCACTTATCTTCTCAATCGTTTAGAGTGCTCCTACAACCTTTTTATATCATATTCAGTTCAGTTTCATGTTTTAATTTTAACTACATACAATTTTATTGAAGTAGCTACACGAACAGATAACTAAACTAAATAAATATACTATATCTTTATGGAAAATTGAGATGGTAGCACAGGCAGTAAATGCAATATACAAATAAGTACCAAATAAAGAAAAGATGAATTGTATGGAGGGAATTATGCTAAGGACAGAGGGGTTTCGTCCTAAAAAGTTAAGAAAGAGCCTAAGCTGTAAGCTACTATGGACTGTGCCCATGACTATACCCAATATTTCATTCCTGTTCAAGTACAATGCTTTGCAAGGGTTAGAATTAATATAAAATATAATTTAACCATGATAAGGAGCTGGTTCACCTTGCGAAGTTAGGAATTCACCAAAGCAGCATATACTCATTGGAAAGGGCTGATCCCCTAACAACTCTCCTTATTGTAACAAAGGGGGCTGAGCCATCCGAGCCTCCCTCCACGGTGCCTCTAATTAAAGAGGAGCTCTCTCAGTTCCTATACTAATCCAGGAGGTTGACACCCTGATTTTGAAAATACTTCTTACGAGTTAGATTAATCTCCTTTGAATTTTTTGTGGATGTGTGCTTGTTATCAAGAACTTTCTTATGACCAATTATAGTCATTCCTTTCGAAACGGAAAAATATTTATAGATCGTTAGTTCTTCAATCTACATGAATATTTTGCCAGCATTTGGCTCTGTAGTAGCGCACTGAAAGCGCACTGTACATGTCTGCAAGTGTAAGTTATTAACAATGCATAGTATAGGAGAATCACACGACAGGAAAAATGAATTAACTATCCATCGAAACTGTAAACTGAGATTATAGAATCAAAGTGCATTGAGAAGACATGGGCATGCTTTTTCATTCCTTCTTAACGCTTAATTATACCCAAACAATCGTTGATCGCATTCCCAGTCTTATTAATGGCTATTTTCGTCACTAATTAAGAGAATCGTTAGATCTATTCTTACTTATTTGCATAAAGTGCAGGTTGTGACATGCCAGTCACGATGTGCTTTATTAGTGAATGTCTCACGCATTTATGAAACTTGAATCTTTCAATAGATGGTTTAATTATTTATTCTCAATTCAGTGAAACGAATCGGTAGGATATTCGTATCTTGTATTCCGAATATAAACCATTACTCTCCTGCATAGATTGCAATAGACAGAGGGCTGTATTGTTCGACTATGTATGGCGCCGTATCCATACACAGATCTTTAGTATAATTGTTTTGCCTAATGCCTGCAATTCGCGTAAACATGAAAGCTCCTTGGTAGGGGAGAGATGGACTCTGCACAACCGATGCAGTGGATAGGCAATTCAGGAGCACGTCACGATGGGATACTGGGGTTGCCGCACCGCCCTGGAATCAGAAGATTAAGAGTTTCATAGCAAGAATAGTCAAGTGTGCGTAACACTAGCCTACCATAGACATGCAGGCACTACACGTGTTGTCAGCAATTTTGGAAATATTGCTGTTTCAGCATAGGTGAAATCATACCCATTTTGGTGACAATGTGTTAAAGCACCTTTCTTAAACAGCTAGACTGGTTAGGTACAATACAAGGAATTTGATAAAAGTAACAATTTGTGCCTCTCCCTTGTTAAGCCAGGTTCACACCAATGTTCTTAAAATGATGAATACAGTTTTTACGTAACCCTAATCATTCGATAAGATCACTTGTGCTGGCGCCCAGGGGGCGTTCAAAAAATGGACAGCTTTTGGGACGATGACCTCAAACTTACATCCCAATAAGAAACTAAGTTGTTACTAGTACATACTCAGTATGCAAACGCGACTTTCTGCCAGTAGTAATTTAACCTTGCTCCTCTTGGAGCTGAGTTCGATAGCAACCTCCTGAAGCGATTTAACTGCCAGTCATGACGTCAGTAGAAGTGGTAACCAATACGAGAGTTAAGCGTGCCAGAGCAAGCCCACCCAATCGTGACACTTGAATTGTACTTATAATTCCTAAATTAATTGCCCCTTTTGTAGGCTATAACGTTTAACGACTATTTGCAATGTGCTCTTTTTTCCTCGACAATCCTTGAAACAGTTTCAATTTGCGTCGATGGTAACATCGACAGACAAGATATTAAAACATTTTAAGAGAGCTAATTTTATTTTTCTGTTTGCTAATAGTCTTATTCAATAACATCTTTGCATTTTTGTGCTCTAAAGTTCGCCATTTACCAAAGGATTTAATAAGATGTGGGCAGTTGGGCTCACGATAATGTCAGGGGCATGCCAAAGTAGGGGGCGTTTAAGTGTCACACCACACTTGATAGAATCCGTCTGTAGTCGTTGGCTTGTAGGAGGTGAAACCATGGTACTGAAAAGGAAATATAAGATGAGACGGAAACAATACTATCACAAATCAAAACACTCTAAATATAGCCACAACAAAGTTCTTGGTGGTGGCCAGCAAATGCTACTGCAACCAACATTTCAAGTGATTGCCTGGCGCTTTATCCTCCCTACCCTCCCTCTCAGCCAAATCTCCATCCCTCATATCGGCTCACTCAGACTTTCCAATATGCTCAACAAGTATGGCACAATATTGATTGCATGGATATTTTTTATCATATAATAGTCAAGTGATTTCTCTGCCACTTATTCTTACCAGGAAAAGACTTGACAGACAGTGTTAAAAGAGGCGAAGAGCAGATATACATCGTCTCAAGTGGAATAGACTATGCATGACATGTTTGAACTTGCTGGACCGGAGGAAAGGAAGTGGTAAATGAACTGCCCATCAAAGTAGGAATAAAGGTAACATATTGAAGAATAGAAAGATTGCCCAAAAATGCCTCTAACTATGATGAGTAACAGAATTTAGCGAACAATTAATCAACTATCGATCATTCACCAATTCAGTCGACTTCACCTCCATCTCACTATTGGTTCTCCCTCATTCTTTTTAATTTTTAGAATAGAAATGCTTTCACACCTGTATGTGAAGTATGATGAAGAAGAGCAGAAAATTGTCGAATTTTAGGTACGATTGATACACAAATCTTGAAAACACTTGATTTTTGCATACTGAGAAGACTAGTGTGAGAAGACTAGTGTAGCTACCACGAAGACCATTCGTCCGTGAAACATAACTTGCATGACGAGCTCACCACGCATAGTGGCTTGCGATGTTCCTTTGCTTGCCTCTCCTATACACGTTTGTTTTATAAGAAATAAGTTTATAATAAAGCACTGCTCGACTGCTCAAAGCTGGTCACAAAGTCAAGGAAATTCAGTACTGAATCTTTGAGACGTAAGAAAGTCGATAAGTTGATATACATTTGAAGTGCTAATTTTAACTCAAGCCCATCACCTCCCTTGCTTAATTTGCATAGATTTCTTATAAGAATCTATGGTAGTACCTGCCTGTCTGTGTAGCGTTGTAGTGTTACACAAAATCGAACATTCCTTCTAAGAAAATGAGAAATTGTCAGTACTGAAATCATGGAAAAGCTAATTCTTTATAAAAAAATACTACCCTATAAAGAAAATGTACTGCATGAAAATAGAGCTTTGTACCTAGGTAAACTATTGACATCATTGAAAACAGAAAATGAGCAATCTCTCTTGGCAATGGCCAAAGTCATTTTGAAAGCATGATCACACTGAAGCAAAATGTGTATATGAGTGAGGAACATTTTGCTTTTGATTCATAGGTCTTTTCAGAAATATATACTGAGTTCTATTGCATTCCTGTTTCTGCAGTGGACCCTTAATTTTGATTGATTTTCAATTGAAAATAGCTATTGCAGAGATATTGTTGTGTTGTGTGTATCTCTGCTTTACAACCATGGTGTACACACTCCAATGTTGGAATACAACTGCTATAAGCTTTCAAAGCACCGTATTAGCTCTTTCAGAGCTGCCGACTAACTGGAAGGTGGTCTCGATTGGCTATCCGTAGGCAAAGAACTGTCTTTACTTACTCGCTTACCTGACGAACACACTTGCTTACTTATTTATTTACATGTCTTACTTATTATATGTTGAATATATTGAATGAAATTGTAAGTATGTAATTTTTGATTACAAGAAAATTACAGACTATGTCGGTCTCAGGAACTGTGAAAATCATGAAAACTTTTATGGGATTCAAAATGTAAAATCGAATCTAGAACTGATGGATGTTTCTTATCCTCTGTAGCCTTACTTTTTACTTCTTAATTGTGAAACATTTATTTGCTTTGTCCTTGTTCTATTGTTTAGAACCGGACTATTTTTATTGTACACACTATTGTAATAATGGAATATATTAAATGAAACTGACTAATTTAATGCAATGTGCCATATACACATTCTTTATGCAGTAATGAAGTTTTCTTAGTTTTTTCATGACTTCAGTACAGAAGCTTTCTTAGAACTTTCCTAACAACACTAGTCAAGTTACGTAACAGTCTAGTGTTCCACAGACAGACGGGCACTAAATGAATAAACACTCTACTACAAAAGTTAATACAAAAAATCTAAACAAAAGTAAAGGTGACGATCGTCTTGCTTGAAAATTGGAATCTTAAAGGTATATGATATATCAACTTTCTTAGTTGTCAAAAGTCCATGAACTTTCCTAATTTTCTAATCAACCGAGCACTGCCAATTTCATGCAAAAAGTACTTCCACCCTGATCGAGATCAAGTTACTTCGATAATTTTTAAAATTAAACAGCGAAAATATTTTCAACGCACGAGTCAAGAGATTACAGACGCTTTGTTCATGGAGAAAATTTGTTGAATATTAATCGAATAAAATTACATGCCCGTTATAATCCGTGACCTAGATATCCTGTACGGTCTCTTTTTGACAGTCCAGCTATTTTTGCAATGGGAAAATCCTCTTTACAAACTACGGCCAGTGGCCTACCCAAGGGAAGATGGGGGGGGCGGGGTCCGAATTCCCACTTTTGAAAAACATGGGCCACAAAACTTTTCCAATAAGTTTTAAGATTAATGGAAGGGAGGGGGTAAGCAGAATGCTTTGTTCTGCGAAGCGATGTGAACGACATGGAGGATGCGAAACATAAAATGTCTCTGTATGAACTTTAATGTTTTTGCAGATCATGATTTCTGAGATAGAAAATAGAACATTGAATGTACAAGAAAATTAAGAAACTAAACTATAGATGGTGAATTTTTTGTCAAAAGTTTTTGTAGGTCTTAACTTGTATGATTTTAGTTTGGAAAATTTTGCAACTTTTGATTTTAGTCATTTTGGGCCAATGAAGAAACGTTTAATACCAAGTGCTGATCCAAGTTTCTTATTTAAAAAGACTTGTAGTCCATCCACTCTGATCGTCTCATTGCAAGGAGTAACCAGGCGGTCGATTACTAGTAGTTTCCCTTGATTGTAGGTCAATATGAATAATATCCATAGATCCCTCCATCGCAGTAGCCTCCATCGCAGTAACCCTACAAGTCACACGTGACACTTGCTTAATGTGGTTTGGGCGGCACCTGGTCATGTGACAAAACAAGTTTATTTTCAGCAGCCTGTAATTTATGTAAACCCCAAGTAACAGAGGAGTTGTGGAAGGGTACGCGACTACAGTAGGTTATGACATATCGCAGAGCAGCCTACAACGGATCAATTCCTAACCCATTTGATTGAATGATGACTGCAAGCAAGGGCCGTTGCACACAACAGATGAGCCCCGATGTTGATAAATACTTCAGCATGTTAAAGGAACAATTCTCGTTTGATGGCCTAACGAGATCTTCTTCTGCTGGAAATACCCGTGAAAACAGGTCTATTGTTTTTCGGAATCGCTTCGACTCATTGAGCAATGATATTTCACATAAATATCACAGGCATAGTATGGTGGACGGGAGTTTATTTGTTTCAAAGCAACGGAGCCTTGATTCGGCATTGAGCAAAAGTTCGCGAAGTCTCCACGACTCAGATCACATGGCTTGTCATCGTGGAAGGCTATCGGCTTCTCTTTCTGGTGGAGGATTCCGCGATCTCATAAATAATAATGAGCTTTCCACAGACGATTTGCAGTCAAGGCACATGGAAATGGCCTTAAACCAAGGAAAGTTAAACAGTGTTTCAGAGGAGAATCGAAAACAGCGAAGAAAGGTGTTTGAAAAGGAGAGAAAAATATCCAAATGAATCCTGCAAGTGTTGGCGTCACCTTTTTATTGAATACAGAGCCCTAGTATGGGGTGGATTTCGATGATAGCCAAAGATGAACTGATTATTGATTACTTTGTAAATTGGAATTGGCAGTTATTTGTGGTTTGGTTTCGTGAATGGCGTGAATTGGTCATTGCTAGTGCTGCAGTTTCTGGTTCTGTTTTCACAGCGCAGAAATCCTACTGTCAACATTGATATAATCTGCATTCTTTATGGCGAAGGACTGCAAGCTTCATAATCCATGCTTTAAAAGTACCTTATCAACTGACCTGATCTTCAGATAGATCATCTCCAAGGTAGAATGTAATACGTTCGTAATTAAACCCTGCCGTTAGGGTTAGCGGCTAGCTACCAAAATCGCAGGAGTTTGCTTAAGTAGCGATAAGACAATGGGTAGCTTGCTGCATTACGTATCGTCCATTACATGCAACCCGATTGGTAAGATTTGCACAATATAAACAGGGCAATTATTTTTGTTTGGCTCTTTTCTCATCAAAACAGTAGGCATAATCTTATGTAGCGTTATATCTGCATACTGGTAAATAGGTATCAGAGTGTTTAGTATCCATCAGCCATACAAAGATTTAAAAAATGTTGATAGATTTTAAGCTAGTGCACTTTGGATCCACATTCAATACTGTGATATACTGGAATTGGATGCACTAAACCCTGAAGCTATTCATGCTTGCTGGAAGGTGTGCTGCAGATGTCTGTTAGTAGCATTGGTGTTGGGATTGAGTAATCATAGGTTGTAAACTCCTTGCAACATTGCTGACTGGATTGGTAATTCTAACTGGATTAGTATTGCCTGATTTTAGTTGCACATTGTAGTGTTTTAGTGGAATGGGTTTGTTTGCAGTCTGCTTTGGCTTGTCTTCAAATTACCATTGGTATTTGGTTTGATTCCATGGGTATCAGAGGTTTATTGGACCAGTTATGATATGGAAGCAAGATCCATTCAGCAGAGCACAGCTCATAAAACCTCTATATATGTGAAAATAGCCCTGCTCACAGTCAAACCTAGCCAAAATCTAATAATCTCTGAAATGTACAGGCTCAGTTACAATATGCATTTTTCATATGCACATCATTGGGGATGTTGAAATATAGCTAATATATTGACAGACCTTTGGTCACATATTATGGGAAATGCTACATTTCAAAATATACTTTCTATGCTATTTTTTGGACTACTTTTAAGGGCAAGACCAAAGAGCATACTACTGTAGCTTACAAATTAAGTAACACTCACTGTTGCCTGTGATTGTATATTGGCTTTTATTGGCTGGGCAATGATCTCCCTTATGAAGTTGGCAATATCTGCAGAGACTTGTAGATTCCTGCTAGTTTTGTATTGTGACTACAGAAGCAAGCTTGTGATTGTTGCTTCCTTTAAGCTATCTTAATTGCCTTTAGGCACAGTTTTTTAATTTTGCAAGCCAGCTGTGCTATGTGTAGCCTTGCCTTTGTGACATATTGCCCAGAAATTTTTTGGTCATATGCTTCCATGTAACATGATTGCTGCTATCTTAACTATTTGTCCTTTTGGTTCAGGGATATTGAAGGGAATTTTGTCACTGATATTTTGTTCTGTTCAGAAACCATGTTCCCAATGTGGTATTGAAATGAACATTGCCAAATATTAACAGTTTAATCTTGACCACAGAAGTTAACTCCAAGTATTGACCACAGAAATTAACTTCAAGTATATATGTAAGTAGGACTTCTGCAAATAAAATTTTATTTTGTATGTAAACTTAAGAATTCATCCATATCTGTAAGAAAATCAGGACCAAATTAAATGGTGTTTTGGTTCTTTTCAGTGCCTTCTCTGCTTTTGTTCTTAAGTATGGACTTTGGGTGGCTACAGCATCTAAATGAGATTCAACCACCCTTACTTGCAGTTGAATTCACTGAAGAGAATCAAAAAAGTAGATTTAATCTCACTGTAAGCTATCAATAATGTAGTCAAACTTAATTGATAGTTTGGTTGCTAGGGCACTGTTGATTTTGTTGTTAATGGCTTTGTTCAGTGTTATGTTGTCTGGTACACCAGTTGAGGAGTGTTGTTTTGGTAATGTGCCATTGATTTTATCAAACTGTATATGAATATGTAGATACTTTCATAGAAATAAGTGCCTGGATATGAGCTGGAAATGTTCATGGTGATCCAACAGATTTCAATTGTTTTAAACATAGATTACTTGATTTTTTCCACACTAATGTAGCAAACAAAGAAGACTTCACTTTTTGTTGAAGTCAACTTAAACCCCTGCTCACATGAATACATCAAGAGTCCCCTTATACATATCAGGAGTATTTCCAACTACCAAAAAGTTTCAACCCAAGAAGTGTTGTGAATGATGAGTTGCCATCATCTTCAGCTTTTAGCTATGCATTATTACTGTTTATAATGGAATTGTAACTGTGTGTAGAATATACCGTAAACATATAGTATGTACCATAGCATTTACCGTTTGTGATTTAATTTGAGCATGCAGACTCTTTTGTTCAACAGTATAATTTTGAAACATCATACAAACGTATGCATATCAATACAAGAGCTACTATAGAAGCACTTTCTTTCTCTTTGTTTTGGATGCCTGTTGTTGAGTAAATATTTCTGGTTAAGAATGTGATATAGTGCCAATGCAATCCACACATGTGTAGACAATTCCCAGCATCTAACACTATTTGGATCTATGAGTTTATCTCGAATATAATCAGGCATGTAACATAGGGGGGCCTGGGGGCAAGGCCCCCTGTACTCATGAGATTTGACTCTCTGCCTCCCCTAAAGACATGAATTACATAGATATATGTATTATATATATTGGCTGTCCCCCCTTGTGAATTCAAGCTGGCTACGGGCCTGAATATAAAGCTTTTTATGTTATCAGCAAGCATCATCATCAATTTGGTTGCTATTTTCTGCATACCATAGATTTTGCATATGGACTGAAGGGGTCCAGATTTGCTGCTTTGGAACGTACTAATATTGTCACATTCCCAACAGGAGAATGCACCATGTCATTAGCTCTCTGTTTTCTCCCTATCTGGAAGTCTTTATCCAGCTCAATAGATATTTACTCAGTAGGTCCATAGTAGTTCCTTGTATTTCAATGCACATTTAGTGCTCTGAAAATGGCACAGGCACAGGACCAAGAAAAACCTTTCAGTGGTGGCTGGCACTGCCCCTTCTTATCAAGAGGTCATATGAAATGATTCTAGAATTATTTCCCCTGTTTTCAGTGATACAAGCAGTGGTCAAACTGCAGGAGTCTATGGGGAGGGTAGATACCTCCACTATTTTGAAAATGTGGCAAGTTAGATTTGTCCTAAAATAACAACTTAAGGTCCCCCAGACTTCCAGTATGGCTTACCCCTCCCAGTTCTCCCAAACACCCTACTTCACAATGTCTGGCACTGCCGCTGGGTACGGACATTCCAGGTTGAGAAGCCCAGGGGGGGTACTCACTACTTCTCTATATGGGGGGTCCATGTCAGCAATTTGTAGCCCCAAATATTAAGTCACAGTTTAGAGGAACCCTAAATATTGAGTCTCAAAATTTTGAGACCCTAAATATTGTAACATATTTTTGACTACTACTTACATAAAGTTCCATTGAATATCACAACTTCACATCATTAATCTCATATCAAACTTATGTGGGAAATAGCTGAATATCATTTGTAATAAGATTATAATATTGTTGTCATATCTATGGTATTAGAACTTTATAATTTGTTTTTCTTTTATAACTTCGTTGTCAATTCTAAGACCCCAAATATTGACTATTTCTTATGCTGTAAGTCTCAAACCCCAAATATTGACTTTTTTTAAAGCTGTTCTTCACAGACCCCAAATATACCCCCCTGGGTTGAGAAGTTACTTACGGGTTTTGTCTTTATTCCACGAGCTTCTTGGTTATTTTGCCCAATCTTGGCTTTCTACACCCTAGTGTGCTACACAATTAAAAAAAGTGGTCAGGTGCCCCGGGTCTTAGGTGTGACAATAGTTGTTGCTGTTCAGTACTGTTGCTGTTACAGCGTCAGGGGCAGGACAGCATGGGAAGGCAATATGATGTGATAGTGTTTGGTGCGAGCGGATTTACAGGAAAGCACGTTGCATTGGAAGTCTCTAAATCAATCAAAGCAGAAGATAAAACATGGGCAATTGCGGGAAGGTCTGAACAAAAGCTGAAAAAAGTGCTGCAAGAACTCAATGATGAAATAGGTACCTATCAGATTTTTTCGATTTCCTCATGTACAGCATGTAGTTACGGGCTTTGTATTAGTGAAGAAACAACTTTTAAACTTTGCATCTTGGCGGATATCATCATATTAGGCGCTACCTTTTCTGTGAGAGCTAGTTGGAAAGTCAACAATGGTTTGCAGCTCATAACAATATACTAACCTTGTAGCCCTTGTATTGTCTTAGCAAAAGATAAATCGTTTTCACCCTGGACCGTCGAAAAGCCCTGAATATTGCAATGCTCTTTGAACAAACCATTGTTGGTAAGCTCTGATTCTTACTTTTGGAGTAGGTCTTTGGACTTCAAATGGAACTGCAAGGTAGTGGCATAGAGCTGGGAGGCTCGGGAGGGGGCTGAGCCTCCTAGCTATTTTTTTCTGTACTTTTGTGTGGCTCTAGCCCCCCAGTATTTCTCCAGAAGTTGTATCTTCCTACTTTGTATTCTATATTAAATGTTAAATGATATATTATATTTCAGCTTATTAGATTGTATTTTGAAATAAATGGTAGGCTTTACTGTATAGAATAAATGTGTATTATGTCAAAGAATTGTCAATAAGTATAGCACTCTTCTGGGTGGATGAAATTTTAAAATTTTCTTCCAGGGACTATTCCCAAGGGTTTCTCTTCTCCTCCAACCCCCAAGATGTTATTCTATCACTGCCCCTTGCCATACCTCTGCACCCCATCATTCTTCATACATGGTTCATACAGGCAGAAAAAAATAAGGAAAAAACTGTGTTTTTAAGGAAAGTCAGGAAAAGTCAGGACATTTTATTGAAGCTTGAAGAAAGATAGGGAAAAGTGAGGAGTTGTTATCACCCATGTGAATGAATTCTTTGGTGTCCAATCTACAACCATTGATGATTGCAAAGAGCTTTTGTCAAATTTATGATATTTTTTGTTCCTATTTGAAGAATTAGTTGACAAATGAACCTTCATTCCTTACTCAAATTGAAAAATGGGTTTTGATGGCTTAGTTTTGAAAGATAAGTTAGCTGTATCATTTGTAGCACTGGCTGGTTAGGAAAATAGTATGTATTTCTGATATGTAGTCAGAAAAAGCACCATCATTTTCAAGAAAAAGTCAGGAGAGGTCAGGAAAAAGTATTAGGCTGGATTTGTATGAACCCATTCATAGATGGCACTTCACTGAGCACCTCTCTGCCAGATCCCTCCCCCCCCCCCCACAGGCATTAGTGTAGCTCTACTCCACTGCTGCAAGAAATTTTTTTATTTGTGATATACCTAGTTCTTGTAATGTCATAGAAATTTTGTTTCAGGTGAAGATTTAAGTGATATTGGCATCATTACTGCTGATGTTAATGACAACGATTCACTGATCAGCTGCTGTCAGAAGGGCAGGGTTTTAATAGACTGTGTTGGACCTGTAAGTTCCAAGGAAGTATTTAAGAATACACTATTTACAAAGCAGTGCATCATCATTTTGCTAGTGTTATAATGATTTGTCATTATTAATATTGAACTTGGTTATTGCCTGTTGTTTTCCTTATCTGTGCTTCCAGAATTGTTTGAATTTTTATAGTGATCTCAGTATAAACCAGAGGTGATTATACTGACAGCCAAATTTAATCCATGTGTTCGTCTTAATCATTGGTCTGGGTTGCAGATTATTTGAATACCCAACTAAGTTGACAAGCATAGGTCTGTCATAAAAATCTCAATACTTTGTTTATATAAAATATTAAATACCTGTGCTAACTACAAGAAAGTAAAACAGTTAATTTTCTATTAAAAATAGAGCTTAAAGTTATGTAGTTGTGGTAGTTTCTTTCTCTTCAGATTTAATTTGTTCTCTTCAGTTGTATTAGATATTTGAAAAGAAAATGTTGATGTTCAAATGTAAAGTTATGTTGATATCTCAATGTGAGAACTGCTTGGTTCTTTTCAGTATGAGGTGATATCCAGATATTTATCTTTTGAATCAAACTTCCCTTCTAGTTTCGATTCTATGGTGAACAGGTTGTTTCAGCATGTGTAAGAGCTAAAACTCATTATGTTGATGTAAGTGGTGAACCAGAGGTGAGTAAAAGACCTATTGTAAACATAATTTCTAAATGTGAGCAATTCAGTTCTTTTGTCATAATGCTGCAAGTTCTGTACTCATTGATTACTTCTTTGATTTCTCAAGCTCCTACTTGTAAAAATTTTAATTCTTCTTTGATATCATTGCCTGTTTAGCAATTAGATTTACATATAGAGTGAATGAGCCAATAAGTCAAAAATGATTTGATGTTAAAGCAATATTTTCATTTAAGTTGAGCTCAGAGAATATTTGTTTCATTTTCTTAAAAAGTAAAAAGAAATATGATAGAGGAAATTCAGTTCATTTTGCAAGCTTGTCAGATGCAAAGTGTAGCCCAATAGTATTCCAGGGCATTACTTTTATGTTGAGAACTAAAACTATAAGTCATTTAAATGTATGTTGCATTCTTGAAGCATTAAAAGAAAAGTCAACTGTTTGAGAGGCTAACTATTCTGGGCCACTGGTTTCATAAGGAGAGGTGGCTAGTGCCTTTCTTCATCACCTTATATAAGGAGTAACTCAGGCCAGCAACCATTACTACAACAAGCTAACTTGTTTGAAGTTGTGAAATTATTAATATGATTTAGTTCTTAGAATCTATGCAGTTGAAATACTCAGAAGAGGCTCAGGAAGCAGGAATTCATATTGTGGGAGCTTGTGGATTTGATAGTATTCCAGCAGATTGTGGCCTTGAGTTTCTTAAGGACAAGTTTGATGGTATGCACCATGACTCTATATAGGTTAATGTTTAAATGAATTTTCTATCCTTTCATTAGAACACCAAATAGCAAGACATGTTCAGGGTGTTGAAGTGGTATGTGACTTTAACAGGGGACTTTCGCAGATAATAACTCGATGCATCTGATATAAACTCAATTGATTCAGAATGAAGCAGATATATAGGTCAACAAAAATAGTGTATCCTCTGTCCTTCAATGTCATATTCTTTTTTTACACTAAAACAACATCTCGAAAAGCCTTCACCATGTGCTTTGCAATTTGTCATGCATTGTCACCTCATGCATTGTCATTACGATGCACTTCTTGTTTAATTGACAAAGAGATAACCACAACAGGTGTTGAGGAAACAATACAAGCCTTGGATTGTGTTTTATGATATAGGGGAATGCTATTAATGAGAACTGGGTAGTGGGAATTTGCACTTCTAGTAGATCTTGTGCTCTCTGGAAGAAAACTTTTGAACAAAATGTAATTCTTGCCATCTATAGGAAGGAATGTACAGAGTTTTATGACCCAGAAAGCATTTAGGTTTCAGTTTTTATAAAAAAGATTGTTGTTTGGCTTGATTCTCAGATATTCTTTACATTTTAAAGCAACTAGATGACTGTATCAGGTAGCATCATAAGCTGGGAGACTAAGTTCTTTCTTCATTTCATAAATAAAGCTATTTTGTAATATTAAGCATTTATAAGGCCATCAATGAATATAGCTTTTGCAATTTTCTGTTTGTTATCAGTGACTATTAGTAGCTATTTTTATTCATTATCAGTTCTCATTTTATGAGTCTTAAAATGGTGATTTTACCAACATTGCATTTTTAGGCACTCTGACTGCTGCAGAATCTTATCTGAAGTACCATGGAAGACTTAAGGTATATTGACACTATATCTAGCTATAACCCTGAACTATGTGCCATATTTGTATGTATTATTTCACACATTCAGTAGGAGTTATCTCAGTTCTCAGATAATAGGATGGTTAGATTAAGTGTGGTTGCATATTTGCTTGTTGGTTGTGGTAGGATGATGATGATGATATTGAACTGCCCTAAATACATAGCAGAAGTGTCATTATTTCTCATGGCAAATCAATAATTTGGATTTGTTATGTTTTATACCAAAGCAGTGTGCTTTTATGGTACTATAAGAAGCTGGTCTAAGCTCTACTATTCAACCCGTGCTCATTGTATCCAGTGGTGTGCTGAAGGACTTTTGGGTGGATGTGTGTAGCTGAAGAAATTTACCCACAGTTTCACATTAAGCCCCGTAATTACCGACAAGACACTAGAGTTACCAGGGAGCCGTGATACTGTAATAACTTTTACCGATGAGCCGTAAATTTACTGACAGTCCCTGCAAATGAAGGGCTGTAACGCACCCCACCCCACTACTTCAGTACATCCCTGATGGTATCATATGAGTTTGCTATTCGTGTATAGCCCCCCACTCCAGAATGTGCTCCTGCGTCCCTGATGTAGGGGACATTGCTTGAGTACCGTGTTTCGTTTTTTCCAGACTTCCCTTTTGTGATACATAAATAGGAATGCATTTACTGACACTAATTTGCGTGGTTATAGGGTAACATTGGAACTTATGAATCACTCATAAATGGCCTTGCATCCAGCGACAAGTTAAGAAGTATGCGCAAGACATTGATGCCGGAAAAAATTAAGTATGCTGGCAAAAGGCTTCAGAAAAGGTTAGCACATTTATTTGCTTGTCTGTTGCTTTTAAATCACCACGTGATCAGTTGTAGTAACTCTATCAGATTCAGACTCAGATTTCACCTATATCTACAAGATAGAACAGTGTATGCCCATGAACGCTACTGATATTTAGGCGGTATAGTGCAGTGGCATGCCGAAGAGCTTTTGAGAGGGGGTGGGGGTGTGACAAGAGAAATTTACCGACGGGGACGGGGTTGATTGAAGATAGTTAATCATAACGTACAAAAGACAGATGTAGTTTAAGTCTTCGCCGAAATACCGACACACTATTATCGCTCTGTAAACTTTTACCGCACAAGGCATAAAATTACCGACGGCTTCTGCAAAAAGTGTGGAACTATGACACCCCCCTACTTCGGCACGCCCCTGGTATAGTGCTTCTGATGTGAATATAGCAGCCAAAATTAAGATTTTAACGGGAGCAAAGAGCAGAACGTTTTTCATTGTAGTTCTACCCCTAATCTTTGCTGTTAGTACTCTTATATACTCTCTGCTCGCTATAGAAATGACATTGTATGGCAGTGCTCTTGAGATCAGCAGATATTCATTAAGGCTACAAAAGATCTATAATCTGCTAGATGCTTTCTGTCTGTCGCTGTTGGAGAGGAAATGAGCTAATTTAGTGTTTATTCAGTGCCTCTACATGGCAAGACTTTTTTCTTTGGGCTCCTACTAGAATACGTTATACGCAAATTCATTTTGTTTAATTTTTTTATTGTTATTTGTCAGAGTGTACTGAAATGTGTTGTGGATTACTGAGCTTTATTCAAAAGATTTCTGTTGTCTCATGTTGTACTTGGAAAGGTTTACCTTTCGGCCGTAGTCCGACGTTTTATATTCTGAGGACTATCAGGCGAGAAAACTTTCAGTATACCAACAAGATGTTCCTACTATTTCGTGCTATAGTTAAGTTCTGTAGTACCAACAGACTATTGGGAAATGTAAATATGAAGAACGTGGCGTTTGACTAAAGATTTTAGGGAATATTTTATGTTTTCTACATGTATATCTATTCTATACTTCCCCCCTTTCATTAAGAGTGGTGTTTTCACTCTATTTATATGGCACGATCAGGGGCGACACTTGATTGCTTCCATTAGTAGGCTGTGAAACACAGATGCCAGACGAAGGGCCGTAGTCTGCTTACTGAAAAGGGTTGTTGTGCCAAGAAAACAGAAGCTGAGTCTAAACATGTGAACAAAAGCTATGAAATACTTAGTACCGTTCCTTTTCCGCAAACTTCTTACTCTCTAGTCCGGAATAGAAAGGGGTGGCAGTAAGCAGGGAGCTGGAAAAAGTCTGAAAGTAAATAAGCGGAGGGGGGTTACAACGTGCGGAAGTGTTGGAAAAATTTCCTAGGTGAATGACTATGGGGTGGGCTGCTATAGATTAAGGTGGAGAGAAGGCCAACATATGCATTGGATACAGAACTTTAGCTTTTTTTGAAAAAGAACTTATTAAGTTCATTACATATTTTTCAACATACTAAAAATGTGTCTTTCGTCCTCCTTCATAATGTCAGCATCATTGACACAGCTGTCAGCTGCGTTTTCAGTGCCTCTTACAGCAATTACTCTTTTTACCCAGCATTTTGTCAACTCAACAAACAGCTGGCATGAGTTACTTATGCCGGACGATTCTGGACCTGGTTAAGAAAATGTCCTCTTGGCTCAGAATTAATATGTGAGAGGAGGGGGTTGTAGTAGCGATGTCATGGTATTGATTTTTTAAAAGAAAACAAATAATAGTCGGGAGGGACGTCTATTCCGGACTGGAGAGTAATATGCTGGTGCAAGAGGCAGGAGTTAATGGGGGTTCGCAAATGTGGTTTTCCAGAATTGCCCAACCAAAATATACGTGACCACATAAATTGCACGAGGAAGTCCCATTTCCTGATCATTGTGTGCGTGAATAATTCATCTCTATCCCTGGTTTCAAAATTTTTGTTGCTTTTTGGTTATATTTTCATCTGGAAAAGGTTGCAGCTCACAGTAATTTTCTGTATTGATTGTTATTGAGAGTTCTTTATCTCGCATAGGGGAACACTATTTTACAGCAAAGCAGAGAAACAATGGACATTTGTATTCATGGGTGCTGATCCATCGGTGGTGCGTCGCACTCAGTACCACAAGCAAGTCAAAGAAGGCGGCATGCCAATTCAATATGGTGCATATTTTTGCTTAAATAGCATCGTTGAGGTCCTAGGTTTCATGCTGTTTGGTTTATTCCTTGCCCTCCTGGCTCCATTTAAATCTGGCCGAAGTCTTCTTATGAAGGTAATTTGTGCTTCTTCGTTTTCTCTCATTTCTTAGGGGTCATCTATCGTGTTTGGGAACTCTCGATTTTTGAGATGATTTTTGAATGTTTCGTAAGTCGGATTCTACTTTCTCAGTCATTCTTTATCTGATTTGACACAGGTAGATAAGAAGGTTCTCTACAATTGGACAAGTACAGGGCAACGTGTATACTTAGGTTGAATCTGCAACAGAGATTGATTTTGGCCTTTCAAAGTAGTTTCTCTTTGCTGGAGATTCAAATGTAAATACTGAGCATGCTATAGCAATTTTAAATGTAGTATATGTAAAAAATACAATTTAAATAATACATTTTAAATGTAATTTTTATAAGTTTCTCTTTTTGTTAGAGTTGTTGCTATAGTATTTGCATGCTTTTGATGGAAGGCTTTTTGCAAAACATATATCCCCTCATGTTAACTCATATAAAATGTCAGTGAAGCTCATAATCACAAATGTGTTTGTTTACTATGTAGCAATAATAGTTTGTGGTCCCATATCCTAGTTGTTTTGTTTTTCTATATATATATATATATATATATATATATATATATATATATATATATATATATATATATATATATATATATATATATATATATAAATATATATATATATATATATATAATCCAAAAATCAGTTTTCAGTTTCAAGTGGAAAGACGAATATAGGCGTTATAGGTGCGGAACGCGTTTCATCCTTTCATTAGAAATCGTCAGGCTGACGATTCCTCATGACAGGATGAAACACATTCCGCACCTATAACGCCTGTTTTTGTCTTTCTACCTCCAACTGATTTTTGGATTATTATTACTACTGCTCTTTGCGAGTCGAACAATTGAGCACTTAAACAACTGAATATATATATTAACAAAGGGAATTGCCTGGGGATGTGGAACAAGTTTGTAAATTCTGTTGTGCGGGAAGTAATTCCGTATATGTTGGCCAGACATGCCAACATTTATCTACTCGTGATCATATATCCCGAGATAAAAACTTACACAGTTACAAACACCTACTCTCGCATATATATATATATATATATATATATATATATATATATATATATATATATATATATATATATATATATATATATATATATATATATATATATATATAGCAACTAGATGTCACCTCTGTAGGACGCTACTAAAATTCAGATGATTGAGATTCAAGCTAGCAGTTTTTTGTTTTTATTTTAAAACTGATGATATTACATAATGGTTACTGTATTGTGATTTTAGTACCCGAGATTCTTTTCACTTGGATGTTTTTCACCCAGTGGATTAACAAAAAAAGAGGTTTGTTTAGTCAGTGTTCTTTATTCTGATAATGAAATATCTAGTGCTTTCGATTGCCAAATGTGCACTCGTAGTTCATGTTGCCTACGTTTTATCATGCGTTTGTTCGAAATATAGAGGTTTTCCTCATTGTAATATAGTGAATAGATATCTTGGAACTATTTACAAACTTCTGTGACTATAGGGTAGAAATTCAGATTCTTATGGTTACGATGTTTATCTGTTTTTAGAATAGACTAGAGCGCATACTATGTAGTTGGAAATACATCTTTAGCATTAATATGCACTTGATATTAATCACTTTAGCTGGACAACTTTTTGGAACAGTTTTCCTCACTTCATTTGGCCCAAAGTTTTCATAAGAAATTTTTGTCTTTGTCAGTTGTCAGAGCGATCATTTTCTATGATTCTGTATGGCTATGGCTATAGTTTTGGCAGTGACATGTAAGTAGTCTGAAATTTGATCGAAGACCCAACATAATTAACTATTTGCTTCATTCATTTGATCCTAGTAAAGTTATTACATTAACACTCGCTTTCATTTCACCTATTCATATTCATTGAAGCATTTGTATTTGTATTTAGGTAGCTTCATACCTACATAATTAAGGAACACACATATATTTTCCATATTTAGTACAATTTCTCATAATTTTCGTAGCCCTTCGGCAACCTCCTCAGTGAGAAAAACACCATTGACTTTTGGAGTTTATGTTTGATCAGACATTAGCTGGAATATTGCGATATGCCAATGGAATAGACTTAGAAAGTGAAGACGAGTGTTAAGGAAGGAATTTTGTTACATAGCTACATGTAGAAAACATTGTTACAAAAGGTTGCTTTTGCTAGTTGTTGGAAAAGGGAGGAACCAATGGCAACCAATATAAATCTATTAGTCTCACATACCTCGTGCTTCATGCAGCTTGGTGCAATCCTAGACTCAAAGCTCAAACAAACTGCAAAGTTACGGAAGTAAATCACTTTTGGCAAGGTATCGAAGCAATTTACAGATATAGCTGGCTTTGAAGATGTACTATCATAATTCTTTCATTTGACTGCAGCAGTACCAGTTGTAATTTTCATCAACTACATTCGTGTTTTGATTACAAAAACTTAATGATAACTTTCTCGTTTTAAGGTCTGGCCCTCCTGATAAATCTCTTGGCTTGAGAATAAGTGGACCAGGTTTGCATTGGTGTTTTTGTGTATATGGATTTGAGTGTATCGACGATGCCGTACAGCTAGTCGTGCTTTCTTGATACGTCCCTTGTTTATGACGTAACCTATAAGGTCACCCTAGAATGACAGAGGGCAGTTCCAGATGCATCTAACTTTCTAATATAATCTTCACGTAGTCAAACATCAAACCATAGCGGACATATCTTAATCGGCTTTTAGAGCGATTCCCATTTGGGGAATCCTCTGAGCTATTGACCAATCAGAAGGCAATGATTCCCAATTTTACCACTCCTTATTGAAAAAATTTGTCCACTATACTTAGCACCACAGCAAACAATTATCATTAACCACTCTTATGCAATCGAGATGAAGAAGAAATCCATTGAGGTTATAAGTCGTTGAATTGGGTATCTGTGTTGTTTTTTTGCCGATATCAAGTCTATCCGCCATATTCCCACTCGCTGCCATACTTTTGTGCCATTTTGGTTATTCAGGACTCATATGTTGTCATTGGGTAAGAGCACACTTCACTTGTTAGCGAAGCTCCGGTATTGGAGGCAGCTGACATCCTCCCAGCAACTTTAAGCGGCGCAAATTATACTCCATGCATATACCTCATGAGCTCCAATATATAGAATTGCCTCTGAGACTATGGGATGGGGGTTGATATCAAAAATTGTATTTATATTTATCTGATATTTATAAATTTTGACCAGGTTGTGAGTCCACGGTGTAATTCGTCGATAACATAGCATTTGACTGTGGTATTATGCCAATTTAGGTTATATTTGTGATGTTTTAGTAATTTTGCTCTATTGTTTCAGAACCTGGCTACGTTGCAACGCCCATCTTTCTGGTTCAAGCAGCGTATACAATTCTTGAAGGCGACCTTCCAAACAAGTAAGAAATCTTGTGACTATGACATATGGCTTCAGTTTGATAGTACGCCGCCGTTTTCTTTTGTGTTTATTTGTACCTTCTCCGTCTCATTCAGTTCTCTTTTGTATCAGTTGATGACTTGGGCTATCAGCTATAAGTTGTAGTAAATATTATGCCTTGATTGTCTCTATGTAACAGTGGAGGGAAATGTCTTGCAAAGAATCATTTACCTCACCCATTTTCAATGAGGGGAGGAATATTAATATAGGGGGAGGAATGTGTGTGTGCGTGCGTGTGTGTGTGTTTGTATATGAATTTGAATATGAAAGGTATTTCAACAGTTCTATTGATTGCAGGGGAGGAGTGCTGACACCTGGTGTAGCTTTCAAAAACACCTCTCTGGTAGAACGACTTGTCAAATCTGGTATTGAGTTCAGTACATTTCCTGTAGAGCGTGATCATTCTATATAATAAATGGACACGTTTTGTACACCGAGGATATAAATTTGATTGGTTTGATTGCTTGAAGTTCTCTGTGCATTTATGTTTGCTCCTTCGATAGCTAGCTGCCATCACTGTGTTAGTATGCTCAAATTTAAACATAATGAAGAACTGGAGGTCCTTAATAAAAGTCAGTTTTCATTGAAGTCGTTTCTTCACGTCGTCAAAAGCGGTGGCAATGTAAGAGCCGATGTCAATGCTTGTTGCTGAATAACGCCTTACATTAATATACAGTACAAATCCAACTTCTTGCTTTACATCTATTGTCCTTCTTGGTAAGAATTGACCCCGTTCTGACCTTAGGGAGCTGTCTTAAAATGTGGGACGACCGGAGCGCAAGCGATTCAACAGGATCACTAAAATTTCTGAGAGGAAATTGTTGAGCTATCAAATTACTTCATCCTATAAAATAGGCCAATAAGGTTTCATTTAGAATAGTCAAGAAAATTTCAGGAAATTATCAACTTCAATCAATACTATTAAGGTCACTTTCAATTGGTATCTTCTTGCACTTTCATCCTTATTTTCAGAAAACTCATAATTAGAACCTTCAGGGGTTATAAATTTCTAATTGAAAGTATTTTGGAGCCTGGAAATTTTTCGTCTTTACATGAGTTTCATAGTTTAGAAATACCTTCCACCCCGGTCTGCTCTATACTGTTAAGCTTGCCTTAGCGCTTTTTCAAGAATGAAAGTTTTGTCGAATTGTAAATCTATGATGAATTTTCTCATACCTGCGTTATTTTCTTTATTAGAATCGATTGATTCGATAGAATCAATTCATTAGATATTTTCAGCTCTCTAGAACCACGGCCTTGGTGTGCGTCCATGTGTGATTGGCTTGTACTTATATGCGCATCTTTTATTTGCTAGATGTGTTAGCTCCCTATATAGACCAAACCAGCATTGGGCGAGTTGGTACCTTATTAATTAGCCTCACCAGTAATCATAATGTCAATTCTTTTAGATGATGAAATCATTAGCATTTTGCCATTAATTTTTTACAAAATTGACTCCCAGTGTATAACAAAAATTGTATTCATGTCTAGTGAACCAGGTAATATTGAAGAGCTTCATGATTAATAAAGGTACTGAAAAGTTTTACTAATAGAAAGTGACAGTGTTCTTTGGAATTAAGTACTTTGAGTCACTGCTTTAATGCAATGCTCTGCCTGTTGTTTGGGTAGGAACATATTCAAATGTTGTGTGCTATAAGGTAAGTATTAGGCACAGATTACCTGCTCGTACCATTGCAACAAGTACAATAATTTTTTTGAATTTCCCTGCTTGTTTTCATATAGTTTGAACGGTAAGTATTTCCTGTTCAAAACCTAGAAGCTCTTTGTATGGAAAAGCACTTATTAACATGACATTTGAAATATCTCGGACATTCTATCTATCTGTGTAAGGCAACTAACTAGCATTCATATCCATGCTACAGTTTAGGCAATTTTTCTTTCTGTTTAGTATGCCGCCACAGACTGAGCAACACATTTCGTATTCGAGTCAATTTTTGTAAGGGAGCTTTCATTTTAATTTTGGGTACAGGGGTGAAAGAATTTTTGGAGGGGTATGAAATTTTTTAGCTTTTTTTATTAGGTTATCAAATATTTGCTAAGCCAAATGTTGGGATATAGCATTTTTTAAATACATTCACACCATAAACATAATGTATATGTTAATTATATAATGTTATCTTTTTCTTATGTGTGCATAAGAGACGATGTTTGGACAAAATTAGTAAATGCTCTTTGTTTCTTTACTTCACTTACTTTTCCAGCTTAATTTCTTTCACATCCATTTTGCATTTTTGGTATTTTCCAGCTCTTGATCCAATTCCAAAATCAATCAATGATTCAATGATGCCCACAGCTTCAACAGCAAAAACACCATTTTCTCTCAAATTTGTTAGTAATCTAATATGGAATATTGCAGTATTTTTGCAAAATTTTCTTCTAATAAATGTTCTTTCATCGTCACAACTTCAAAATTTCCTTTTCCCAACGTTTTGAGACAACCTCTCACCATTGCAACAGATAATATGAAGAGCTTAACATAATATATTAAGTAAAAAGAATGTGGATGCATGACATGATTAGCAATATCATGGGGGTATGAAATCTGTTAAAAATGAAGTTTCACGTATAATTAGACATTGTGAATGGGGTAAGAAAACTTTTCCATTCGTCTCAAAAATTCTTCCACCCGTGTACCCACCATTAAAAGTGACAGCTGCCTAATATGAATGGCTTTGGTTAAGTTAAAAATTACGATTCTTTCATCCGCTTAAATATTCATGAGTTTCTCACTAGGCTGTTTCATAAATAAGAGCATAGGAAATATCTATTATCCTCGAGGTACTAGTGTTGCCCTGAAAACATTTACGGTGTCAAGGGGAGCGGGACCAAATCCGCGTTGTGTTGGATTGGTCGGCACTTTGGGATGCAATCCGAAGATACTACAAACTAACGCCACAGAATAGATACTGTGCTAAGGTATTGATAGTGAAAGCAGCCCAAGCGCGAACTAAAATATTTTAAAAGAATATATCTATGGCCCCACCCCATCAATTCCAGTTTGGATTAGGGAGTTTTAACTATAAAATAGAACTGTTTTTACATTTTAGACTAATGATTGGGCACATTGGTGCTCAACACTAAATCACTAAATTGTGTATTTTGTATCTGAGACTTTGGTCAGCGAGACAGACTCAGTTAGTTACAGCCTCGGTTTGCATTTACACCAAGAAATAGGCCGGCAGCCACGCAGCGCTACTTTTGTACCTTGAAGTGATGAGAGAAATGAGACATGGGACGACAAAAGCGAAAAAGCAGGGTTGTAGAGAATTCATCATGTTTCTTATTAAAAACCAAAAAGGATTCCACTGGTCTCAAGCCAAAGCGGAAGAAGAAGAAGCTTCCCAATCAGGTATGATGTGTACGTATTTATAAAATGAGACACCACAAGTACGTTGATAATTTTGTTGTAAGTGGAAACTGAGGTCAAGCAGAAATTTATATTGCGTAGCCAAGAGATGAACAATAACTAGTGAGTGTTCCTAGCCACGCAACTCTGACTACATCATTTTCTACTGCTAGCAGGGCCTAGCACACCGAGAAAATTTCCCGTGATAGTTCACAACATCAGGCTGAAAAAGGTTATATCAAAATCGAGCCAAAATGCTCCCTCTACTAGTAAGACATCAAATATGACTATCACAAACGACATTAGTATTAAGATTATTAGTGATTTTAGCTCATCGTAAACTCGTCATCTTCTAGTTGAAAGGTGAAAAAATGGCAGAGGAACTTGCTAATGTTGACAAGCATTTTGCAGTTATTGAAAGGGAAATGTTGCCTGAAGATCACGAAAGTGTATCAAAATGTGAGAATGGGAACATTCCAAAGGTATTTATTATTTCTTTCAGGATGAATAGGGAAATGGAGTTGGGCCATACTTACATCTGACTGCATGTTTAATATCAGAGTGACAGCTATTAAATTGTTCATCTCGTATTGATCCAAGCAGCTCCCCAGGAGAGACCATAAACCTTCCAACAGCAATGGACACCTGGTGTAGTGGTACACTCTGGATATCATAGCCATGGGCCTAGCTTGAAGTGGGAGATGGGACCTTTGTGCACTTCATGATTTTGTAACAATAGAGATGTCAAAATTCCTACCCCTATCAGAGGCATTGTAGCTGATGGATGGTACCCTTGAATATGATTATCATTATTAATGGATGTTAAGACACAGTGGCTAGCTTTATTCTTCAAATGGCATTATATTATGGTCAATGGCCATGATTGCAAAGTCCTTCATGTTTTGAATTGGTGATTTGTGTTGAAGGGTATGCCTGTTGGTTGAGGTCACTACATTACAAGGGTGGCCATACCATGGCTTTCAAGCCACATGCAGCTATTTAGCACTTAATATATTGGTTGGATAACACTTTAAAGCTAATAGATAAATAAGTATAGTGATATTTTTGCTAGAAAAGTGAACAAATGAGTTCACTGAGCATTATGGTCCTCATCACAATTCATGCTAGCCAAGTTGCCAAAAGTTTGAATACAGTCCATTCATCCAACTAGAATATTGGCAATGCCCTATGAAAAGTTGTTGCAACTTTGGAAGCAGACCATTCAAAGTTTGTGTTTGATTCTGCTACTATAATTGTATGGTTGCAATAACAAGGAGACTTATCTGCATTCTGTTGCATGGGTGCTAGTTTCATAAAAATCATACTAACAATCTTTTCTGTGTAGCTTTGGAGACAAGCTATGAGGGTAGATACCTGACTATAAAAAGTAGGGACAAAATATGGATTGGTTTTAAGGCCTTTTGAATTTCCAGAAGACTAGTTACAAGCATATGTGGCCCATCCCATTGTATTTGAGTAATGATCTGTGTTTCTTTCAGGTGGAAGATACAAAAACAGTCACTGGCGATGATATAGATGATACTATTGAAAATATAGCCTCCCTTTGAGAATGGATGATGCAGTATGCAGGAAGGTACGGTTATTAGCATGACCACATTGTTGTATGACAGAGTTGAAGTCCCAATACATTGCTCAGATTCATCAAGAGAAGTCTAATCTCCTAAGGGTGCATTGTAATTTCAAATGATGGATATTAATCTTAAAATTAAATCATACATAATATTTTTCTAAGAAGATAGTTATGAAAATTTTTTCATTTATTGAATAGATTTTGAATGTTATGACAGAAAGATGTAGTAGTAGTTTAGAAAAGGGAAATTGCATTAAAAGGACATGGAGAGAAAGTGGCTCTAGTTTTACATATGAGGAAACTCTAAGTTTCCAAAGTAAATTGCGTTTGAATATGCCTCATGTTAAATAAAGAGTTTCCATACTGAGATTGCATTGGGGCAAATTTGGACTGTTTGCTATTAGGGGAAAGAACTCCCTAAAAACAATGGAATAGCAGGGAGAAGCTGAAGAGAAAGAAGAAAAGAGTTGTGAAAAGGACAGAATAACAAGCTCACATGAGAAAGACGGTGCATGGGTAAAGATGAATGCATTTGGTGAGAGTATTGATTAAGACCAAGGCAAGGCAGAGACGAGGCAAAGGCGACAGCAAAGACAGAAACTTATGGGTTCCTTTGCTCCCATGTGCGAAGCATCATGAAGTTGTAGAAGACACAGTAGTCCAAAATAGGAGTTTCTGGTTTCATCTATTGTCATTCTAGATTTGAGTGATTTGCAATCTAACTCGTATATTAATTAATACGTAAACTTATGGCTTTGAAGGCTTTTCGAATCTCACTACTCACTGCTTCAATTGTCTTCCGAATTCCTAAGGTTTATTCCGGCCATTCACATATTATTCACTAGATCTGTTCTTCGTTATTTTATGACATTGTTTCCTTGTCGTGACACTTGTCTTCGTGTTTCCTAAACTGTTGAAGATGGTAGTTTCAGTTTACTTCGCTATTATTCCTCCAATGTTCAATGTTACCTGCAAAGGGACTGTTACACATGTTTATTTCCCCTGCTTGAGAAAGTATTGGATTATTCAAGAAGCCAAGACTCGTAAAGTGAGCAGAGTCATCCCAGAGACCAATATGGCATTTTGTAGCGTCCATGAAAGTGTGATGCAAATGCAAGCTGATCATTAACGACCCTGCAGAATATTCAATGGACTTCGAAAAGCAGTTGCTTGGGAATTTAACGATAACTTGTATGGCGTGAATCTAGAACGTCATCTACGAGATAGAGAAAATGCGACATCATATGTGAATGAGATGAGTCGTTTTTTCTTCTCATGCTGTACTGTGTCATTTCATACTTAGTGTTTTTTTAAGTTATGATTTATAGTGGAAGGAATAGAAGTCTGTAAGCAAAATGTATTGTTTCGTTTCCATTGCGCATGACATATGATACAATGGCCTAACTGTTGGTTAAATAGACAGTCTTCAGTTGATTATCTCCTATTAACATACAGATGTTCGACAGGTTTCGAGAAAAAAGAACTCGATTCTACTTGAGAGATCTTTTTCAAGTGTTGATCCACCTGTGAATTCTCTTTTGGTGAAAACAAGAGGAAAATTGCTTTAATGATGGAGCAAAGAACTTAAACCAATTAGATTGGTAAGTAGATTTAATAACTTTTATCACATTTAAACAACTGATTATTGGGTTTTGACGTTTAATTTGGTTAAGGCGAAGTATGATTTTTGTGTTATGTAAAGTAGAAGTAGGATATGAGACTTCGAAAAGTCGGAAGAGATAAGTATTTCGACGCGCTGATTTCCCCTCATGGTCTGCAGTTTATCAGAAGAGTGCTTTATAGACATACAGGAGCAATTAGGTATTCGCTAAAGTATCATTAAAGAAATTCAATACGTGAAGGTATTAGAGTGGTGGAGTCATGATGCCATGATGTTCTACCTTATGAGATTTTGTGGTTTTTTCTATCAACATTAAATGTTGAAAACGCGAAAAGTAGTACATTTTGCTTTCCCATGGAAAGCAGGAAAGGACAATTTCACTATAGCACGAAAAGACGGGAACATTTTTTTAGCACACTGAGAGCTTTTTTCGTCCGAAAGCTCTCAGTGTACTAAAAGAATGTTCCCTGTTTTCCGGAAAGCAGTTTCTTAGCATACTTTAAAACCCTAAAGCTTGAGATACTTTAGCACACAAAAATCTAACATGCTCATCCCATACAAGATGCTGATCAAGTTGAACTCCCAAATATTTAACTTTTTCAACAATCTCAATTTGTCAATCATCAATAACAAAAGTAGGGGACTGTACCTTTTTATCAGAGATCTTCTTAAGGTTTGGCCGAGATCCTACCACCATTGCTTGAGTCTTAATTAAATTTAGAGATAGCTTATTTCCTTGAAGCCATTGCTTCAGGTTGTTCAAGTCCCTGTTAAGTCTTTCACTGAGATCAACGATGTTTTTGGAAGAATGTGATAAAGTGGTATCGTCAGCATACATGGTGAATTGGCTGTTTTGCAGAGGAAATGGAAAGTCATTAATTTGAAGTCTGTTGGTACTCAAGAACTTCACTATAGCAAGAAAAATTTGGAACATTCTTTTAGCATACTAATGTAATGCTTAAAGAATGTTCACGCTTTTTCGTGCTATAGTCAAGTCATTAATTTATATCAAAACCAGTAGAGGTCTAGGACAAGAGCCCTGTGGAACTCCACAATTGATATCATCAAGCCGCGAGGACACTCCATTCACTTTGCAAAATTGCATTCTGTTACACAGATAAGATGCGAACCATTTATTCTCAGGACCGATGACACCATACTTCTCCGTTTTTAAGTAGAATTTAACGGTCTACGCTGACGAATGCTTTTTTGAAGTCAACGAATATCATTGCTGTATACTGACCCTTATCCATGTTAAGATGCCAGTCACTTGTACAATTAAGCAGACAAGTAACGACAGAGTGCAAAGATCTTAACCCAGACTGCTTGGAAAAAGAAGTTTATTTCTGTCAAGATAGTCATAAAGCTGATTGTAAATAATCTTTTCGAAAACTCTAGAAACACACGGAAGTACTGAAATCGGTCTATAATTAGATCGTTCGTTGGCTTGACCACTTTTGAAAATGGGGACCACTCTAGCAATTTTCCAGCTATCTGGGAACACACCAGTTGCAATCGAAAGATTAAATATATCACTAAGTGATTCAATAATTACAGGTAAACCTATCTTTGAAAAATGGCTAGCAATACCATTAGCACCAAAACCAGAACTTTTCGATGTTTTAAATTTGCCAAGAATTTTCTCTAACGGATACATATTGATTGCCTTGAATACAAAGCGTAGATTTTATGAGTTAACAGAGTATTCATTCTTCAGAAGTGGATTAGATGTTTCAGGTATATTGCCACTAAGGGTATTGCCAATACTACAGAAAACTGTATTCATTGATTTTGCAATACTCTTACTATCACTGATTCGACTCCCATCAACTTCAAGTGCAGCAATTTGAGTGATTTTCGATTTCTTGTTAAGAACCGTATAGATAGTTTTCCACGCCCTCTTAAGTTCACCATGTTGCGAGGTCATTTTGTGAGTAAAAAACTCTCGCTTTAATTCTTTATTAAACTTATCGACTTTGTTGCAAGTCTGCCTATAGCCTTCAATCAGGACAACAGATTTGGAACGCACAGCTTGCTTTTTTAATTAATTTCGTGTAACAGACAGCTGTTTTGCCTCTTTAGTCAACCAGGGACAGAAATTTTCCGAAACACGCCTATTACGGACTGGAGCATGTTTTCAAGTACCAATAAAAAAAATTTTGGTCCACTGGTCAACAATGATGTTAATATCATCACTATTCAAAGCAATGCCTTTCCAATCAACTAGAAGTAAATCATGGTTTGAGAAAATTGTTGGAGAAAGATTGGCCAGCTATCAACTTGCAACCAGTCAAGGGTCTGGTGATAGTGCGCTTTGTAATCATAGGTCCCGAGAAACCCGAATGGGACATCATCCTACCTGACGAGCAATGGATGCAATGTGGAAGAAAATACGGAAACCTAGTGAAAGATTTCGTGCCTTGGCGCTTGCAGCTGATAATGTTCATTATTGTAGTGGAGATGTTGTTGTGGACGTATAAGTGAGTATGATCTGGAATAGAGGACGAGTTTTTATTGTTTTTGATAAAAGTAATGACTGTATGCCTGCTCTTAATCACATCAGGTGTACTGTTCCAAAGTATGCTAACCCTGAGCGATATTGAGTTTGTGCCCAAGGAAGCTGTCAATGCCTTGGGAAGTGTGAGAATGTCTTTAATTCTCAAATTGTAATTAATTTGTTTCCTTGCAGATAACTCCCATAAGAAGGAAGGGTTTTGATGATTGAGAGATTTATAGGCTTCAATGAGGTTGAAGCTTTTGTCAATGTACCGTCACAGCTATACGGTGGTTGTCAAAACCACATTAAAACTGCCTGTGTGGTGGTTCCTTACGAGTTAATCATCTGAGAATGGTTTCTTACCCACAAAACTTGTGCATTGATATATGACAATCCCTAAGAACATTGATATATTCATTAAAACAATACGAGAAGTCAGAGAAACGCTTTGAATTGTGTCTGGCATTTACTTAATTAGCACATGCTCCATTGTGATGGCTGTTGCTAACGAACAAATTAGAACGAGACTTAAGCTCTTGTCACCATGGTTGCAGTTAGCAACGTAGAAAGCTACCTGTGAAGTCGTGGGTAATAACTCTTATAGACTGAATTATTGGAAAAGAAAGGCAGATTAGATCGTGTTATCGGCTTATGCAATAATGGCGTTGGATTATGGTGCAAAACGTTACAAGCTTGCGGGAGTCAAGGAATGTCTTTTTCATCCAAAATTGCCTACTTTGCGACGAATTGATATGGACACTACGGCCCATAAGCTGCCAGACGAACATTGCAGGACAACGACTCCTTGCACAAGAGGTAAAGTCTACCCCATGTAGCTGCTTTTTCTTAGGATATGCAATCCATAGTCAAAGATAGGCGTCGATGTACCTATTCAAAAGCCAACAAAAAAGTTGTAATGACACAGCATACTAAAATGAATAGAATTTAGCTACGTGATAGTATTTTTCAGATCCAAAGCAATTATTATTGGCACATAGCCAGAGAAAATGTTACAGAAACAATATCAAAGTGTTTAAATGGATTTTGTCTTTGTTAGGAGACAGTAAATCATATTTTTATATTTGATCATAAACAGTCAATCCTCTTGCTTAGAGTGTGCCACTTGCTGACAATTCTGGCCATATCTAGCATGAAGTGTAGATTTTCTACTTATTCCTATTTTTATGGTGGTACCAGCACGCCTTATGCTGCATCACTTTTTTTATAGTATCCTTTAATGAGTTTGGTCACCTGAAGTCTGCAATGATGTCCCTATTTTAGTGTGCTCTTTGCCACACTTCATGGTTTTGAATACCAAAAGTGTAGTCTTGGAAACCGAAAGGGTGGTCTTGGACACTGAGATTGTGGCCTGTGGACTTGACAGTGTGGTCAGCTTTTGAAGCACTGAGGCTTCTTTTATCCTGTTTGACCCTTTGTACCACTTAACGGTCTGCCAGACAGAAGATTTAATACCAGTTAAGGTAACATCAGACAACAGATGGTACTTCTGGCAAGTCCTGATAGTCACAGGACGTGCTCACCAACAGCTTCATGCAGGGCCTGACAGGAGTTTATCATAGCATAGTATGGTCTTGGAGATTTCCCTTAGAATAGGCACTGCTGCAAAGAAATATCATTTCAGGACAATAGCACCCATGCATTCTCAGACTTGGCACATTCTATTAGGGCATTTCTAATAATTAGGAATTTTGATTTTTTCATTTTTATAATTCTTGCCACAAGAAGAATTGTATTCAACCTCTTTTTTTATCAGAGAAAAGTGTAAAATTTCCATTCTAAATATCAATAGACCATTTTTATTTGGAAGTTGTTAAGACTTTCTTAGACAGTAATAGCAAATTACAACTTTACAGTTCTTGTGTTTGTACCTTGTCATGATTGTACAAAAGGGCATTGGAAAGGGCTTAACTCCTCCATCAGTCAGCAGAAGCGGCACATGCCTGATATTTTCTATGAAATAACTTTCTTACACAAACATTCCTATACAGATCTGCTCCATGGCTAAAATCTTGTTCTGATCTTTGAAACAGAATCTTGTTTTGGAATAATGTTTTGTGAAGACCTATAGTGATAGCTGATTGCGAATTCTTTCCAGCCCATTTCAGGAATATAGTGAGAGATAAAGTCAGCAAAAGTCATTGACTTGTTTGCCTGAAACACCTGTAGAGTTGCCCTCCATCTGCCCCTATGTTCTATGTTTTGCACTGAGTTTCTCTGGGTCAATTGTGACAGGCCACAATCTTTATTTGTTATTTCACTACAAAGAGGTAATAAGCCATTTAACCTTTTCAAGTTTGCTTCTTTGTCACATTTCTTCAATACACACCGCTTTTCTGGCATTTTGCATTGTAACCATCTTAGCACGCATGCCATGACATCAGTTTTCCTAGTGCATGCTACCCAGCATGAGATGAGCACATCAGACTTGATAGGGAATGAAATCAACAGCATATCATAGAAATGGAAAGTGAAAATCCTAGTCAGTGAAATACCTGCAGATGTGGAGGAGAAATTTTTTGGGTCTTAGCCAGGGGCATTTCTACTTTGGGTCATGAGGCACCCTGGACCCCAGAATTTTTCTGGTCCATTTGTTTGCCCTTCTTTTTGAAGAAGATGTATTGGAATATTGTTTGCTCTTTCCACCCATGAAATTATGAAAGTCCTCTCCACATATGACATATTTCTTATTAGTCAATACTAAAGTGGGCTGTTGCAATTTTTGATTAAAGGAATTTGTATGATCCAGCTATTTTAATGCACCCAGGTCTTTCCACGTATGCTTCAACATTTGGATCATGATGCAGTTTCTTCAGAATCTATGTGAAGTACCAAAAGTCTTTTATTTCAGCCCTTTGTTAGGGCAAATCCTTTGTTAGGACATGCTTGTTTGCATATATCTTCATCCTTTTAAGATAATCACTCTGAATACAAAAGCATTTATTAAAAATTTACCTAGGGAAATGCATTTCTCAGTTGTCTGGCTGGCAAACAATCCAAATTTCCATCCTGGTCACCAATCATGCTTGTGCCTCGCCAGTCATGCTTGTTGAGTCACTCATTCAATGCTGAGAGGGCTGATGGATCATAGATTGCACACATGCTTGGTGGACAGTGCATGTTCATACATTGCTAGCTTGTCTTGATCAAACTTGCGAATGAAAAACACAGCTCCCTTTTTACTATTTGGGACAATCCTTGTGAAATACTGTGCTGATTGACAAAAGTGTATTTAGGGAACAGAGCTAGTCTATTCCAATCCCTCCTTTGGTGTAACTTATTTGATTCTGTTGACCATGCAATAGATACAAGATGAACAAAAGATATAAAATAACAACATACGTTTAGTTTAGATAATGGTCTACGTTATGATGATATGTGTGCCATGTCCGTCGTATGATGTTGTGGGGCCCGGAGCAAATTAACAAAACGGGGACCCCTCATGCCGCCGTTATGAATTGCTCAAGATTTTTGCAACCGCTAAAGAGCCATTTCATAACTTTCAGGACCTCTTCTTTGGTCTGAGGCCAGGGACAATCTTTCTCCTCTGTTTTCTTAGTGGTCCTGTATTGAAAAGAAGCAGGAGTATCTTCTACAGAGTCTGTTTCTGTTCGTAGAGAATTTCAGAAATATGTCAGTGGTAACAGGATTGCGAATACACAAGCCATTCAAACAGGTAAACTCTAAATGCTTGTATTTTTCATGTTTCACATCTTGAATTGCATTGATGAGCTTGCCCACTACTCTATTTTTTATAAGAACACACTTAATGAGAGCACTGAGGTTCGATTTACCCAACAAATAAAAGCACTGCTAGAACTTGTTCAGCTTTAAATGCGAACCGTTGCAAGCACTCAACTAGCCATGTTCTTCTGGAAAACAAATTCTTATACGGTTGTTATTGAACAACAATATCCGTAGTTTTATGTTCAATTGTGGCCCGGCAGAATATCTTAGGAACTGACTGTATAATGAACGCAGTTTTTCATTTATATGGAAATATCACTCGTAAAAAATAGCAACAACCTTGAGAACATTTTGAACCTCAAATTGTCGACTTTCAGCATTTTTACAGGTACGGGTACTTCTCAACGGTATTCACACACATTGTAAGGTCTTTTGAATAAAGTGCATAAGTCTCGCATTACATAGATTTGAGTACAAATCATTTGGCCACCTTGTCGAGCGAGCCGAATTAAAGTATACGTAGTAACATCCTTAGGCAGGAAAATATTTTTGACGGGAAAATAAAGAAGACAAGGCTGGTAATATCTTTCTGATAGTTGAGTCAAGACCAGCAAATGTGCAAGTATTTGCAAAGTTTCTCAGCGGTAGTAAATGACAGGTGAACTTTGCAAAATGATGATATATTTGGGTTTACTAGACATATGCCTCAATTGGCTCAACAATCATATTTTTACAAAATAAGCATATTACATGTTGGGGCGCACTAGCAAGGGATACCGGGGTACGATCGCATCTCAGGTCCGCCCTGCCTATTTTTTTGCGGGGCCTCTCTTATCCTCAGAAATTTAGTTGATCCTTGTTCTATTACTTGGTAGTTGTGAAAAGTGAAAGTGCGAGAAAATAACCGACCCGAGAAAATACTTAGTAGTTGGGGAAAATAAATGACCACACCCAGTATGGGCCACTTTCATAAAGTAGCACTCCCGGGAAAAAGCTGCCAGCCTGTCCCTGATTACATCTGCAAAACATATAAAGACCATAGGCTTGCTTATACTTGTATTGAAATAGTCCTGTTCTATTCTCTATTCCTAAATGATAATCTTGCATTGTAGTCTGTCAAATCCTTATCGCAAAGGATGCTTTTGAATACTTTCTCTCTCTAATTGGAGCTAAAAATTTCCGGTCAAACAGATTTATATTGCGTATCTATGAAATTATAGAATCCTACTTGTTGTTGCCCGACATCGAAGTAGAGTTTTTTACCTTTATTTTTTGGTAAAGATATCGCTTCTCATCCCCAGTTTATTGCATCTTGAACTTATTGTACGTAACAGAACTCCTTTCTCGAGTAAAGGAACACTTTTCTAACGATAGGCCCAAGTTGTGCTGTTTTTAGATACTCGAATTTCCACTTATTGACTATTCTTCCAGCCTCACAAGGTGACTTTGTCATAAATGAAGGAGTTCCCGACGGCTATATAGTTTTGTAGATAATAAGAGGTATGTCGGAGCTTGTAGCCAAGATACACGAGGAAAAAAAGGTTTTACATTGTTCCATGTGTCCTCAAAAGCTTACTTTTGGGACTAGGTTTTGGCTCACAAAGCGTAAGGTTAAATTGTTGCCCATATAAAGCAGGGATTTTTGGTTGCATCTTCCAGTCAGGCCCTTGGTAATTTACGTTTAAAGAAAGTCAACTCAGATTTTTGCCGGTAAAGTTTTAAATTATTGCTTGGCTACTTCTTTGCAAAAAGACATACAAACAATGTGTTAATAAGTACATCCTATTTGTGAGATTCCAGCCTCTTTATCTCTCTGTTATGATAAATGGCAGAATTAGTAAAGTAAGAACTTTGATGATCATCTATCTTACAGGTGAACCTCAACAGAAAGTGGCACTACAGAAATTACTACAGGTATGTTGCTGTCTTTTACTGTCTGAAATGTATGTTTGAAGTGAAGCCCTTAAATCTGCACGCAAGGAAGAGGACTTCTTTTCCGAAGCTTGACCCTTAACCCACACGTTTCCGCAAGCCAACGGCACGAATGCCGCAGAGCTTGTACAGATGTGTAGACCTGAAGTATTTTTTCCTTTTTGTATCTCTGTCAACGATTGCGTGGGCAAGTATCACGAATTCCAGTCCTTGGTTTCGAAAGTAAACTAGGATCTGAGTTAGCTCTGTTATAGTGGAAAGCAAAGAAAGCCATGTGAATCTATAGAATAGACGGTGATTCCACCCACCGGCTTGAATTAGATAGCTTAGAAATTAATAGCGGAATTATTATAAGCTCTGCTGCATTATGTATCCCCCCTGTTTGGAAGATACACCTTACGGACATGCAACCAAAGACATTTATAGGAATTCAGGGTATCTACAGTCCTTATTCTAGTACACTTAGGGAAAGCACCAATAAGCTTATTCATTATTGGTAAACTAAATGATATTGGTTTGTTGGTATACTACTTGTCAAATCCCGTTTATTGCTATTATTCTCGTCATCATCACGACGTCATTGAACGTGGGTCATAATGTGTCAGATACGTAGACTATCCTCATTTACTACCCCCTCATTCTTGAAATGCTTTTAAAAATTGCTCCTGAATTACAGTTGAAACCCGCACATAGTAACCTTCATTTATTAGGAACCTGCAGGCTGAAATTCTCTATTTTGACTTCTTTTATGCAGAATCATTTCAGCTTGACGTTCAAACTAACTTATTATAAATGATTTCACTCTTTCTTCACTGAGAAATAAACTCAGGCTGTTAAGCAGTCAGCCACTTTCATGTATGCCCCATAATATTACATATAATACTATGACTGGCATAGTCTGTAGGGATGAGACTAATAGTAAGAAAGTGCACCCTGACTATTGGAACTACCTCATCGCATGATAATATGAACAAGCTCATTTCAAAATTCTAGGTTTTTATATGTGTATGTTTTACTGTACTTGAAGTTTAACTAAATCCATGCATCTTCTTCAAAGCAACGCTTGCCTGTCCTTTGCCATACAGTGCTTTTTATTAAAGTATTTGCGTTTCACCGTGAAGCCTTCTATGGTTTCTGTCTTTTCAGCTTTAGAGGAGATACAAATAAAACGAAAGACGAAGACACAGTCGATGATATAGGTAAGTGAGAAAATATACAAAAAATCGTAGCGTTTTGCTAGAGTCCGGTCTCCTATTGCATGGTGGGTGTCGTGGCTCTGAAGTAATTCCTTAGTAAAACTGTTTGAAATGAATTGAATTCGATCTTGCTAAAGCTCTACTTTCGAAATTTTGAAGAAGGAAAAACGTATATAACGGTCCAATTGTACGATACTGAGAAATGGGACGTGCTGAAATTTGATTGTTAAAAAAGAGAGCATAAGTACCCCTGGATGAGATCCACTGGGTCCAAGGCTTTACTTAGATCCAGAAATATGTCCTTGGATGAAATTTCTTGGTACTTCTGGAGTTGGAGCATCTTGCAGCCTGACAGATTGAAAGAATACATAATGCATTTCTGTACAAATCTTCTCTATCCCTGGTTGCGCGATGCTTCTCTATTAATCTCTCTTGCTGCCACATGTCAAAAAGTGATGATGAGTTTGTTTAGCATTTGCCGATCAAGATGTAATTGGTGAAGAACTAGATCTGGAGAATTTTAGTCATATTGGAATATATTTTAGTTATCGTTTGGGGAATAATGCACAACAGACTTCTGGGGTGCTGATTCCAAAAATCATTGTTAGATAGGTATTAAAGCCTAGCCCACATGGCGGATTTTTATCGGCGATGCGTATAATTTGTTTCTTTGGAAAAAACTATAGTTACCGCTCACAGCACAACTTTTATAGCCAATCATTGAAGAAGTCATGCGCTCCTGTGCAGGGCAATGTCGTTTCGCACAGCTCAAACGTGGCATCCCGAAGAAATAAGTTTACAGCAGTGCTTGTCGATATTGCAAAGGTGAACATTTATGCGTTGCAGAAAAAGAAAAGTTAGGGTAAGATCTTTTACGAGTCTTCACATTATTGGCGATTTCACCTTTGGCAGCTGCCTTCTTTCTCTGAACTTGGTACTACAAACGAACACGACCTCTCTTGCCACAACTGGGCCATAAAATCTTTCTTCTCCTGCAAACAAACAATATCCTTTCTTTTATCATTGTCATTTTACATCACATGATTCTCGCCCATCATTATTTTTTCCAAATCAGCTACTGATGCCTTGCCGTGCGCTGATTGGTTAGTACAGTTTATCTCATAGGGCTCATGTGGTCAGGAAAAATCAGGAAAAACCTGTTGTTTTAGGAAAAGTCAGGAAAAGTGAGGAGAAGTGAAGGATTTTAATGAAACTTGGAAAAGTCAGGACTTTTTGCATCCATGCAATTGAATTCTTTGGTGCCCAATAGACAACTCTACACATTGCACTGTTTTGATACTTTTTGTTCCTGTTTGAGAAAGTTGTTGACCAGGGAGTCTCCTATTCTTAGCCAAATTTGAAAAATGTGTTCAATTACTTAGTAGTAGGAGATTGATTAGTCGCATCTTTTGTAACACCGGTTAACCGCGGTTGGTCAGGGAAAATTTTATGTATTTCTGATATGTAGTCGGGAAAAAGACCTTCATTTTCAGGAAAAAGTTCAGGAAATATCAGGAAAAGCTGTTAGGCATAGTGTTTATTAACCCTGTCTCAAAGATTTTTCTTTCATCGCCGCACACAGCCCGGTTTTGTCTTTGAACGTCAATGGGGAAAAGGCATCAAACATGCTTGATTTCCAAAACTGTCTTTCACAACAAAAATCGTCGGTCTTTTTTGACTGCACACAGTACGATTTTTTGCTCAAAAACAAAAGTCGTATGTAACATCGATAGGAATCTGCTGTGTACGCTAGGCTTAAGGGGGGCATTTAGCCTCTATTGGAAAGAAAACGTCAATTTCATATTGATACCTTGATATAACTCTAGTGAGAAAGGTACCTTTTTAAACCATCTTCAGCACCTAATCCAACAGGCTGGAGTGTCCAATGACATCAGATTTTCGTTAATTACTAATTTCTAACCGTTTTTATATCATGCCGACTTGACACTACCACAGAACAACTCTTCTGTGATACTACACAGAAACAATAAAATTTGGAAATTTGGCTTTATCTGCGTTTTTCCATTTTCCATGTGAAGTTATTCTTCTCAACTGGAGGCGGTCATCAGTTGTGTGTTATTTTTGTAGACTGATATCTACAAATATAGTTAAATATGAAACTATGGATAATACAGGAAAGTGTTGATTATAAAATGTAGATTTTAGCTATGCCTCTTCCCTCTTCATTGTGTGACTGTCGGATTTTAGAAATATATTCTCTACCTGAGCCTATTTTTCAGATCTAACCGGAAGGATTGGTGCTTCTCCAATGCCTGGATATTTAGTTTCTGCTTTCCTGAAATAGAATTAAGTGACTTAGATGCAATATGACAGGAGATTTAGGGTTGTTGAAAGCTATAGTTATAAGCTCCTGTGCATCGGTATAATGATAGCTTGTCTCGTTAGTTTCCTTTTGAGAGCTCAGCCAGGTCTTATTTCTCCCATCCTGATTGACCACTCGTCATGCAGGATTCTGACCACACATACTAAGACTATGCCCATTTTGCATGATGATTGGTCAATTAGGCTGGGAGAAAATAGACATCAGAGTTCTCAAACATTTGGCAGCTATGCTTATTCAATGTGATAAAATGGAATGATAAAAGGATTTGAGTACTCTCGTTCTCTATCTCTTTTGACATTGCTCAGAAAATGATGGCAGATTTCAGTAAAGGGACTAGCCTACCTTCTCCCCTTATTGTTTAAGTCAAGCAGAACCCTTCTTATTCAATCTTCATTCCCATGTATGTATACTGTATTGCATTATTTTCTTTAATTATTTTCAGAAAAACCTGCATTGGTAGCAAACAAAAACGTCTCCCTGCCTCTGCAATCTCTTGGTACCGAAAAGAAGCAATGGAACGTAAGTTGTATGCCATTATGATTCTCTGAAAAATGTAACGACATTTTATCTTAGGATATCTTGGTTCAATTTTATATATATATATAATGATATATATACTGATCAGTCAGGAGTCAGGACAGGATAGGCGAATGGATTTGGTTATATATATATATATATATATATATATATATATATATATATATATATATATATATATATATATATATATATATATATATATATATATATATATATATATATATATATATATATATATAACTATATATATATATATATATATATATATAAATATATATATATATATATATATATATATATATATATATATATATATATATATATATATATATATATATATATATATATATATATATATATATATATATATATATATATATATATATATATATAACTGATGAAGGCTTGTGCCGAAACGTTTTAAAAGTTGGATTTTTTCTTGAGGGTCTATTTATGTCTTTAAAAATTTCTTTATGATTGGAGCTATTTGAGTGTATATATATATTTATATATATATATATATATATATATATATATATATATATATATATATATATATATATATATATATATATATATATATATATATATATATATATATATTTATATATGTATGTATGTATACACTCAAAAGCTACAGTCACTAAAAATGTTTTAGAGCAATAAATAGAATTCAAGGAAAAACGTTTCGACTTGCGTCTTCATCAGTTGTCAATTATCAGCTATCAAATGCATTAATATATAGATATACACGATCGCAGTAACGATAACGGAAAATTGAAAATTGAATCAAAGAGTGAAAGTTTGAATTAGAAAGAATAGGATAAAGCAAAAGATTCAACCGGATTTATTAAGAGACAGGATTGCTTTAGAGAATCATATCTTGATCCATGTAGTGCCGTATGTATTGCCTGTTGGTTGTTCATTAATGTAAGACGTGCATGTGGTTGGGAGAACTTGATGCCGCATTGTGCATCCTTGCTTCAGAAGAAGTACTCTCATTGGCTTTATTTCTCTCGTTTCTTTCTTCTATTTTGTCCCATAGCGAAGGTTTTATTATTAAATCAGCTCATTGGATCTTATCATCAGTAGGCTAAGGCTAACAGCAGTTACTGGAAGTTTATTTGCGTTAAAACGATGTTATCTTCAATTTTTTTTTGGTTTAGTTTTTACTTCAGCAAGAGCCATACATCGATCATATCGGGCAAAGGCCAATACCTGCTACAATCTTGTAAGTATTCTTATGACGCACCTCAATCACTTTTTAATCTGCTCATGAACTAGCTAGAAACTGGGGCAACAAAGGCCAACAGTCTAAGAAACTCGAGGGCTATATTGCTTCACCCAAAGAGCTTTGTCACCTGCGTATTTAAGAAATTGAGTTTCTGAAATACATAATTTCCACGTAAGTTCTTCCCCTAGAAGCACAAGGTTCAAGCAATGATATTTAGTTTTCACTCAAATCAAATCGTTAAGAAGCTGTTTGAGCTTAAATACGCGAACATTTTTTAACTTATAACGCTGTCCCTCTCGCTGTGTTTCTTATAAGAAAATGCGTGTTGTTGTTATGAATTGCAATTAAGAGGCATGGCTACTGCAACATTCAAAGTTAAGACATCATCATCTTTGTAAAGTATATATGCCTTTATGCCAAAAGTATCCCTCGGGCTCTTTGTTCCTTTCTTTAATTCTCTATGCGAACACCTGAAAGTTTCGTTTCTACTTTATACGAGTCTCAGATGGTTTCAAATCGTTAGAATTAGGTAGGACATGGTTCCCTTATTTTTGTGCATCGTTAGATGAAGCAGATAAAACTGATGAAATCTCTTTCACTTTATCTGTGACGGAAAGGTGTTTTCTCATATGTTTGTGCTATTCAGTGACGACAATTTGCAGTCGAAAGAGATAATACTTCAAGCTCTGTTAATCCATGTTCTTTGTTTATGTACTTTAGTAATCCTCAACAGTTCTAGAATCTTTGGTTGAAAATGCTTTACCGCTTCCATTGGCGAGTGAAACATCGATTGCCAATGATAGTAGATTGCACACGCGAGACTCTGAAAGTTTAGGACTTTCTATCGCCTAATTTATTTTATTATTGTATTGAGTAATGGGAATGTATTCGTCATAATACAAAACGGTCATTTTTATAATATAAATTTTTTCATGGAATTACATAAAACACTCTAGTATTGATCTTAGTGCGCACGCGATATATATTGATGTATGAATTGAAACTGAATACAGTTGTCTGTGTTTTACTGCAAAAGAGCATTTTGTTTTCTTCCCTGTGTGTGCTCTGTATGGAAGTAGGTAGCATTATAATGCTTGTTTTATTGAATAGAATAGATCTGATTAAATTTTTCATGGTGTTTTATTTGAATTTTGCCATCCTTCCCCTTTATGATTTTGTTATTTCTTTTGATTACACAGTAGCCGTTATAGATCCAATTCATCACTGAATGGGTAAGTCAATACATATACATATACATATACATATACATATGCATATACATATACATATACATAAATATATATATAAATATATATATATATATATATATATATATATATATATGTAAATATATATATATATATATATATATATATATATATATATATATATATATATATATATATATATATATATATATATATATATATATATATATATATATATATATATATATATATATATATATATATATATATATATATATACCACTGAATCAGAGCCGCATTCGCATAGCATATAAATATATATAAGATAACTAGTCAAAAATATACTTTACTTAAATTATAGACGTTTCGATAAATTTCTTCATCAGTACTGATGAAGATATTTATCGAAACGTCTATAATTTAAGCAAAGTATATTTTTGACTCGTTAGCTTATATATATATATATATATATATATATATATATATATATATATATATATATATATATATATATATATATATATATATATATATATATATATATATATATATATATATATATATGTATGTATATATATATATGTATGTATATATATATATATGTATATATAGAACTTTAAAACGCTTGGACATAACCCTTCATCAGTTATGGTTAAGCTATGGTAAGGCTTATGCAGAAGCGTTTTAGAAGTTGAAGTTTTTCTTGAGTCTCAAGTTATTAATTAGAGAATTTCTTACTGGTTGTAGTTTTTTGAGTGTTTATATCTATATAAATAGAGAATACATTTATAGCTTGTACACTTATTCTGATATAAATATATACGAATAAGAATACAAAGAAATTAAAACATGTCATTTGCTACTTCTCGTTTTTGAAGTCTTTGTGACCTTATTTCTCTTCACAGCGCTACGTAAGTATTGAGCACTCCAAACAGACCTCGATATTTTGTGATATGATTATTATAAAAATATATATTTATAAATATACATGCATATATATATATATATATATATATATATATATATATATATATATATATATATATATATATATATATATATATATATATATATTTAGATGAGAACGAGAGGTGATAACCCAAATGCATCTTCTGCAATATATCAACCATATAAAACGCCTAATAGTGAAATAAGATATATATATATATATATATATATATATATATATATATATATATATATATATATATATATATATATATATATATATATATATATATATATATATATATATATATATATATATATATTTATATGTATATATAAATTCTAATTATCCTCTAAACATTATAAATCATCTATCCAAGTCAATTGCTATAAGATTATCAGGCATATCATCAAATTAAGAATTATTCATGAAAGTCAGAATGCAATATGAAAAGGCATTATATGACAGTGGATTTTAAACCAAATTTGAATATATAGAACATAATGATAGTAGAAGGAACTAAGAAGAAAGGCAACGGAAAAGGAATATCATCTGGTTCAACCCTCGTACTCAAGAAATGTAATGACAAATATTGGCAAGATATTTTTCAAGCTACTAAATAGCCACTTCCGGAAGACTAACAAGCTGCACAAAATACGATAAAGATAAGTTGCAGCTTCATGACAAATCTATATAGAACCTAAAGATAGAACAGTACTGCATTAACGAAGCATATTTGGCAATTGAAAGACAATAACAGGGACTTCGAAATAGATTGGAAAATATTAAAAAGAACGAATAGTGTACAAAGTAATGGAAAATGCAGCCTATATCTATATGAAAAACTATTTATTATCAATTCCATTCAATAGATGATAAAGGCACAGAATAGAGGACTCCTTAGTAAAAGGTTACAGCTGATCAGCAAATGCCGCCGCCGAAACAAATTCCTGTTGAGAATATTGAAACAATAGCACCCTAACGATCTGCATTCCACTTTACGAACTGGAATCTTTAGACTCTATTACTGATTCGTTATACGTATGTCACACTATGCTTGCATATCTACATCTATACGCCTGAAGATTAGTAGCATGAAACTGATGGTGGCGTATAACTACAGTGTGCTATAACTTTTATTAATGTATCTTACACATAAAGAAATATGTATATATGTATATGTATACACACACACTCAGCTTCAGTCACCAAGAAATTTTTAAAGAAACAAATCGACACTCAGGAAAAACTCCAACTTTTAAAACTTTTCGGCATAAGCATTCATCAGTTATGATGAAAGCTTGTGCCGAAACGTTTGAAATGTTTGAAACGTTGGAGTTTTTCTTGAATATCTAAATATATATATATATATTTATATATATATATTTGTATATATATATATATATATATATTTGTATATATATATATATATTTATATATTTATATATCTATATATTTATATATTTATATTTATATTTATATTTATATTTACAAGCTACTTCTAAGCCGCATCCACAACGTATATAAATTGCATAAAAAGAATAAACCGAAAATACACTTGTCTTTTGAGTAAGTGCTTCGATTAAAATCTTCATCAGTACTAATGAATATGTAATTTATTTCTACCTCCGTTGGAGCCAATTGTGGTGTTAAAGTGGGGCAGATAGGGCAGGAGATGTGCGGGCAATGCCTGCAGGAAATTTTTCGAGACCATCCCTTTTAAATCTTGCACAATTTTCATAACTGGTATTTACGTGCATGAACGATGGTTGGTCAGCTTATTTAAAGGAGTTATTGATCAGCAAAAAGATCCCAGAACGCTTTCAGCAGCGGAACTATCACTACTTAAAATCCTAAAAGTTAGAATAGAGACTTTTGGCAGGAGAGCATTTGGATATGCTGCACCTTATATAGGGAACTCTCTGCCTCTCCACATCATACAATCTAAGAACATAACTGTTTTCAAGAAGGCAGTAAAAACTTATTTGTTTGAACAAGCATTTAATTTGTAAGTATCTTTTTATTGTAAGTACTGTAAGTTTTAGACATTATATTGTAATTTTTAAGTTATTTCTAATCTGATGTAATTTCTTATTTTTATTACTCTTACTCATTTTATGCTCAGCAGAGTATTGTATAATGTTAGGTCGCTTTTATGGGATCTATCAGTATCATTATCATTATCATTAAAGAAAGGCCCTTTTTCACTATAGAGATATGGAAAATAGCAGATGAGATTATTGATACTGCGTGTGAGAAAGTCCACTTAACCTTTAAGCTATTCTAAATCGAACGATACATTTCATAGAGATTTCGAAAGTTGACAATAGTGATGAGAGTCCTAATGACACGCTATCAAGCCTCTCGCCTAACAATATTACCCTTACTATAAACTTTATATGACATTTTTGGACCAATCTATGGTACCACTTAGTCAGAATAGTGGGGAAATGTACTGCACCATACACTCTTGTGGCTCCGCCATTGGTTGCAACGGGTTGTTGCAGTAGCATATCTTGATCAAAGTGAGAACATTAAAGATACAGATCAATGGATATTTATTTCTTAATGCTGAACTGTTGCTTCATAGCGATAATTTAATGGAATGTATGAAATTTCCAAAGTATCATCTTTCTTGTCCTTTGTCCCTTTAAGGAGGCTCAGAACTTAATTAAGAATTTAGAAAAACAGGCATTTTGGTGTGAGTGCTCAGAGGATGCTAAGTGCTTTTTGAGGAAAATACGAAAAGTAATCTGATACGGGCACTCAGATGATGCTTGGCAAAATATGCACCATGGTATTGTCTGAGAAGTGAGTTCTGAACTGTTTGAATTGGTTACATACGACTGGATACCGTGTGTATGAAAAATGATAGCTAGCGGAAAAGGTTCCTTCTTCATCAGCTCATAATCGAAAGACGAAATCTTGGAAGCTGTCAGAATGTTTTTAAGCAACTAGTGAGGTTGACAAGGCTACATTCAATAAGTGCAGCAAATAGTGCCTACAATTTATCTGTAGCATATGACATTTATTTTTTATTTATTCATTTATTTCCAATTTATTTATAGTTGGCTAATTGCATAGCTACCGAGCTAATTCAGGCGATAATACACGAATAGAATGAATTAAATGAATACATACATGTAAAGATACATAAAAGTGACAGTAAAAGCGGAATAAAATTGTGGATTTTTATATTGGCGATATAACCATAAAAAGGCAATATGATGGATATACTCCTTGCAAAGTCTGCAGTTGCAGTTACCATTCCAAGGTCTAATTCTTGTTTTGAATTGATGGACCGAAGTTTTATTTGTTGATTTCCTATGAAAGGGATTGCCAGACACGCTTTCCTCTAGATATAATTGTTTCAGTTCCATGATAAACAGTATATGTACCATGGAAGGTAAGGAGGTATCAGCATTTCTTAAATCATAGGTGGCGCTTCTTTGTAGGAAAATTTCTTCCATAGATCTAGGGCTTAAGTAATTAATGGTTTTACACATCTCAATCTTTAGAACTTGCACGTGTTTTGTTCAGATGATATTTACGTCATTTTAGTGCATTGGCCTGGATACAACTTTGATGGGTATCTTTTATATTATGTTACTCTAAGCATTTACAACATTACTTGCATATCATGCATTTATTCTATGTTATGCATTTTGTAGGGGACAAATCTCGTCAAGGGCTTGGAGACCATAATTTTATGGATCATATCACGAACGTCAACGAACATGATTATAAGGAAAGTAGTTTCTCTTCCATTCACTATCATTATTAGACAAAAACACTTTTCATGTCCGACTATCTCAGATTTTTATAGTAACGTATCAAAACGCATTTTGTTATTACTGACTGTGATTAACTTATTTAAAGAGTAGTTAATGTAGATAGATACGACTGATGGATATCACTTTATACGTACATAAATTCGATTGGAGCTTACTGTATTTTGAAGCTATTTGTTTGAAAATACCTAAATTTATCATAGCGATTAGAGAAGCTAGAGAGAGGCTTGCTTTGGCAGGTAAAATGAGCAAGGTGTTAAACTTCGCGTCTTACTTGGGATACTGCTCATGGCATTTCTCCTTCGTCACATGAATGCGGGACTTAAAATTTGACTGTTGTGTTTTACGCACTTCTGGAACTTTTATTCAGTAAAACAGTTCTCTTTTCTGTCCACGATTGACTCTAGAATAGGGTTCTTTTATGAATTTTGTCCCCTTGTGTCCGGAGAGTCAGCACTTATGATTAAGCGTTGAGGCGCATTCAAATCCATATCTCACGTGTCACATTTCCCGGTACCGTTCAAGCTTGAAAATCCATTGATTTCACAGCAGGGCAATTTAGTCTCTGTTTTTGTAGGTTCTGCTTATAGCAGTGTGCTCGGTTTGGTGCCTAATCGTAGATATACTATGAATTGCGTTTGAGATAACTTTTCACTTAATTTCGATTTCACAAGCTATCGCAGAAAAGGACACTGCTCCAAATGGATATAAGAAACAATGTTGAGCCTGTGGAAACGAAATTGATTTAACTAAGCGTTATACACACATGGAAAGATTGGCGTCTTCCTTAGAAAGTGAATGTCCCACATGTGTTGGTAGCTCTATTTTTGTTTGCGAAAAGATTTTTCTGACTAGAAGCAATATACAGCGTGTTTGTAGTCACTCTTAAGCGGCAGTCGTGCTAGAAAACAAAAGAAGATTACCTCAATCTGACTTCTGAACGCCATTAAACTCCGTCCAAACGCTCTCGATTTGTAACTTACAGTGCTGAACTTTTCGTATAGTGAAATTTCGATAGCATTAGCCACCCTGTTGAGTGTTGGATAGCCATGTATAGACTTGTACAGACATCACGTGGTGAAGTTTGATCACAGTCAAAAATGTTGAGTTTGGGTAGGAGTAGTTACTATTACCATGATTTTGAGATTGAAGCTGATCGTTCGGAGGACGCAAGCGCTTTCAAGGAGTGAAATCAAGTGAAAAGTACAGAGCATCTGGCCATACTTGTTTCAAAGTGCTATACATTTGCTGCCATGCTATATTTTCAAAATTGAATCAATTCTTTGCTACACTCCAACCAAGGAATTTTTTAATATACCAACTGCTGGGGAAAAGTTCCCAGTAGGGCCAATGCTTTCCCTGGTAGTGGCCGGTAGAATCAAAGGACTTCCCAAGTTGTTTGGGCCCACTCAGAAACTTTTTCAGGGAGAAAGTGATACTCTTTAGGATTGTTATAGCGTCATGGGAAAAGATTGAGTGATTCTATCATTGTGAACATGAAGTGTGAGTTTGCTGTGAAATTTCTTTAGAAAATGCATGACTCCAACTGCACATATATATCATCCACAGACAGAGATAGTTGAATGTAAAGTAGATTTGTTACAGTAACAGAGATTGCAATGCAGGGAGACACCCAACTTACTACTATCATGGGTAGATTAGTAGGATCATTTAAGCGAAAGGAAAATTTTTAGACTACTATCAACACTTGCTATGTTTCAAAAATCTTTGTTGACAATTGTGATAGTTGTATCTTGGTATGAAAGCAATCGGATGAAAAACCATTGGAGAAAACTGTAGTCAAGTTCCAGAAAAACTAGATCTTTATCTATGAGAGTATGAGGAAGAGATTGTGTGGATACGATAACAAGAGTCCGATGATAGAAGCATGAAAACTGAATCTGCGGTTAGTTTCTGTTACCAAGCGAAATTGGGAAGAATTGTTGAATGCAAAGTGAATACCAAGTTTCCTTCATGCAGGGTTTACTGAGAGATTTGGGAGCTCTGGGATAAAGCTGAAAAAGTTGTCAAGGTTTACGCAATCTGGAGTTGAAAGTGACAAAATTTTGTACATTTATTAATGATACCGAATTATGAATTGAATATCAAATGCTCCCTACCCATCGTGACAGACTTTCCTTGAAGTGAAATCTTGGCTTCCTGAAGATGAGGCTGTGTTAGAAGAATTTTTTTCGATTCTTTTCTCAGTTTTTGTTGTAGGCTCTGTTCCACCATGCGGTCTTATGCACCCCTGCATGTTTATCTCAGGTGCGACAGTTGATCCTCTGCTCTCATGACATCGTGTCACTGATATTCATCACAATTTTGCACTGACAAATTTCCATGCGTTACTTATCTAAACTTTCTACTTTTAGAGAAATAAACAGTAAGCCAATGAGTACAAAAGTAAACTTTTAAATGCTAATATGTCTTTGTGACGGAAAATGCTAGACAGTTTTGCCCTGAATCAGGGGTATGCGGTAAGAGGAGATGTGATGATGTGACACCCCACCCTCTTCGCAGAGACATCGGTAATCCTTTGGCTCATCAGTAATGTTTACTAAAGCAATCATGACTAGTCGGTAATTGTGGTGCTTTGTTCAAACTTCTCTGTAAATGTCTTTACTGCACCCTGCCCACTCAATAGTCCTTTAGCACGCCACTAGCCCTGATTTACGGGAAGCAACAATTTTTTAGTCAGTTTCTCATTCTGTAGCATTGCACTGTATGTCTGTAAGGGGACCATTTTCAGAATTTCACTCGTTGTTCTCTTTCTTGTATTACTGACAGCAAACAAGTCGATTCGATTGGAACAAGTGCATTTCGTTTGAAAACGTATCTCTTTGAAAGGAAAGTCAGAAACTCGAAAATTCAACTTACAAATTTATCTTTTTTCTTTGTGCACATTGTTCATCAGAGTCCAATTGCACCTTCAGTGCATGCACGGTCTAAAAGCAAAATATAATTTTACGCAGTTAATGGTTTTTCTTGGAGCAACTGATGAAAACATTCTGGAATATTTCAGAAGACCACTCATCTCAATATTCATATGGTGAAGTTTGACGGTAAAGCAACTAACTTCTTCCAACAAAGTATTGGACAATAAGATAACTTCAGTATGTGAACTATGCTCTTTCTGTGAATTTAGATTGGTCCCGCCACCCAATTTGAAATCGACGCGCGGGCGCTGGCTTCTCTGCAACTACTTTAATCAGTCAGGTGAAATTCTATAAAGCTAGAGTAGCTCTGTATCTTTACTTGTTGATTTTCTCTTGCACCGACATTCGTTGCCAGGTGACTTGTATCCCAGAAGGTCCATCTCCCTTCTCTCACTCCGTGTATCATCTCCTTCCAAGATCTAACCTCTAATGTTCCCTCTTCGTTTTGGTTTAATTACTTGGCCTTTTATTTTGGTAAATTTGGCATCAAGAATTTTCTTTCATTTGCCCTTGTCAGTTTCCATTAAATTTCCTGGGCTTTACTGATCGCCCATGATTGGGAATTTGAACATAATTTGATTTTGTGTTTTGCTTAAGTGTCTCTATTAATACTTTTCTAAAGAATTTCACTCATCTAGAGGTTTATACACACTTTTTTATTCGAATATAGTCTATTTAAGAATATCAAAGCTCAAAATCGCTAAAATTTAAGAACAATTTAAGATTAATGCAAGGCTGAAGTTTCATCAAGGCTTAGAATTTTTAATTTATTTGAGTTTTCTTTAGAAAACAAAGCAAGTGTGTGAGCTTCATTTATCTGGTTTTTGAGTCATTACACTATAATGCAACTCAGCAATCCTTTGGTGAATGTCATCTACACACTTTTCATAGTAGGAATTTGTTCTAGTCGAGTATTAATGCTCAAAGTAACTAAAATTTAAGAATAATTTAGGAATATTCTTAGGCTCACAATCAGAAAAACGTAAGAGCATTGAAGCTCAGCGAAAAATTAGGTATGATTATTACAAAGTGTGCATCTTCAATCAATGCCATTATATTAGCTGGATGTCTCCTCCCCGTATATTTGCATTGCATTTTTGCAGACCGTGGTCTTGATTTAATCTTCTTTATAAGAACCAGTTAGTTTCTCCTTCAGGCTCAATTTTGAGTGCTTGTGAAAATATCTATTAAGGAAGCCACAATGTTAGTAGATTTTCATTTCTGATCTGAGGCTGTGCAGGATCTAATCGTGTTCAAATTTCTTCTGGAAAATCGAGTCTCAGTGTTCTTATGAAGTGTGCTCATATGAGAAGGAGTGTATAGCATTTTTATGACTACATGGCCATTTTTATGCTGATTGACAAAACCGTCTTTTGTAATTTAGTACTCTTTGATAACCATATCAAGAAGAGCCATGCTCGTGCACCTTCTAAAGCTACTGTTCCAACTCACGATGTATACTATTGCTATAACTTCAGTATTGCTATGAAACTAAAGAAAATTCAAAGATAGTAAGCCTCTTATTGCATCTCTAATCTTATTTTTGGCACTGAAGCACTGTTTGCTTAACGATATGTAACTACTTGTGCCAGAATTATCGAATAAGGATTCCTTGTTGTTATAAGGTTTGATAAGAGATCAGTGGCAGACACCTTGAGGGGAGCTAGGGGGCAGTCGCCTCCACAATAATTTTCTAAAGTAATGACATTGTGGACATGGTTATTTTCCACTGGGGTTTGCTCTAGGCTCCCGTGACCTGGTTGCTCCCCCCCCCCCGCCAACAAACAGCAAAGTGTCTGTCATTGTGGATATCCTCTACCAGACCAATATCTTGTTTATCAACTGCTTGCACTTTGGGAAGTTTCCCTCTTTATTGTAAGAAAATGATGTCTCGACAAATCATGACATTTTTGAAAACTGAAAAACCATGCATTGATATAGTTCCATAGATTACCATCATTTCCCATTTTAGTACTCTAGCCTATAGAGTCTGTCTGTTTTTGAATAGTGGAGATGCTTCACTAATCATCAATATCTTAATTCAATATTTCTGGCCCGATTGCAGTCATCTTAATGCCAGTTACTAAGTGCAAATTACTTTTTCTATGGTCTTTTGAATGGTAGATATGGTAAATTGTAGGGTATTGTTTTATCAGATGAAATGCCAGAATAATCTTGATAACAACAATTCACAACTGGGCGCCTGAAAGATCTCTTCTAGGCGCTTTCTCGTTCATTTGAAAGAGGCAATCATTTCATTTATCGGTTGGGTGCATTGGTATGTTGCCAAACCAAATCAAGCGATTCATTCCTAGCTATGTGCGATCACTTTCTTGTTCGAAACCAAAGTCATAGAGTCATTGTTACTTGAATTGTCACAGTGATCATGGGCACAGCATCTCTTCTCCCAAGAGGAGAATATAACGTGAATAGATCCTTGATTATATATGCAGAGTAAGTTTCCACTGGAAACTTTCTACTCACCTCGTAAACCATATTTCATCTTGAATATTTCAGTTGAATTCCTGTGCTGCACTTGCACTGTAAAGTTTGCCAACAGTTTCTAAGTGGCTTTTTCCGAATTTTAGTGCGTTTTGTCAATCGATAATTAGCTAAGATGTTTTCAGTACTTGGCGAATAAAGAATTTCTTATACAAAAACGTGTATATTATTTACCTTTGAAGCAAACATTAGCTCTTCGTAGAATTTGATACACCTTTAGACAAAGTCTTGCTGTGATCAAATAAAGTTGGTTAAAGATGATCATAAAAATGTTTGGTGCAATTATTGCTCTATGACGTTTACCATGAAATAGTATACATTTACTGGTATACATGCGTCCCACTTTTTAGCCTTATGATGGGCGAACAGCTGAGTAGATAACGTTTTGATCTGTTGTGCTGAAAGTCGATGGTCCAATGCACATCTAGGATCAAATCTTGGATACTCGCTCACTGTCCACTCAATAACAGAGGGTATTTGGTGGCGGTGCTAGGGAGATAGAAGTGGCGAGGACAAGAACTGGCCACCCCACTCCATGACTGTCGGTTAGGGATAAGTTTCATACGCATGAACCGTACTCATGACCTTCTTTCCCCTGTTATTAAGTAGGCACGTAAGGAAGTCAGTAATTAAGCTTCATATAGATATAGATATATATATATATATATAATTAATTTACAATTAGCAATTCTATACAATAAAACAAACCAATCGGTATCAAACCTCAAGACAGGATTGATTAATGGATTTCAAAACCAATTTCGCGGTGAAGCTATAATCAGCAACAGTTTAGTCAAATAAAAACTAATTTTTTATCACTGGAGGTCACATGGTTTACAATTTGAAGAATGCTTTACTGATTTTAACTGTTCCACTAGTTACAAGTTAGTACGGAAGTAAGCACGTAGACAAGTAAAGTAAGTAAGCTGGCAAAGGAAGCATATTGTCCTTGGGCACTCCATCCCATTGGGGGGGGGGGGGAGGTTGTTCTCTACTGACCAACTGTCAAAAGAAGTTAATCTAACTTATCTGCCTGCCACTTCAGCCATCGTGCAGTTAGCCTGTATTTTAGAAAGGCCTAATGTGCTGCTTTGAAGGAGTATCGAAATAGGATTCGAACCGTGTACACTCTTCTGCAGAACAATAGAAAAAGCACTTGTCGTATTGGAGAAAGGGGACGAAAAGCCAGTTCTAAAGTACACTTTTCACAGCTTGGAAGGCTTTTGACCACTATTGTAGACATTTTTGCACGATGTAAATGCCTTTTACGAGTTCTGATTGGCTCCTATACCTGTTCAGAGTATGATGCTCATTGGCTGTACAGTACATCCTCAATGTTCCAAAAAGCTCGGAATGGAATTTTCGGATGTTGGGATAAGTTAAATATTTGAATAATCGAGGATGCCAATGTTTCGTGGAAAATCAATAACTAGGGGTGAATAAACCTATCCTATAGTATATTCGTTAGCGTGTCTGTGTTTATTCCAGTCGATTCCTCTTCAAATCTAGGCCATGTCAAACACGTATCACAGGCTTCCATGGCCTTTAAATGGCTGATGGGGCATACCGGAGCATACCCCTACAATTGAATCACTGTGTATCCTCATTCAAAGGGCGTACATTTGAGATATCAATAAATTATTCGGAGAATCGAGGTTCGGATAGTCGAAGTTCGGATAATCGAGGTTCGGATAATCGAGGTTCGGATCTTTGCTATTGACATGAGGATCACTATTCGACTTACATTGTGCCTTTCTGAAACCGAGTTTCGAAAACGCCCCGACTTACACGTAAATGTGACTTGTAGATCCGACTTACACGTAGAAAAAGTACAGCATTTACAGCAAACGGACCGGGACCCCACATGTTTGTCGAAATATCCGACTTATGCGAATCCGACTTACGTGAGTTTGACTGTAACTACTAGGGAAAGGTCACCCAGTAGGTCTATTTCTTTCCCCAATAGTGATCGGTAAAATCAAGGAGCTTTCCCAGTTGTTTGGGCCTACTAAAGCCTAGAGTACATTACATGCGATATATGCGATGGGATGGAAATTCTTGCGTCTGCAAATTATGCAGAATCTTTGTCAAAAATTTAAGGTTTTTATAGTTATCTTTTATTCCTTATTTTTCAAAATTTTAAATAAGGTTGGGTTTTGTTGGCGTTAATAAGCTTTTAGCTATAATTGTATGCTGTCAACTGTAAAAAAAATTGTTAATAATAGTAATAATGATAATGCAATTTTTGTCATGAAGAAATCGTGCCGTGTGCGGTCAAAAAAGACCAAAGACTTTTGTTGTCAAAGACAGATTCTGAAATCTAACATGTTCGATATTTTTTCCGTCTTTGACTGTCAAAGACAAATATCGGGCTATATGTGGGAACCAAAGATGATTTCCAAGGACAAAAATCGTACGTGTCTCCGATAAAAATCTGCAGTGTGCGCGCTAAGCTTAAATACTTGTCAAGAAGAGAATGATTCTAGCATCTTGTAGAAAGATAGTGCGATTTTAACAATGTGCACGTGGAATGGGTGTTGCCTAATTTCTACCAAGGTATCTAGCTGATGTAATCAAAAAGTTTGTCTCAATCGTCATGGGCCTTTTGAAAAATTTCCCTGCTAGCGGGAAGGTCTGTAAATATTGCTATGAGTAGGATCATTTTAAATCTCAAAATTATGGAGAATGGATCTATGTCTTGCAGGCCAAGTGAAATGAGCTGGGTTTGTTATTCTTGATTTCGGCTCTCAGAACTGTGCAAACCAGCGGTCAGCTCGTCTTGTTTGACCGTGATCAAAGCTATAAATGACAATACAGGGTGGCTAAACTCTATCGTCATTTCATTATACGTTTTTCAGAAGGACCCACTTTAGAAGGCACCTACATGAAGACAGAGCCCCCTCGCAGTGGCCTCATGTTTCTCTTGCGCGCTGGGTATCTGAGATCTCTCAGGTGCCCTTCGTGCAGAAAGCTAAGGAGCCATTACTACTACTGACAAAATCCTTAAGGACCTTTTCAATCTAGGATATTTTTTATCACTGCAAGCGCAAAGTATCGCGAATTAGGAAGGAAAATTCGCGTACATGGCTTGTAATGCTTGTAACACGTGGTCTATAGGCAAGTTTTCTCTGAGACATACAAGCAACTAAGCAATTTTAAAGTATAAAGAAAATTCAGGAAGTAAAATTACTCAATTTCAATCGTTTCGTCGGCACAAATCTTCATCAGTATAAATATATTATATATATATATATATATATATATATATATATATATATATATATATATATATATATATATATATATATATATATATATATATATATATATATATATATATATATATATATATATATATATATATATATATACTCAAATAGCTCCAATCATAAAGAAATTTTTAAAGACATAAATAGACCCTCAAGAAAAAATTCCAACTTTTAAAACGTTTCGGCATAAGCCTTCATCAGTTATCAATATATATATATACTGGTATATATATATATATATATATATATATATATATATATATATATATATATATATATATATATATATATATATATATATATATATATATACTGGTATATATATATATATATATATACTGGTATATATATATATATATATATATATATATATATATATATATATATATATATATATATATATATATATATATATATATATATATATATATATATATATATATATATACTGGTATATATATATATATATATATATACTGGTATATATATATATATATATATATATATATATATATATATATATATATATATATATATATATATATATATATATATATATATATATATATATATATATATATATATATATATATACACTGGTGGTGGCGATGGTGGCATTGCTACTGACAATATTTAGAACCTGGTAGCCAAAGACAATATCATAGCTGTAATGTTTTTCGCATAACTTTGATTGCTATCCACACTCACAAGCTGAAATCTTTTTTGGACACATATAGGACTGTAGTGCAAAGAGGTTGATCACTCCACCTGAATCTACCAGTGCCATTGACCAGCAGACTTTTGTTCAAGCACCCTGTACACTGCTTTGTTTTGAACAAAGAAGCTCCACCTGTCCAGACTAAACAAAGCCGCTTGCTCATGACCTCTTTGTTCTAGTTGTTGTTCAAAATCTGCTTTGCAATTACCGGCATTTTGCTACTCAATTCCATTGGAATGGCTTAGTAAATTCGTCACTGTAAAGATAATAAAGATCATGGTATTGAAATTGCTACTTAAGATGGTGAAAAGAAAAACATAACTAGATATTTTGTGGGATTTCAGAAATTAATAACATTCAGTGAGTCGCACGTAAAGTTGACAATTATGGAAACCTGCTTCTTTGTTTAGTAACCAGTTACAATCAGTAACTCAAGTCAGACCTGGGTTTGCAGGTATCCACTTCACATTTCTTAAAGATTAAAGTACCCAGTGTAATCAGGCTCAAAGCAAAAAATACAGATTTCATTTTATCACGCCCAAGGGTGTGCTTCATTGAAATCTGGAGTGCAACAGAACGGGTAGAATTGCAAAATATGGCATCACTCTAGAAGCATTTAGTCCTATTAAATGTTTTTGTATCAATGCAGTGTTGTGCTGTATGCAGTATGCGTTTTTTATAAGAAACGTAGCTCACGGCCTAGCAGCAACAGTTTCTTAATTTTTGGCCACATTTTAGTTCTAAGAGTTTCTTAGAAGTTTCTTAAGTCAATGAAAAAATTTGCAGTGATAACGAATGCACACAGAAAACATTGCCTTTTGTAGAACCAAAAGGCTTAGCACATAAAACGCACTGTAGGGGAAAGTTGTTAAATCCGGAGAGGAAAAAAGGGGTTTCCGAAACTGTGAAAGATGGCACAGAAAGCTCTAAGGTTTCTTAACCCTTTCCTTTTAATTTTTAAAGTTTCTTGAATCTAAGAGTGTCTAGCACTTGGTTTTCTGTAGAGAAAGGTGCATTGATACTTGGCTTAATTGGTGTTTTTGGTTTATTCTTTCTATGAAGTTTATATATATATATATATATATATATATATATATATATATATATATATATATATATATATATATATATATATATATATATATATATATATATATATATATATATATATATATATATATATATATATATATACAGTATATATTTGTATAACCACTCACCAGCTACAATCTCCAGGAAATTTTTAAAGCAGAAGTATAGAATACAGCATATAATACTGCAGTAACAGTGGAAACTTATAGGAATGCAAATAGAGTACAACAGCTGACACCTGGAATTGAAGCGAATAGAACCATTAGTAATAGCTAGTGACAGAGATGTTAGAGAAGATGACACGGTCCGTCCTGCCGGAGTAAGAGAACTACGTAGAGGAACAATACAGGTATAGCAAAAGCATAGTTATTGTACGTGGTATAACAGTAGGAGATAATAGAAGTATATAAGATAACGCAGTAGTGCAATAAAAGTTGTAAGGCTCATAGAACGAATATGAAAAGATAGCTAAAAGAAAAGAATATGAAAATCGACCCCATCCGCGTAAAACAATATAGAGGTAATAAAAAGGAGAATATGTAAGTGCAAAGCAGCAGAAGACAACTCAATAAAATTGTAGTACTTTAGCTCTACTTCCCTAACATTATGACCTCTTGGCGTGAAAGTGCCTAGCTTGTGTTGCCAGAAACGTTCACATACCCTATCCCTCCCAAAAAGCCTGTCAATTACCTTAACACGAATGTCTTCGAGAAACCTATGATGTCCTTCCTCTGAGAAATGTCTGAAGAAATCCATTTGGGGGAGCTGAAGACCCTACAGTATACTAAACCTGCGGTATCACGCAGTATAATAAAAACATAATATAAGCAAATAAATGCATGCATAAATACGTAGACTTTGTATTCTCCTAATGATGAAAAGTTAGTCGGAACTATTCTATATATATATATATATATATATATATATATATATATATATATATATATATATATATATATATATATATATATATATATATATATATATATATATGTGTGTGTGTATGTGTGTGTGTGTGTGTGTGTGCTTTATGTTTTTTTACAAACCTCTTTGGAATTTATATATACATATATATATACAAACCTCTTTGGATACACGTAATTCATAAAAACCATGCTTATACGATATTTACCGTTCTCATTTTCATTTTCAGATCTCAGTTTCCTAAGCCTTGAGTTCCCGTACTAATGGGGTATGCTTTGGATTGGCTTTGTTGAAAATACACCGATTGGGTAGTAAAGAATGGCAAGAAATTTAGGAAGAATCAGATAGCATAACTTCCATGCGACTATGACATAAAATAGCACAAACTATGGCACAAAGATGGCATAAACTCGTAAAAGAATCCAAGAATATTGGCTGGGAGGACTGATGTCTAGAAACCCTTCTCTTTCGATTGTTCCCTCGAATATGGATACTTCAGTGTTGTATATTTGCTCCTCCGTAATTCTCTTGCATAGCAGTGGTCATCCGGGACTTTTTCAGAATGAAAAGCTCTCAAGCAAACGTTGCTGCTCGTCCAAAATGGAGAACTTTTCGCAGCTTTGTTTGTGTTGCTTTGAAATAAACGAGGAACTCGTAGGGCAAAGTAATTAATTTTGAGTCGGATATCATGTTTATCAACTTAATCTGGTATGTATCTTTTCTTTTTAGATTTATTAATAATATATGTGTAATTTATGACGCATTGTTTAGAGGTAAAGTCCTAAATGCTCATAACCATTGGTGAATGTGGAGCGGCTCGATGTCTGTTCCTGTATGTATTCAGTATCTCAACATGTGATACTACGGAACAAATCGATTCAAGCCCATTTTAGCGCCGCATCATCTCAGATGGTTTGGTACTCATACAAATTTCACTATTATTCCTTCATAGATGCCTGTGACGCAATGATGACTTGTTCAACTTCAACAGAAACTAAACAGAAGAGTATGCTATATCTTAGGAGGTAGGCAACATTTAGCTCCCCGCTAAGGCTTAGCTTAGTAGCAGCGAACGAGTCATGCTCGGAGCACGCATCCTAGACCCAAAACATGAACGCACTTAATATCAGACAAAAGGCAGCAGATTGTTATGTATTTGTTGAAACCATTTGACGTACTTTCCAGATACAAAACTCCGAAAATTAGGCCAAATACAACAGACTTCCTGGAACACACCAATATCACTCTGAAGTGCTGATATATTTTAGTTTTGTGTGTGTTGTAGATCACTTGCATGGAAGTAAAGTAGACGGACATGTAAAGGTGTTAATAAAAAAGCCATGAACAGTTTAGTTCTTGACTTTTAGTAGTCCCCAAATTTCAGGTTGATGTTTGCTGCCTTTACGCCTGCTTGGGTAGGACCAAAACAATACGGAGTAAGCTTGTGTAACATTCATTGCAGGATTGGCAGCGAAGCAATACATTGGAATATGACTCTTAGCCAGTTCTTCTACCAAATGATTTTTGATTTTGAAAGTTTGGGAAGTGACTTGTTAATAGACATTTGTCATACCGACTCGTTGTTAGAGCTAGAGTTAGCCAGCAACTGGTAATCTGTCAACACCTAGCATCCAACCAATTTGCGTGCACCAAATTTGTGGAGAATTAGATCGAAAAACCCGAGAATACCTCCACATTAATTGCATATGCTGCTGAGATCTAAATTTTCTTTGTAACGACGAACTTTACTGTCAAGCTCAATTCTGTGTTGTAGAATGTAGCTGAACCGTATGTGTACAATATTCTACAAAAGTGGTATATCTTTATGTTGATTTTTGTGAAAAGTTGCAAATATTGAATGTTTCACTGTTTAGCAAGTTATTTGCTTCAGGTGTTAGCGAACACAATACATAATCACATTAGTCCGCTGACAGACAATTTCGTTTTTCAGCGACCAGCGCCATTTTTGGCGTTGTTTGGGTTGCTTTGAGTCGTAAAGTAACTTGGCTGTGATGTGGAATCAGAGTTCTTAGTAATTTTCCTATACTGATTAACTGCACAGTCTTTAACTGTTTAGTGGTAGCCCACTTCTCATGTGAAGAAAATGCGTGTTTATGTTCATTGGTAGCATAGCGGAAAATGTCGTGCGGCCTAGACTAGATATCCTTAGAAGTATAGGCCTAATCAATCGTGACAAGTTGGCGTAATATTTGCTCATCACATTCATGCTCTCCACTCTCTCAAATTGCGAAATTCTCACTCATGGTTTTAGTCTCGTTTATTTTTGTTTGTTCTTTGGTATCCTTTTTTGAAGATACCTAGCTTTGCTATCTTATTTTAAGAAAGCTTCTAAGGCGTACTAAAGTGACTTTTTGGGATCTCGCGGTAGTTTTTCAAACACTTACAGCTAGCTGTCTGAAAGGTGCTTTGTGCATTGTTTGTTTAGAAGCAGCATAAAATTAGAAGCATATAAATAGATAGCATGTCTGCATCATTTTGCCAGTGTTTTGATTAATTCACACTTTGTGTGCTATACAGCCAAGTAAAGTGCCTTTGTTTCAAGTGGATTTGAATTTTATGTTGAAACTACTGCTTTTTAGTAATAGGCAATGATGATTTTTGCAATAAGTGTTAGAATCGGTTAATATGTAGTTTTCAGCTGGATTTTGTTCCTGGGTATTTTGAAACAGAGAATTTAGAGGCATGCTATGATTTCACTGCTTTTTTTATTGTTTTCTTGCCATTTTCCTTTTAGTGCAATGACTTGTGAGGTGGTGTTGCACAACTTAATTTTTTTTATTATAGGCCCTTATTAGAAGTTGAAATAAATATAATTCCTAACATATGAAATTGAATGCAGGTTAGTTTCAAAGAGGGATCTTAGTTATGCATGATTTTCTGACAAATTGTTCACATCTCAATCTTGAAATGTTTGCTCAAGCAATAGCAGTAGTTATAGGAGACTTGTGGCTGTAGTACCTCCTGTCTCATTGTTTGTAAGGAAATATATATATATATATATATATATATATATATATATATATATATATATATATATATATATATATATATATATATATATATATATATATATATATATATATATTTATATTTATATATATATATTTATACACATACACATACACACACATGCACACACACTCACACACGCACACACACACACACACACACACACACACACACACACACACACACACACACACACACACACACACACACACACACACACATATATATATATATATAAATGAAATACAATTGATTCACACTCACAAAATATAGATACCTACAAACAGATGTATAAAAGTATATTGATATGAGTGTGTGTGTGAATATATATATATATATATATATATATATATATATATATATATATATATATATATATATATATATATATATATATATATATATATATATATATATATATATATATATATATATATATATATATATACATATTATATATATACATATACATATTATATATATACATATATTTTCACAAACACACTCATATCAATATACTTTTATACATCTGTTTGTGGGTGTCTATATTTTGTGAGTGTGAATCAATTGTATTTCATTTTGACTACTGTTTCTTGTCTTGCCTAAGCTCAATGTATTATAACTGTAGTGTGATATCAGAGCCACCAACTTCTTTTGGTGTCAGGTTATTCCTATCATCTCAAATTTCTTCCTCATCATCTCTTTATTGTATATATCATTCATTGTAATCAGCTTCAGTAGGATTCAGTTCATATGAACTGTAGCATCATCCTGCAGCTTTTCTTGCAAGTTCAAGTCAGTTCATTGTTCTATGTCATTGCAGTTTCTTATAGCAGCTAGGCTCCTTTTTGTCTCCCTTTTCTGTTTTATTCTCTTTGTATCCATCCCTTCAGTATTGACTCATATCCTTCTGTACAGTTCAAGTTGTCTTGAGTGACCAACAAATAGTCACATTCATACATGTGAACTCCACATGCAATTGTATTATATATATCCTTCTTTTTATTTTAAGATAAGGTGCTCATACTATCAGAGCTATTGGAAGATCTCAAAGTGTTTTCCAAACATCAGCTATCCTGGTTCTTAGTACAGCTTCTGTTTCATTCTTAAATTTAGTATTGTCTTAGAGATGACAAGCAACTGCTTCAGCATTTTGATGGAAACCTGATTTACATTATCTTCTGTTGTTAGACTACCAGTCTTAGTTGTAGTTGCTTTTGATACTGTGTATCTCATTTGGATTGATATTATAGACAGACACTTAGTCAGGTCCAATTTTTATTACCAACTTCTATCCTTTTCATGATATAGAGCATTCTTCAAGCTCATGTAAGTTTTTTTTGAATTTCAAAGACATCATAAATGTTACCTCCAGAGAATTCATTGGCATATCAATAGGGAATCACAACATAATTGAAGTTTCAATCCATCTGTTCAATGTGGAATCTAATTATTTTGATTGGATGATAGAGCCCTTGGTTCAAGCAAAGTGTAATTTGTTCAGTGGCCTTTTTGTGGAAGAGATTAAACAGTGTCATGCTAGATAGGAAGGTCTACTTTCAAGAAACATAGGATCTCAACTTTTGTAACAAATTTCCTAAACTGTGTTTAGAAGCATTGTGTGATATGGAACTTGGATCATGTAAATTGTTAAATGATTGCATGGTTATCCATTTCAGAATTATGTGTCATCTCAACTTTTGATCTTTTTATGTTCCTGTTTCTACTTTCTATATGCATTGCAATGTGCTTTCTTTCATCTCATTATTGAATGTCCAAGGGGTTGGTTTTTGTATAAAGATTTGAGTTTCAGTTTTCTTCAGTAGTGCTATAGCTGTGGTTATGTATAGTGGCTTTAAGTTTAAACTGATCTATCATTATATAATTGGTATTTGAACTAATCTATCATCATTGCTTCATAAACCATTATTTAGATGTTTTGTTCTCTCCTTAGTCCTCGTCATTGCACTGATTTGATTTCTGTTGTTCTGGCTGCTTTGAGGGTAGATACTATGGGACATGCTTTCTTAATTTCACATACTGAATTTACCAGTAGGTAGTTGTATGCATATAGTTGCAGAGCCATGGGGGAATATATGGAGGTAAATACCACCACTTTTGTAATATATCATATATTAGAATTTTCCACAAAATTTCATAAAAACTATTGGGATTTCTTACACATTTGTCAATAATTTTTTGCCAATTTCTATCTAGGTTGTGTGCATCTCTATATCTAAAAAGGGAGTTTCCCTGGTATGTACAGGGTGCAGTCCTTTAGAATTTTTTACTATGGCTTTGTCCCCAGCCCTCTTTCATTGTTCCTCCCACTTCACAAGAACTTGTACTACACACTATATGCATACATATAATAGTACAGGAGAATATGAGCATTGCCCCTTCATCTGCCATTCATAAACAGTTAGGTGAGAGAACATTTATAAGCATTCTGTATGCTGTATAATGCTAGGAAAATGCCATATACATTGGTACTCTCATTGTGGCTTATCTTTTAGAGGACTTTATATACTGAGAAATTGCTTGCTGGTTGATATGAAGTATGGTCTATTGCTGTGCTGTATTTCGCACCTTATATGAAATTATGTGTGTGCTTATTCTCCTGGACTATATATTATCGTAATTTTATCAGGATTGTTTGAAAAGTTGTTTTTCTGCCATTATAAGTTAGTTTCATAGTTGACTCAGATTTTATGTTTGGATGTTATGATTCATCATGGATAGCATCCTGTCTTACTAGCATTGATATTGATTCTATGATCTGGTCTCATTTGGACTGTTCATATGGATCATACCAATATATATAATCTTTCCTATATTTTGCATTGTAATCTATTGCTTTGCTTTGCCATCCTTGTTGAAGTTCATGTGTGTGGTTTGTATGCAGCCAAAAATTATGAGCCTGTACTTCTCTGTAGTCATTATATGTAGTCAGTTTGATTATCATGTAATAGCCTTCCTTCTCCACTTTCACACTTCATAGTAAACTATTGGTGAGGTTTATACTTTTGGGTTTGAAATTGGTCTTTCTGAAATAGTATGCACTTAGTGTAACTTGTTTCCACTTATTATTTTTTGCAAGTATTTGTTGTTTATATGAGTGGATATTTGATACTTTATTGTTTACTCTCTTGTAATGGGTTATGTTTAGTATAAATGTTTGTTTCATCATCATTATTTCCAGCCTTTCATGGTATCCATAACTAGTAAGATGGTAAATGGGATTAATGGCTCTAAACTATATGCAAAGTACTTCTGCTGATGTTTTCCATTTGTTTAAAGTTGTTGACTGTGCATCCCTCTCTGTAGTACCTTAATTAGTGTCCAGATCTTATATAAGTTTGTATTTAGCCCTCTGCCAAGCATAGTTTTTGCTAATAGTTTTCTATTGTGTGAGCAGTCTTGCAGGTAGCTTTGAACTCTTGACCCTCTCTAGTAATGCATTTCCTTTTACCTTTCATATATTGTATGGAGTGGAAAGTATATAATTTTCCAATGATTGTAACCAGTATCAATGAGATTTGTCATGTTTTGCATTACACAACACCTACTTGAATAATATGCCAGTTCTCACATAATTGTTATTGATCGCAAAATGACTGCTATGTATTTGATGCAAATTTGTTTATTCCTGTGGAATGTCTATTCTTTGCACTTGTGAGTTATGTGACCAGTCTCTGTCAGGTTTTATGTGACCAGTCTCGGTCGTGTATTAGCATTTCAACCTCTTTGAGGGCGTTGGTCCAGATTTGGACTGCTATATCGACTATGTCCAAGAATATATCATAGTTGAACACTTCCTTTCTACCTGAGAATTCACGTAATATGAAACTCTGATACTGGCTGTATGGGAAAGAATATACAAAGACTAGCCCCTTGTTGATCATAGAAGTAATCGTTGAGACGCTCCAGGAAAAGTACTTAATATTCGTCTTCTATTTTTGTATAGGCAGTATAGGCTTATTCTGGCCACAGAGATTTTACTTCAGTACAACAAGATCAGATTTAATATCAATACTGTTAGCTTTGCTTTGCAGTCACCATAACATTTTCCTTTGTTTTATTTTTGTGTGCTCGAGGATTGTTGAACGGATATTATGGAGAGTTTGTCTTTTCAGTTTATCATAGGGTTGTATAGGACCGTAACCAACATTGTTTGGCGTTGCAGCTATTTGTAGTTCAGTAGTTACATCGAGCAGTTTGTTAGGTGTATTTTTTGTTCTATTTGAAGACTCAGCAGCGGATTTTCCACATTTCACTGGATGTTTGAGCGGTCTGTAGCGTATAGTGTTGTGTGATGTCATGGACACGGCTTGTAACTAGTACTTACTGAGATATACGATTACATGTGGTTTGTGGACATTGCTTAAACTATGATACTCTATCAACACCCTGGAGCTTAGTGTAACTTCCGTGATGTTTACTGAAAATGCATTTGCATGGCTTTGTATTTGCATCAGCGTATGATACAAAATAGAAGCCCGGTTATTTTATATGCTGAACCGACTAACTAAGGATTTTAAGGTTTCAAACGACTTGCCTCATTAGGCACAAAAATGGATTAGATTTGGTTCGATTTTTGCGGCTTTGAATGAACATTAGCTAATCCATAAATAAATGGCCTTGTGTGTTTTTGTTGATGCGTTTCTGGGTATTCTTGAAGAAGTTTGGCTTATGCGTTAAGAGCTCCAATTTCTGCCAATGATGATTGTTGAGCCCCTTTGAATGCGGTTTTGATGGCTGTGTTGTGCGTACCACAGTTATCTGTTACATTTGCCCACCTTGTTAAATTTTTACAATTCTTAGCTACCGAACAAAGTGAATATCTTCTTTTTACCAACTGTCATGATAACTTTCTATTTGTGTCTTATTGCTTGACCAGAACGTTAGGGTAACTGCATCTGTGCTTTTCAGCGGGTATTAGTGGGTCATAAACGAAAGGCTGACGACAAAGCACTAATATCTATCCGGTGGTAGACACTTGGCTGTCTAATTTTTTTTTGAGGGGGGCAAGCAGACTAGAGGAGTCTGTGGCGAAGCTCCAAGGAACACATTTTAGCAACCACGCCCTAAAACCTCCATTGTCATTTCAAATTATTGATGAGGCAGCCGCCTCCATTGCCCCCTTAGCTAGTGCCGGCCACTGTATCGAACTAGTCATTGTTTGCAACATTTGAGATGAGACTGGGTCCCAATTGCTTTCACTTGCTGGGGTATAGCTTGAAGGCAGGCCTAGACGATTTGAAAGTGTTTTACACAGATACATGTAAATGGGATTTAATACATCCCCCCCCCCCATCTAACATTAATTCAAGTACCTACTTTGGTGTTGAGTAATTCATACGGTGGGAGGACCAAGGATTTTTCGTATTAATGAGCCTAGGTTATTTGAGCTCTGAAGCATGGCATATACTGGGTGCATATGCATCCATAGAACGTACAAAAGTTTTGAAATACGCTCAGTCTTCGACCAGCCAATCAGTTGCCCAGTGTTAGTACATTTGATTTGCATATGCATGTTGTTGAAAGTTTCCTGTTTAGTTAGCAGCTGCACATTTCTTTCTGAGCTATGTAGCGCTGGATGACTTGCTGTCGTTTTTTCATTACCTACGTGACCTCGGTAGTAAAATGGTTAAGATCATATCCCTAATTATTGAACTTAACGTTATGTTCTTGTGAGATGGAACATTGTCGGATTTTTAATGTCAAAGAGGGGTCCACCATTGCCAGTTGTAAGCCACGCAGGGTCTTATGTCTGATACATACAGTAAATGTTATTTACTGAAGCCACAAGATACATATTTTGACTTTGTTACCTTCTGGTTGTTAGCGTAAATTTGAATGTTCATAAGAATGGAGATCATCGTTTAAGTTTGTATTTTTGTTGTACAACCAGCAACCCCCTTCCCCCGCTAATTTCATACTTGACCATAACCCCGAATTGCATTGCTCATCATTTCACTGTTTTGTAACTCGCTAACAAGAGCTATTATTAAATCCTCAAAATTACTGACAACTCAACTAGCTCTATATGTAATTGCATGTAGTATAGACCTAATACTTATTGTCTCAACAATGTTTTTATCTATATGTAGTTTTACCAAGAAATTCCTGTTTTATAATGCATTGAACCCATTTTTTAAATTCAATTTCAGATGGATGTTTCTTTTCATAATTCTGTTGTTTCTTTGTATTTTAGATGACGCAAAATTGCAGATATTTATTCTCGAAGAGTTAAAGTAGCTGAAAGAAAGCAGCCTCAAACATGAACAACAATTTTATGGGCTTTTTCGACCCCTCACATAGTAATGCTAGCATGAACCCAGAGTTTGGAAGAGGACCCCCAGGACAGCAAGGTGGGTTTGGCGGCCTCCCACCTAATATGGCCCCACATGGAGGGATGAATATTCCTGGTTACCAACACCAGAGGCTTTTACACTTTGAGAATAATCATATGATGGGTCCGTTGTCTCCAGGTTTATCAAATATGCCTACGCCAGGGTCGGCTATTGGTCTGCCCTCGACAGGACGAATGATGGAGATGAATTTCAATAGGATGCAGCACTACAGAGCGACGCAGCAATCACATATTCAGCACTCGCCAGGGTCACTGTCTCCAATGCCTGGAATGGCAGGAGGCCCTTCAAGCCAAGGCCCATATGGCTTACGGATGCCAAACCTTGCACCGAAACAGCAAATGCTAGAGGCTAGGCTCCAGTCATCACTTGGAAATGGAATCACAAGGTGGCCTAGGATGCCAGGTGTAGCTGGATTATCAAGGCCCCAAATGCCTCAGCTGTTGATGAATCAGGGCCCTATTCCAATGCTACAGAATACAAATGATTTTCCTTTAGGTGGATCACCAACAATGTCAAATGCCGAGATGTTACGTTATATGAAAATGGACAGTGATGATTCGTACACTGGTTCTGGTTTGTCTTTGAACTCTCTCGATTTCCCTCCTTCACATTCATTTCCACAAAACCAAAATCCATACAGTGTGGACTCACAGCTTAGCCAGCCCCCACCACTGAAACAAAGTGGGGGAAGCCAGATTCCCATGTCGCAAAGTCCACTTTCATTTGGTCAGCCACAATCGTTATCGTATGGACCGCCAGTGTCAAAATCTTTTGTTGACAGTTACTCCAAATTTATACATCAATTACCACATTCCCCCAAATTGACACATTTTGGACCTAGTCCCAGCAACGATATTTTTGATCAACCCTCAAACCCTCTCACGCCTCTTGCATCTCAACAAAAGTCTCCATTTTCACCTTTTGGAAGTACTTTCAATGAAAGTATGAACTCTCCAGTTGGAATGAGGAATATGCCACAGCCTCTACCTCTAGAATCATCATCACCAGTCATGCAGACCAGCTCAATGGACATTAGGTCGCCAACAAAGGTCAATCCACTGTTGAATCAGATACAACAGCTTAAACAGCAGATTGCCCAGGTGGAAGGTAGTCCTATGCATCAGGGGTCACCACAGCTTGCAATATTGAAACAGCAGCTAGAGCATACCTACATGCTATTTATTAGCCAGCAGCGCTCAAGTGAGTTCTCAGCCCCTAAAGAGTCTACACGGATGCCACAACCTCCACAGGATTTTTACTTAGACAAACCCCCAATGACCCCTAGATCTCAAGCAGACTTTTCATTAGACAAACCGCCCCCAACACCAAGGCCCCAACCTCCTACAGCTGAATTTAGGATGGAGAAAGTGCCAAAGCAATCCTCTCGTTCAATGCAACAGAATGATTTTAGTTTTGAAAAGAGTCTAAGTCAGCCTCATTTACAACAAGAGTTTTTACTGAAGAAATCACCGCAAACCCCAATCGGTCCACCACACCATGATATTTTTGATAAACCACCAATGACTCCTAGGCCGGCACATCCACATGATTTCATGATGGATAAATCACAACAGCCATTATCGCAGAGTGACTTCATTCTAGACAAGCCACCATCCACCCCAAGGCAGAAAGCGCAACCTGGTTTTGTATTTGGGAAACCACATTTGCCACTTACTCAGCCAGCATTGGCAACATCACGCAGTGACAACTTCTCTCAGTCTCAGTTGCATTTATCTCAGCCCAGCTATTTTGATAAGCCTCCGGGTACACCCAGACCCCAGCCAATGCAGCAGGAGCCAATGCTTGACAAGCCACCATCAATCGCACACCCAATGTCTGCTCCAGACTACCCCACTCTTGATAAAATGCCGCCAACAACTGGAAATTTAGCATCACCCCAAATGCCTCCAACACCAGGCACGATGGCATCAAGCCAACCTCAGCCCAGTTTTAACATGGTTAAATCACCAGTTGGGACCCAATCAGCTGTTCCATTACCTCTTCAGGCACAACAGCCCCCAAGACCTACACACATTCCGTTACAGTCGCCATTGAGGTCACCCCCAGCATTTTTCTCTCAAGCATCACAATCCCCAATGTCTTCTATATCCACCCCGATTCAGTCAGTATCACAGCAGCAAGATGCCGACATGGACTTAAAAGATGATATTGCTTTCCTTGATGAATTGTTACAAGCAAAACTGAATGAACCGTCAGAGAAACAGGAACACTTAGGCCAGCCTAATTCACGGAAAAACTCCCTGAACAGAGCGCCAAATCCAATGCCAGTATTGGATGGTATGCATTCATCAGCACCATCTCCCACTATACCTCCAACAATGCCAGTGTTAGCTCCATCTGTGCCACCGCCTTCTACCATGCCAAAATATGATAGTGGAATGTCAGATGTAAACCACGGGATTGCGCAGAGCCCTATGCATTCGATGCCAGTGCCGTTTCAGATGCAGATGCCCAGCGGGCCCATGCCAATGTATGCAGGCATGCAAGATCAGTCACACTTGATGATGATACATAACATGTATGGTATGAACTATGGCATGATGCCGTCAATTAGACCACCGCAGCTTAGAAATCCAAAAGAGAAAGTTAAGGCGAACAAAAATTCTGCATTAAAAAGTTCCGAGTAAGTTAAACTTTTCTCACTGTCTTATTGCAACTATGTCTTATCAACTCTCGATTCTGAAGTCGTATGGAATTGATAAATTTCCTTTCAGTAGTGCGGAGTTTTTCTTATACATAGCGTATCCCACTAGATATTTGGAATTCCATGGGGTGTTAAAATTGTTGAATTGCATTTCAACAGATGTGCTTTTTCTGTTTAATCTCTGAGGTATTCCTGTATTAGCCTCACCCTGGGATCCCCCTTTTCTAATTGCTTACGTCACATATTCATGAATTACTCCAGATCAAGCGGAATAAACATCTTTTTGAGTTTTTTAAAGAGTAGGTTGCATTGGAATTATTTTCTCGTTTCTGGGAAAGGATTCCTTTCATTTCTCGTACTTGTCAGCAGTTTCACTGTAGTCTCGTATAATTTCACTTCTTTTTTCCATACTAAACCCATACAATGAGACAGTGCTCTATGAGAACAGTCTTGAGCTTTGAGCCTAAGTATTTTGACAGCTTTAGCGGATTTTGCGTAAACAGTCTTGCGCTACCTATATTTTCCTATTGAATGAAAAAGGAAACATCCTTTAGCTACTAGCATAGAATGGTAGGCCCAAATAATGTTTCAACTGTTTCTTACAATGATGAAATTCTGTAGTGCAAACAGATTGTTTACTTTTCCCTTTATCAACAGTCTTGGTCCTGCGGCAAAGAAGAAGAAGGTCCGACGAAAATCATCAGAGTCAGACACATTGGTTTCATCGCCGAAAACACCTGTCACCCCTGCTACCCCTAGTTCGACTTCCAATACAAGTGTTGTAAACCCGGCTTCAAATGTATCAAGCGTTAATTCTGGCGAGAGTATTGCTGCAGTCAATCCTTTCATGCTGGATGATAACCCTGCAGATAGTGCGGCCACCGTAAGTGTTGCATAGTTTCCTTTGTAATTTATGGATATAGTGATCGTAGGTTCTTCTGAACACCCTCAGAGCACTAGGACATTGCTCAGCATAGGTCTTTCTCATTTGTAAATATCGCCTTTTTAATTAGATTGATGATACACAGATTCCCAACTCTTTTTATTAAAACCTATACATAGACCCACAAATTTCAACTCGGGGATAAGTTGCTTTGACCTTCTTCTATTAAATAACAGAGACGATCGCTGAGAGAACGGAAGAGAAGGAACTACAACGACGATTATGATTACAACATTTCCGACGATGAGGAGAAGAAGAAAGGTGAAAATGGAGAACAGGTTACTATTGACATTGCAGGCGGCCACAAACTTATTCCGTACAAGCCAAGTGATGCAGTTGAAGGAGAAATCGCTACAGTAGAAAGGATACTTGCTGGTCGTATTAGATCCAATGTCAAGGTAGTTATCATATATCACTGCTGATGAAAATGTTATTTTCTTAGAGTTTTGAGTATCTGTAATGTTATATTGTAGCTCAGCTATTTTGTACTGCAATATGGGAGCTTCAGTGGAATATGGAGGGGGGGGGGTTTCTCTTTACACTGTTCCTTGAATCTTGTGCTCAATACTCCCACAATGGATGATAGATGTTGTTTTTATTTTTGCCATTTATTACCAACTTATCATCTTCTTTATGGTATGCAGCGATTATATTATATCATTTATACTTTAATACATGCCCCCCTGTACATCAGTTTCATTCTGAAGGAGGGGCTACCATGCGTAGGAAGTTTTAAAATGAGAATGGAAAGTGAAAATGAAACGAAACTTATGTAGGTAGTTGTTGTCAAATATAGGTTGCCGGTATACAGCAGGATTTTTGTGCCATACGAAATATTGACAGATTGTGATAAGATTGTTTGCATTTTTGGCGTGCTCTTTCCACACTACTTTATCACTTTCATTTTATTAGGATGAGGAGGGAAATGACGAGGAGGAATTTTGTGTCAAATACAAGGGATAGTAAGTTTCACATTTTGTCCAGCATTGCCTTTTGTATTGCAACGTCAGCTTTGAAGTCTATGAGAATAAGGCTCTCTTGAGCGTCATGGGAATTTGAGCCCACCCAAGTCAAGTGGGACACTTAGCTTTAATTCCAGTAGCTAACTATGTTTTTTAGTGATACACTACAGATTGAAGGCCCTATTGAGCACCTACAATTCGTTGAGCTACAGCGGCTTTTCCCTCTGAAATCACCAAGTTTTACTTAGGTAGAAGCTCAGGAAGATTTTAGTTTCTAATTCAAGGGCCGTAGATATCATAAAGAAAAGTAAGTCTATATGGTCTTCTGCTGGTCCTTAACGTTTTTTCTGGCATCATTACGTAATTTGCATTAGTTTTTGAATACATATATTCTGACGTAAAGTCTTCAGCCAACTAAGTTCGTGAATTTTAAATGGGATGTATGGTCCCCAAATCAGACTGTACCGTGTGAATTTCATTCATTTCAGTGTTTTTTATTCGCACAATTGTATCATCTTGCAGCTCATATCTACACTGTGAATGGGGAACTGAAAAGGAATTGTTAAAGAAAGACAAACGGGTACCAATGAAAATCAAGAGGTTCAAAGCAAAACGTGACCCTGTAGCGATCCTCTCAGAGGTTTGGACACTTTGACTTTTTATACAGTGCGGATTTTCGCATCGGGGGAGCATCGGTTGTAAATTTGCTGACTTGTATAAAATAGATTTGCTCACTATCAATATTTTATTTGTTAAAATTGTCCCACGTAATGCCAAAATTTTAGTTAATCTATTTTAGGGCCATTTGTCCCCTGTGATAATCCCCCTAGAATCCGCCACTGACTGAACATAGAGTTTTGTGTTAAATGCAAACTGAATCTTTTTGCCTATCCTCACAGTTTGTTTTTATATATAGTCCTCCCGGGGGATTTCTTCACTTGTTTGTATGTTAACATCCCATTCAACTTGTTGGCAGTATTACTGCTACGGTGATTGTACTTATATAGATCTCAAGTATTTTCGTCGGTTTATATTTGATTGAAAATGTTGTTTCTTGTTTTAAACGAATGTTAGTTTTCATTCTATTTTTCATATTTTTTGCGTTATCTTTGATTTAGTTTCAAATAGTATCACCAGAATTTTCGTTGTGGCAGGACAGTTAAACGTATTCTTAACGGGACTGTCAACTATTTGTTATCTTTCCTGCCACAGTGAAGCTTCTGATGATACCATTTGTCGGTAAACTACTTGCCCGTGTTGACATTTTTTCTTGTTTTGATTTGAGGTTATATTTAGACGAGCGACTTAAGTTACTCCTGAAAAGTAACAAATGTTCGTTTCTCCCCTATATGTTGTTACGAAAATCTCTAATTGGAACCCATCCATTCTTGGTCTAGTCTCTTCAGCATTCTGTATATTAGCTGCTGTCCCCTTGCTTCTTGCAATTTACGTCCTTGTAGCTTCCTTACCAGGTTATCTATGCACATCTTTAGTTACCTGGTTCCTTTAGTTGCCTAACGTGCTTTGAGTATGGTTGGTAAATAACCTCTTTTTTGTCAAACAGCTGGATGATGAACCATTCAATCCGGATTTTGTTGAAGTGGACCGTGTTCTTGACCAGTCGTCGTGCATTGATCAGGTCACCGGAGAGGTTTGTGGTATTTTGATATTTCTTATGTATTAAGTGGAAGAATTTTCTTAAAGATTGACCATTTAGCAATAGATTGCCTACAACCTTCCTCATTAATAGATGAGTTAATGGTGCAGCTTAATTTCATTGCAGAACTATAGGCAAAGAACGAATTACAGGGTGTCTGCCAAACCAGGGAATTCAGGGAAATGATGTAGGTTTAGAATTGTCAGGGAAAAATCAGGGACATGGATTAACTCTTCAGAAAATCAGGGAAGTTTCAAGGAAATTGTTTGTCTCTGCTTCTTGGTGAATCGATTGCCTAACATTCTGAAAAACTAGCAAAAAACATTCTGCAAATAATGAACCACTTAACTCACTCAGTAGTGAATTCTGGTTGCCGCATTCTGAAAGATAGTTTCGTTGAAATTAGTTTCTAAACATGTAACTCAACTGACGTAGAAGGCTTCACGGAATGTTGTCCACATATTTGCGGTCTTCTCTTTAAATTCTTATCAAGGGAATTCTTATAAAAACCTAGGATCTGTAAAAACCCTTGAACTTTATACCTACAATTGAAATTATACTATTGTTGCAAATTCAGGGCCTATGTGGACTAAATATGGACTCGGTTTGGAATGCATAGAAAGGGGAAAGTCACGAGGCATTGAAAATATTTTCAAATGATCAATCCTTTTAAAAACTGTGTAATTATATTTTGCAAAATAAGACGTTGGTTTTCTTTTTTATTAAAGCTCATTTGTATGCTCAAGTAGGTTAAGGCTTGGGTAGATAGGCTTGCATTATGATATGCATAATATGCGGGGTTCGCTCATGATTTATTTTGAATCAGAGAAAACAGGGTGGAAATCAGAGAAATATCAGGGAAAGTAACTTCGATGATTTGGCAGACACCCTGAATTATCTGCCAGACTGTGAGAGTTTGTTTGATGTTTTTAAGCTCCTTTGTGTAAGTTTGAGTTATTAAAATTAAGTTATTAAAATATGATTCCTCGGATGGTTTTCAACTAAATTCGAGCATTCTCCTCAAAAAGTCGTTGGTTGCCGTGCTAGAAAAGAAATGCTTTTAACATAGGACGATTTTCAGTAATATTTGTGACCTTTTCTAGCCTGTCACACACTATCTTGTTAAATGGCGGTCACTACCTTATGAAGATAGCACGTGGGAATTGGAGGTAAGGAAAAAAGTCATTTAAACTGCATTTGATATACTTTTATTACCCTGTGCTCGAAGTTATAAAGAACACAAGAAAAAATAGAGAACTTTCCTTACTGATGTTTATCTGTATTTGATGAGTTGTAGCAGAGTCCAGAAAAAGTCACGGCTCCACGGCTTTGAACCGGAGGAAAATTTTGCTCTTTATGACGTATTTGAGGAAGGTTTTGAAATATGTATCAACCATCCAGTTTCAGCAAAGTTTTTATATAACGCGACATCAACTGTGAAGGGCATAGCCCACTTACAGTAAAAGCTTCCGAGACATACCCAATGCAGAGTTCAAAACTTTTTGCTAGCTTTGATACATAAAAGAGGAAGGTCTATGATGAAGATTTGACTGCCGGAGGAAGGTTTGGCATTTTTCTGGGCTCTGAGTTGTAGATAGCTGAAATAGATGCGTATATAGACAAGGCTCCCACGTCTCAGTAAAATCCTTTGATGACCTTAAAGAAAGAAAATACCTTTAAAAATCCTGATAAATCCTTTATTAATATCAAGTTTCGCTAAAGTCCTATTAGGTCTCCTTAGGAAATATGTTTTCTGATAGACATTGCGATTTTAACTAGTTCATGTACTGATTAAAGCAGTTAATACATACATATATATATATATATATATATATATATATATATATATATATATATATATATATATATATATATATATATATATATATATATATATATATATATATATATATATATATTAATTTTTCTTTTGTTTTGCAATTATGCCTTTAGGTATAGTTAGAAGAAGGTGGATTCTGCTTGTTCTGTTAATAAGTAAAGGCCGCTACTGGAGAATATCCTTAGTTCTTATTAGTTTTTATGAAGTTTTGTCGTAAGTTGGATAAATTCTCCTGAAAAATCATTAGAATACTTCTTTTATCCTTGTAGTTCTTATGTTTTAAGTAGTAAGAGCTTGGGTACCCCGATGAAAAAGGAATACGGATGACGGGATAGAGATTTACTTACATCCTCATTGCTTAATTGCACAGTGGAGACTGTCAATGATTAGGGGGAATAGTAGTGATGATCACTTGGTGCAAATTTAAATGGTCGCTCTTCTATGCCTGTTTAGCTTCGTAAACGTCGAAAGAATTACGGCTGATTATCGAAGCTTTAAAGATATGTTGTGAATTAGATAACGGCTACGTGATTCAGGGCGTCTGTTTATTTAGCTTTGTTTTCTCATGTTTGAATGTGTCAAAGAGTGTCTAACATTTGATAATATTTAAGGTCAATGTGGATGAACCGAAGATCAAGCAGTACCTTGAGCTGAAGAAACCACCCCCCTCTGAATTTCAAAAGGTAATTTGGGTGTAGTATACGATGCAAAGTATGTTTCTCTGCATATATGCAAAATCTCCCTTATATCTTTGTGGACACTCCAAGTAAGTTTTTAGATAGTCCATGTGGCAGAATACTTCAGGAAGCCAGATAGTCCTTTGTCTGAGGTATCCTTTGCGTAGGTGTAAGATTATACAAAGAATTAGTGAAAACGAAGCTATAGTTTCATCTTTCATGATACAGTGAGCTCGTAGCATCTTGACAGTACAATGGTGAGCATGAGACAGATCATTAACTTTTCCTGCCAATTTAGATCTTTACTAATTCACATTTGTATTCATGCTTAATTGAAGGATTGGCTACGATTGATGCTCATTGTTGTAAGTGTTTCAGCAGATATGTGGATGTAAAGTGGCAAATTGTTTTAGCCAGGCTCTTTTCCTAGACCAGAATCTCTAGAAGGAATTCGAATGTTACGTTTTCAGCTGGAAGGCCTAGCCGTCACATTTTTGAAGTAGAGATGTGTCCCCTCTTATGAAGCGCTTCCCTGGCGTACGGCTTGTATATGAGATGCACCTTTACTTTACCAGCTACTTGGCAATACGACACGCCCTTTCATATACCTTTGCAGTGTTTTCAAAATCAGTCGTCGGCCGTCGCATCCGACGGCAGCTTTTTTATTTGCGTCACCTACTTTCCCTTAGGTAAAGTATATGATATATGATAAATAAAGCTTTCCTCCGGGCCTTACAACTTGCAACTACTCAGATAGACGCAACTCCTACTTCAAAAACTATTGAAAACACTGCCTTTAGAATACCTACTTGTGTCATCATATGTTCAATGAAGATTCCTTGCACGATTTTCTTGGCATAGGTTGGAGCACAAATTATTGCCTTCTTGTAGGTTTTTCTGCGTTTATTTCTTCAATGCAATTTATGCATGTTTTTATGAATATTTCCATTTTGTTTATAGTACGTCCCCAGACCACAGGCTTTCCAGTGGAAGAAGATAGAAAAGAGTCCTGTATACAAGGATGGAAACACTTTGCGTGATTATCAGCTTGAAGGACTGAACTGGCTTTCGTTTTGTTGGTATAAAAGGCAGAACTGCATATTGGCTGATGAAATGGGATTAGGCAAAACCGTCCAAAGTATATCAGTGCTCTGTGAATTGAAGGTGAGTTCTTGTGTGCCAAGCTTCTTTATTGTTTGTAGCCTTCACGGTTTTTAATTTATCGAAAAAGAAAAGTATTCCCATGAGCTTTGATGGTCAGAATTGTGGCCTAAATTATTCCCAACAACTGGGCTAACTTATTTTTGTGGCCAATTAGCTTTGTGACTTTTTGAGAAGGGACAGGCCCCCTTTTCTTTTCTTTCAATTTTCATGGCCCCTTAAGAGTCTTCTCAAAGGCAGATTCATTACCCTGATTTTAAGCGCTGAAGATGGGCCTAGATTTTTTGTGAGATTCAATCCAATATCGATTTGGTGACGTTTTAGTGTGATTTTTACAGCGTTACGGTGTTCGTGGGCCGTTCCTTATCATCGCTCCACTCTCTACAATCGTCCATTGGCAAAGAGAGTTTGAGACTTGGACAGATATCAATACGATTGTCTATCATGGCAGGTATGGTACTTTAGCTATTCCCTCGTAATTTCCATTACACGTCTTTTTATATAAGAAGCAAACTTTCTCCCTTCAGCCTGGATGTTTCTTAATATTTTGTCAAATCCAGCCTTAAATGTTTCTTAAGTGTGTCTTTAAAATTCTTGAAATTTTCTATAGCAACACGGCAAATTTGAGACAAGAAGTTAGATTTATAGTCAAAAATATTTGAGAGACGGATGTTTTTTGTATTTTGTTTCCAGCTTAATTAAAAATTTTCTCGCAAAAATAAATGTTTGAAGATTACTTTTGAAACTCAGCCTGCCTGTGCGTCATAATTTTTGCCTGATTTGAGTCCCATTCGGAAGGTGAAAAAGGGCAATGCTATGGCATAACAAGTGATTATCTATGCTGTAAAACTCCCCTCCCCCACCCCCACCCCCACCCCCACCCCCACCCCCACCCCAATGAATTCGGACGAAGTAGAATGTTGATCCTGGATAGAGGGGATATCTATGAATTCTTGTTGAAATGTAGATGCAAATTTTCAAGACTCCTTCTTTCAAAGAATTGCCCATGCGTGGCTATTATGTGCATTTGTTTCGGAAATTTTAGTTGTTCAGCCCTTGCATTGTTTTCATTGTGCATTTTTTGTTTTTAGTGCACCAAGTCGCCTATTGATTCAGCAATACGAAATGTCGTATACAAACGAAAAGGTTTGTAACACACTTTAATTTCTGGTATTTCTGCGTATTTGTGATACTGAGTAATGTTTTTTTTTGCTGAGATATCACTGTAATCCATTAGTCCTGTCTAGAGTGCGATACTTTTCTCAATAATAAATCAAACAAGATTTTTGCCTTAACTAAGTGACTGTTTCAGGATTTTCACATTGTTTTTTCTGCTCTTAAGGGTTGCTAAGTGCTCTTGTCGAATGCTAGTTTTTTGAAGTTTGTTCAAATTTTATTATGTGTAATTATGTTTTTAGTAAGTTGAACACAAAAAGATATTTGTCTTGCGGAGTGTGTTACTGGACGAATTGTAATTGGATGAATTGTGAAGGATTTTGCATCTTTTTGTTTTCAACAACAGGAGCAAGTTGCTCTTATACATTTTAACGGTATTTTCCAGGCTTTTATTTATTGTTTGTTATTCTAAGCATTATGGTATTTGCTTGTTTTTCGTTAAGGGTGAAAAAATTCCAGGTTGTTATAAATTCGAAGCTGTTGTCACAACATACGAAATGATTCTGAGTGAGTATAATGGTTTCCTTTTCCTTTTAAAGTCTCGTGTTCTGTTGAATTGCTTGCTAGGAGTTTTTGCCAAGTTCTTCACAATATCTAGTGAACTGACATTACCACCGGATTCAGACTGTCTCATTTTAGTCATTAAACTGATTGGTGTAGTTTCTGCCTTATTGCTGAAAGACCTGCTCTGGTGCTCTGGGTTGCTTAATGAAATAGAGAAAGCTTGCAGATTTTGGCAGTTCTTTGAATCCTTACGTACGTTAAGTACGACTTCATATTTAGTAATTTTCGATTTACGTCAATCCCCGTTGATATTGTGTTTACTTTGGACTTGCTCAACAGCTCATGTTTTTTAAATGTATGTATTGATATAATGGCATTCTGCTACTTTTCAAAACCCAGTCGTGTCTTTTGACTGCTTCAAAGACTGCAGCTTCAAAGTAATTTCTGCCTCCGTTTATTACATTGGTGAAAGGCCCCGAGAGTACAGCGAGATGATCCATTCTGGCCTTTAAGTTTAGGTACAATGAAATCCTTATGGAATTGATTAGTACAACTGAGAATACTTTTTGGCACGAAACCTGTACTTGATATAGGCACTATTTGCTGCTTTTATTCCTTCTTATATGCAGAGGTTAATCTAGGACTCGCTCTCTAGCATATACAGTGTACAAAATGTCTCCCCGCTCGTTCCCTTGTTCCGATTTTCTGCCTTATTGACAGCAGCAAGGGTAAATGTCTTTTTGAGCACTGATCGATTCTTATGTATTCAAGTAAAACTATCCTAGATTAGCAAATAGACATGAACTCTGTCATGTTGATATGCATTTCATTATTGTAAATCCAGCCATTGGTAAATTGATCATCCTAATTATTTGATCTTATTTGCTTTCAGTTTTAGCCGGTCTTTTAAGTATCTTTGTCAATAGTCACCGTTCTTGATCCAAGGCTGAGTTGATATTTCAATAGGACTGGGGAGTTTGCCAAGAGTTAATGACCTTTGATTTGGGTTTTGTAGGTGTTTTCCTCAAAGCTCTGGGTGTCTCATATCGTGTTCACCTGCATATCATGTTCCATTTATTGAAATACTACACTTCGCTTGTGGCCCGGTTCATATGGCAACAGACCACTTATATAAATCTTTTTCGGTAATTTGGAATGTTAACGCATTCCGATTTGTTACCCATTATTGTCCAACAATGAACTCTTGCACCATATCTTGAACAAAACTCGGTGATTGGCAGCTCCGATACCAGTGACAAATCTCCTAAGAATTATGGAAGAAATCAGGATGTCGATCCCTATCGCTTCCTGTTTGGACGTCCCCTTTGACTTCTAGGAGTTTCTTATGGATCACTTTTGCTCTACTCTTTTACTTATTGTTGTTTTTTGTATGTATGTATGTATGTATGTATTATGAGTATTTTAAAAGGATATGTACATTTCAGTTTAATATAGAACTGCTATCAACATGCTTTACTACTTACCTAAGTAACATGAGAGAAACGATTTAGCTGCAAGTTTCACGAGAGAAGTGTTTGGTACTAAATATGTAATGAACGCTCTTTATCCGTACTCCCGTGTTTCTTGTGAAAACTTCAACCTTGCCATAGTTTTTCAACGTTTTATGTTTTAGTTCAGCCAAGGCATTATCTGCACGTTTTTTAATGCATCCTATTTGTAGGAATGTAGTTTTAGAGCTACAGAATGGCTGAAATCTAAGCTTTCCTTGGTCACAAGCCTTTGATCTGAAGCGAGTTAGAATGTACCTCTAAATGAACTGTAACGTTCGACTGGTGCTGTTTAAGTATAGATTTACATTCCAAGTTTTTTTTTAGTATTGTTTATTGAGGCGTATTGAAACTAAGATAATTTTGTAATTCAAAAGCCTCTATTTTATGTAGATAAAATGTTTCGTGCCGTTTTCAGGTGACAATGACATGCTTAGCAAGATTCCTTGGCGCTGTGCTGTCATAGATGAAGCGCATCGATTAAAAAACAAAAATTGCAAACTTCTCGAAGGACTAAATAAGCTACAACTAGAGCATAGAATACTCCTCACAGGCACTCCATTGCAAAATAACGTTGAAGAGCTTTTTAGCCTGTTAAACTTTCTTGAGCCGACGCGGTTTCCATCACAAGCCGCATTTCTGCTGGAATTTGGAAACTTGAAAACCGAAGCGCAAGTCGAGAAGTTGCAACAGGTTACTTACATTCTCTAATATATATTTCCGTTATGTTTTTCAAGTATTACTAATGGGAAATTAGCTTTTTACTTCCAATCGTTCGTTCCCTTTTCAGCTGAATATTATAAGATAAATAAGAAAGTTCATGTTGCAAAATAGTGATATCACTTTTAGGGTATCTACCTCTCTTTGCTGTTGTGCGTTTTTGAGTCTTGTTTAACGACTCTTCTTGGATAGAAAACAGAAGATTAGCATATGTAATTGGAGATATTTCAACCTGATGCTGTGTCCACAATTTTATGTTACTCCTTGAGTTAAGTCCTTGAAATCACCAAGTATTTGTTCTGTCAAGTAGTACACTAGTGAGATTAAACTACTTGGTTATTTTGCAGATATTGAAACCAATGATGCTGCGAAGACTCAAAGAAGACGTGGAAAAGAATGTGCCACCAAAAGAGGAAACCATCATTGAGGTCATTCTACCTGTCCTTTTGTTCATGTTACTTAATACTTGCCTCTCTTTATTGTCTCTATGAGTTAGAATAATCTCATGAAGTATTTCTTTCATTCTGTAGTCGGCCGGGAGCGGCGCTAATTTCGTTGTGTTTGACAAACTTTCGAAGCAAATTGACTGCTTAGGGGTCATTCAATTAGTACGTACGCTCTAAATTGGCTAAAATTTGACCCCCCCCTCCCCCCTCGTACGCACACGTACGCTTGATACTCACCCCCCTTTTGCGTACGTACTCTTGGTTGTTGACCCCCCCATCTCTAAAACAAGTTTCTAGGCATCTGAAACCACGGAGAAAGACTTTTCAAGCTTTCACGAGACATTAAAATGATTACTTCAAATGTATTTCATGAAAAATCTATAATACTGTTCAAACAAATGGCCACGTAGGGTATAATATGGCGCCACAATGGCCTGGTAGGTTAACGGAACCCGAGAGGGCTAGGTAATAGGGGCTTTCAAATATACATAACTCATCGCATGTTTCCTATCTGGGACGCTAGAAAACGGCGAAAAACTGGGTGTTCAGCCTTGTAAATGCCACTAGTAAATGCCGCTATTATAATGGGAAAAATATCGCTAGGTTTCAGTTTATTCAAAATTCCTAGGGGCCACATTGTCGGATTCGGCCTGCGTGCCGTATGTTTGACACCCTTGTACTAGAAGTAATTTCAACTGAATACGTACTTCATTAATTAATTGTTTGTGAAGGGTCCTTTGCAAATGAAAATATTGCAGGATGTATGCAAAAAGCTGATAATTTTTTGCTTTGCGTACGTACTTCATGTGTCAACCCCCCCCTCCCCCCTTGTACGCATTCGTACGCATTTGCTTGACCCCCCCCCCCTCCCCCCCCCTCGTGCGTACGTACTAAATGAATGACCCCTTAGCAACCTTTGAATCTCATACATTAGTTCATCATCATCATCATCATCATCATCATCATCATCATCATCATCATCATCATCATCATCATCATCATCATCATCATCATCATCATCATAACTTAAAAGATGCCTAGTTGTACTGCAATTGGACAGAAATCCACTGGTTGACTAGATGATAGAGTGAAATTATCGACTTTGATAAAAGTCGCACAGAGTCTCTGTGGTTTCTTTTAATATCTATGGTTACTTTTGGAACCAACTGTAAATACGTTTATTAGTATGAATACCTGTTAAAGGCATTCAGCAGATGCATAAGTTGTTTTTCTGTTCTTCCCAAAGGTGGAGCTAACAACGATTCAAAAGAAATTCTACCGTGCAATTTTAGAGAAAAACCTAACGTTTTTGACTCGTGGCCTTTCGGCCGCCAGCAACACGCCGAACTTAATGAATGCTATGATGGAATTACGCAAATGCTGCAATCACCCATTTCTTATAAACGGTGCGGAGGAGCGTATTGTATCAGAGTACACCGATGGAGCCGAGGGCCAAGAAACGATAACAAAACATTTCAAAGCCATGACTGAATCGTCGGGTAAAATGGTTCTTATTGATAAACTGTTGCCTAAACTAAAATCGGGTGGACATAAGGTATTAATTTTTTCGCAGATGATACGAGTATTGGATCTCTTGGAAGATTATTTACTGTGCAAGAAGTATCTGTACGAACGAATTGATGGGCGTGTTCGTGGAAACGCGCGCCAGGCTGCTATCGATCGATTTTGCCGCGTCGACTCGGACCGATTCGTATTTCTCTTATGTACAAGAGCTGGAGGGTTGGGTATTAATTTGACCGCAGCAGATACCGTTATAATATTTGACTCGGACTGGAATCCGCAGAATGATTTGCAAGCCCAGGCTAGGTGCCATCGTATTGGACAAAACAAACCAGTGAAAATATATCGACTTATATGTAGAAATACCTACGAGAGAGACATGTTTGATAAAGCTAGCCGTAAGCTAGCCTTAGATAGAGCAGTACTGCAGAATATGAATTATATTGAAAACTCTCCTGCGTCATCATTACCTGGAAATACAATTCCTGGTGGTGCCTTGCCAGGGAGCAGTACCTACCCGGGAAATGGTTCTATTCAAGGAGATGCAAGTCCTGGAAATCCATCACAGTTGGTGGGTATTATACTTTTTTGCCTCGCGGAATTCCTTCACAAGGTGGGAGTAGCTACAGTCTTCTGTACTACCCCTGATATTTCTTGGAGTTTAGCTTTGGGTTTTGCTTATAAAAGTCATGAAAGTTAGAATCGAAATGCAAGTGTTATGGGAATAAAGAAGACTTGTAGATCTTGATTTGTGTTCTTCAATTGTCACTGGGTTTGAATAGCAGGCCTGGAATGTTTGCATATTTTGTAGGGACTTTAATGGAAGGAGATTTTCAAAACTTTCCAATAGTTAATAGTAGGGAAGCTGGAACAGAGGACAGTCTGTATATTTTTCATTTCACATAGGGGTATCGTAAAGATGCTGAGCGCATTTTACAGGTTTGTTTTAGGGAATATTTCCTAAATGGAGCGAGCAGCATTTTGAAATATAAACACTAGTGGGAAAAGGATAGGAATGCTCTGGTTTTAACATTTTCCAACAATTAAGTTAGCGAGGGATCTTTATGGTAGGTTTTCACCCATATTATTCTTAGCTCTTTGAGGATGTAGGCTTGTTCATAAACTTATCATCTTGAATTAGTTCTCATGCTGTCCGTCTCTATTCGAAGTCGGCAAAAGCTGGTTGTAGATAGTTAATGCTCCACTGTATTATCTTGGCAGCAACCGCAGCCTGTAATGTCAAAGAAGGAAATAGAAGACCTCTTAAAGCGAGGTGCATATGGGGTCTTAATGGATGAGGATGGTGATGCGGGTACTAAATTCTGTGAAGAGGATATCGATCAGATACTTGAGAGACGAACACAGATAATTCAAATCATTGGAGAAGGCAAAGGATCTACATTTGCAAAAGTTAGTAAAGTTTATATCGTCTGCACAGATTGTGTCTAATTTCTTTCGCATTCTATTATCTATGAGCTTCATTTCTGTCCTTGTTGAGTTTCTAGCTATATTTTTGTACTATATAGGCATTGTTTATTTTGCTTATGAAACTCTCTAAAGAAATTCTGCTATGTGGAAAGTAGTAAAAACTTACTACATTGAACACGCTCTAAATATGAATCATGTAGGTCTTTGAGTCGTTGACAAACTTTCTAGCTTTTATAATTTGCTTTTTTTGTTATCTACTTTCCAGGCAAGCTTTATTTCGAACACAGCAAAAATGGACATTGATATTGATGACCCTGATTTTTGGACCAAATGGGCTCAGAAAGCTGCTGTCGATGTCGATGATGTTAGTAAGGTGAGACACGACTTGCTGTAGGTATTTTCTGTAGAAAATATGGTGTTGTGATACTTCCAACCATCAATACCTATTGCATATGTAGGATTGGACCTAGTGTAGGAGCGGGAGGAATCAGGTTTGCAAGGCGTGGAATAACAGCGATGGAAGAGGTAATAAGGGAGGCAAGAATAATTTGATAATGGTTTGGAAAGGACGAGATTTCAAGAAGTTGATACATTTTCAGCTTAGAATTATGATCCCTTGTTACCTTAAGGCCAATGTTTTCTTCAACCAAATATATCAGCCTCAGGCCTGTCGTGTCCAATATTTGACGCGAGTTATCAATCGTGCACGTTGTTTCAGTTTCGCACGCTTTTTACTCTTTCGTATCTGTAATTCATTCCTCAAGAAATAGTTACCTGCGTGATCCATCGCTCTTGTGATACCACTCAGCCGTGTGCCGGTGTTGCTCCCCATCGACAATCTTGCATTTGTAGATTTGTGCAGATGATTTAGCAGCAAAGTCGTTTCCTGTTTGGGTCGTTTTGATGCATTCCTGCTTTTGCTGAGTATTTTAAAAGTATTTGGCATGAGCTACATGCACTTTTGCACCTTATATGGAAGTCGTTTGAAAGTTTAGTTTGTAGTTTTCCTGTACCAGTTTTTGAGTTTTGTGAGAGATATTCTTTATTAATTTATCCTTTTGTTATTCTTAACTCTTTCAAGTTGGCGTAAGAGCTACTTACTGACCAAACGCAAATTAAGGCAGTCTATTTACAAAATTACATGTACATGAACTAGATAATAGAATCAAAAGATAAGACTTATTGCTTAAATAGGACTTATCGTAGTATTTTTGTCGTATATTTCTGTAGGAAAATCTGATCATCGACAAGCCTCGTGAAAGGAAGCAAACCAAACGGTTTGGTAACGAGGATGGATCTGCTGAACTATCAGAAGTGGAGTCTGTAGAGGAAGAGGAGAAACCTGTCATTGATACTATTCGCACAGCTTGGTCACGTGTTGAATGTTTCCGTGTTGAGAAGAATATTCTCGTTTATGGGTGAGCTCACCTCTTTGCATTTTTATGCCATTGTTTTAGGGAATGTCCATGTAGTTGGAGAATGCTCATGTGGTCAGATCATTTGCTATACTGTTAGTATTTTAGATGATGATGTTGAGGTTAGGTTGACTTACTGGCAAGAGAAAAGGAATTAGATGAAATCTATTTGATTTGCCCATCACTTCAGAGGACTTAACTTTTTCACGATCAGAAAACTGATCCGTAGGATATCTCGAGCAGAACATTCATTGAATCTAAGCTAGTTAGTTAATAAACTTGAGTTTTTAATGGATGTTTACACATTTCCAAATTTGCTTCGGATAATCTCTGAATTCGCAGTGTGCGTGTTGGCGTAATGTCCTTAGTTTTATAATCCTGTTTATTGCACGAAGTTCACAAGTACTCTTGAATGACTAATTAAATTAATATGTTCTCCAGATAGTGTCGTGTATAATCCAATAAATAGATGGTAAAATTTTTTGGACAATAATTCATATCAGATGGTAAATGATCTCGGCAGAACAACTTATTATTTGGGTTTTGGCATTCATATTTGATTCCTGTGATTAGTGTTTGCTTTCCATTCTGAGATTTCCAGATACTGCCGTGTAGTGTATGTCAAATATCTTTTCTACCTGATGGACCATTCCAAAAGCTAAAGATTTTCCATATAGCCATTACAGTAGGAGCAAAGATACATCATAAGCTTGTGTTAGGCATATATCCTCCTCAAACAGCTTTTACAGTACTGTAGTTCTTTGATTTAGTCCACATGCCAAAACTTTGCAAATCATTTGATATGTTGGACATATTTGGTTGGATTTGACTGTATATCGTGTGTTATAAATCATGTTTGTTTTATTTTACACCTTTATTGTCATTTTTGTTGAATATTTTCTAGCTGTTGATAGAAAATTCTTCGCAAAACTGTATATGCTTACATATACTAATATTTGTATGTTTGTATTGAAACTAGTATGTGAATACTTCGTTTATGGTAAAGCCATTGAAGTTTCTTGCATCCTCTATCAATTTTTATTTTTATTAAAGTGATGGCAGTAGAAATAGCAGCTGTCTTCATATGACATGGGCTGAAAGGAAATTGGAAAAGTCCTATAAAACTTAGATATTGTTTCTTTATCTTTCAGTTGGGGAAGATGGCGTGATTTCTTGATTCATGACAATTTCAAAGTTCAAATAAGTGAAAGAGAATTGGAAGCAATCGGAAGAACAATTTTAGTTTTCTGTTTACATCATTTCAAGGGTGATGAGAAAGTAAAATTGTTTATCAGCAGTACTATTACTAAATCTGTCACAAGGTCGCGTTTAATCTCACAAGATGTTGCACCAAAGGAGGTCATTAAAGATGAACCATATACTCCGGATTCTGGTGACCAATCTAAGCAGAAGAAACCAGTGAAAACCTCCAAGAGAGGCACTCAGAATAGTAAACCGGTTCTTATTGAAGCCGGGCCAGACTGGAAGACAGTTGACCCAGATAATTTGATAATTGATCCAGGCTATCGGAAACATTTAGCTCATAATTCGAAAAAAATCCTCTCACGTGTGAAGCTTCTCTGGTGTTTAAGACATGAAATTATTGGCAATTGTGCAGAAAAGATTCTGCTGGGTTTACCGGCCACAGACATTGCATTGCAAGTGCCTCATGTAGATGGAGAAGCACCCACAAGTTGGTGGGATGTGGAGGCTGACAAGTCATTGCTAATTGGAGTTTTCAAACATGGTAAGTATACTTGTTTTGCTTTGAAATGGTACTGTCCATTTAGTTGATAATGAAAGCAAGAAACATGTGACATAGTTTTCATTGATAATAGGGGGAGAACGTACATTGTCGTTGACATTGCTGTACCTGGTGATAATAGAATTGGGCATAGGAATAGGTGGAGAAATTTCAAGATTTGAAAAGGGAAATCAAGAGGATGTAGAACATGAGAAATGTAGTAGTTGTGCATGTGATTGTAGGAGCATAAGGAGGCATAACGAAGAAGTTAGGTCAATGGATGGAGAAACTAGGCACCTAGAACTGTTTACAGTAGACAGCAGTAATAGGGACAGTCAGGATTTTGATTACAAGTATTTGATTACAAAAGGATGATGACTTTTTGGGGCCTTTGATCATTGGTTATGATTCACTCGCTTGGGATGTAACATCGGCAATGAGACCCGCCAGTGCTTAATGCTGAAGTGTAATTTGGTAGTCTTTTTGTAAACAGGATGACCTTTTCTGTAATGATCTTGCCATTATCACTAAGGGTCCTTTTTAGGGCTTACCAATAACTAAGTAGCTAAGGAAGCAATTAAGTGAATGTCGAAAGAACTCGCACGCATCTTTGATTGGGATACGAATCGAGTACACCTTGATTGCACAACTTAAGGTACATGCTGTTACACTACCATTGTACAACTATATCTCTCAACAAACTCGAACGACATCTGGATCCGGTGAAATACCCCTCTTAATATTTTGTCGTAATTTTCCGCCATGTTGCTGGTTTCTTGATCAAATTGTTAGAAGTCAACTCTCTATCGTTAACAAAAGCCTTGCGAAAGCGGCGAATCTGTGAAATTTGTTTTATTGGAAGTTTGGAGTGCATGTTCAGTTTTTGACTCAAGATTTTTCAACTGTTGAATTGGCTTTTGGTGTATCTGTTCAGTTTCTTTTATGAATGTATGTGTTGTAATAGGCGCTTGTATAGTTGCACCAAAAGGACACCTGAAGATAGAACAGCTTGGAAAGTGTTGATTGACAACTTACGGTTGCCGTAATCGTCACCTTAAATGAATGAATAGTTGCACCAACTAGATGAGTTTAATGGCAGCTTCATGTTAAAGCCTTTTGGTTGTTGTTGCTGACAAACCTTCTGAAAGCAATTAGTTGAAATTGATGTGGGCAAGATTTGGTTTCAAGGGATCGGCCCATTATGCGAATAGTGAGAGTCTGTCTTTGCCATGGCACTGTCTTAGTATTTGATTTAGAATCTCTGCCTTCTCGTCAAATTTTTCTACTAGTCAGAGACGGAATTTTTCTTGTTTGTTGGTTTGGCTTCTGTGTTTGTTCTGTTCAAATTGGTTTTCATTTTCATATTAAAGTTGTTTTGTTATGTTGTTAGCATAATGGTTGCGTTTCTGTTTGCATTTTGTTGTATAGTTAATAGTTATATACTTATTTCTTCAGGTTACGACAAATACAATGCAATCAAGACCGATCCTTGCCTGTGCTTTGCTGGCAAGTTGAGGCTGTCCGGCTTTGAAGTCGAGAAAAATACATCTTTTTCTCCTGAACATGTTGCTACGGAAAAGTACGTCGTAGGCTTGTCTTGTAGTTTTGCACACAGTCAGTCTGTGAAAAAGCAGCAGTGTTGTGCAGATAGAAAAACCAATTTAAAATATAAATATAATTATAGGCATAGCGCTTTCTGTCTTTCTGTTTGTCCTGAGGAGTATGTTGCTTTTTCATGAGAATTTGTTGCCCATTTTTTTCAAAATTTATTAGCATTGTGTTTTACAATAATGATGGAAAAAGAAGATCAGGTGTATGTAGGTGTTTTACGACTTCTGCCAATTCTCGTAGTGCTATTCTTTTCTACTTGTGTTCAGAAACGAGGATGACAATGCTAATTCTATTGGTAAAAGGAAGAGGAAGAAGCGAGAGCATGATGATGATGGCTTCAATTCTGATGAAGATGCTGACCGTGATGATGATGCAGAATCTTTCAGTATGATTGAATCACCGATGTCAACTGCATCACCAAACCCTGCGAATGATAGTAAGTCCTATTGTTGAGATTTTGTTAGATGCAGGGTGCTAAAATTACATGGACATACAGAATTGTAACGTAATTTTTTGCGGGAAACTTGAAGCATGATCCGTTGTTTGTTATTTACTCATGTATTATTTGTCTCACATTAGTTCAACCATTTCGTTTGAAATTTCTTATACTTTACGAGTTAAAGGTAATAGTCAGAACTGACTGGTTTGTTGGGAATGTACCTATAGCTGGTTTACTTGAATAAATGATCGCTACTATTTTCCTGTAGCCACGCAAAGTCAGCACTCTTCCCTGAAATGGCCTCAGCCGCCTGATCTGAACACGCGTCTCAGAAGGCTTATAACTGGATACTTGAAAGGGTGTGAAAAGGAGCAATTGAAATTAGCTCAGCAAGAAAAGGTGGGACATTGTGGCAAGTTGTTGTAAATGTATTTCAAAATGTTGAATTAATACCTTGCTTGTTTACAGATGATCGTTTGTGTACTTTATGTTCCTCAGTTTTCATAGCGTTACAGGTCATATTTACTATTCAGCCACTGCACGATTTTCCCTTCAGATTTCATTGTTCGAACTGGTATTTGACTAGTTTTCAAGAGCTTTCTGGATCATGATTTCTACCTACTTAAATTTTAAAATACAGAAAGTGATTCTCAGGGAAATGATTACTTAACGAACACAAAGTTGTAGACTCGTATTCTTCTTACACCAGTCTTTGTTCCCGGTCTTTGTCAATCAGTATGTGATAGTTTCTCTTTCAAATCAATTTCAGGATAAAGAGAAACGTGAAAGGCAAGCTCAGCAATTGCGAGAAAAGCAGCTGAAAAAGGCAGAAATGGCTCTTAGGTTTGTTAGATTAGGCGTCTTCTTATATAGCCACGATCTTCAAATTTCATTCTTCCGTTGCCTGTGACATTTGACAGCAATCCTGGTGACTGTCTGCTGCTACACGTTGCTCTATTATTATTAGGCAGCAATACTAGGAATATTAGTCTCATGCGTACCACTGACAGTGATGGATATCGGACTCAGGAGCATCTTCTTGTATATGAAGATAGACCTATTGTTGAATTATAATTACTCAATGCCTTATAGAGGAAGGTTTTTGGCATCAGTATATATTCCGTAATGCAGTCAGTTTCATCCGTTAGAAACGAGCTATAATGTCAATGCGCAGTCTTCAAGCACTGTTTGAAAATGTGTCTTACAAGTATCAACGTGTTATTACGTTTGATTAGCAAAAACTTCAGATTTTTATAGACAACTATAGAATAGTTAAGAGATCGTACGCTCGCTATGATTAGTTCGCTATTTTACTAATTGTATATTCTCGACTTGGAATTGTATTTACTTGTATTCTGAATCGTATCCTGATTGTTTTTTAATTGATTGGGCAAAGATTTGTAGATGAATTTGCATGTACAGTGTTACTGCAGTATTACTGCTAAGAGCAGATTTTGCATGATTTAAACATGCCATCCTTGTCTTCAGTTGATATTCAGCTAAATGACCGATGTTGTTTCCTTGTGGGTTTCATTACATTTGACGTATTGGTTTTCTTCTAGGTGGTCGCGCAGAGAGGTTACGGATTTCTACCGTGTTGTTACAACATATGGCGTTATACATGACGAAGAGACCAAGAGCTATGACTGGTCTAAGTTCAGGTATAATTCGTTGCATCTTTCTCCCTACTGTTAGTCATATTCTTTAATTAAGAAGAGATGCAAATCTGTGTTCTTTCCCAGAGACGTAGCACACGCACGGCACCGCGGACGGCATTGATTTTAGGATTCATCATGTAGGCGGCTATGGTCGACTGGATACAGGAAATAGATTTATTTAATGCCAAATGACGATTTGACGATTGAGGATCATCATGATTTATCACGATCATGGGAATTATTTTGATTGATGATAAGTAAGGATTTTGCGTTATTAGAGCTTTCTGATCGTGTATTCGTGCTTTTAGCTGAAGTATGAAAAACAATAGTTTTGAAAGCATGAATTCTTAAGTTTCATTATATCAATGGAAATCTAGATATTTAAGTTTTTTCTTACCCATTTTTAGTATATTTTTGATAAATATTTTCAAGCAAAATTAGATAAGATTGTTTTCTTACTTGATTGAAGTAAATAAAGCACGTGTGTAATTGTAAAAGCTTGAAAATGTTTTTTGGTAGGAAATTGGCAAAGCTAGATAAGAAAGATGACGAGAGAATCACAGCATATTTTGAAGAATTCTCTGCTATGTGTAGAAGGGTTTGCAATCAATCAACACCTGAAGATATAGAGACAAAAAGAGGTAGTGTATCATCCAACTCAAGATTTGCTTGTTTTACTTGCAAAGAATACTACATACTATATTCAATTCAGGTATTTACGTGTGCTCCAGAGTTAGAACAGCTATCAAGAAGTTTCGCAAATCTGATGAATTTCAATCTCGAGTTGGACAGAATCATGTCAGGAGATACGCGAACAGCTTTTGTGACAGTTGAAAGGATGGAGCCATTTTCACAACCACACCTTTTCTTTGGCTGCAAGTTTTTATTTAAAATTAAATGTTATAAGCTTCAGGATACTTCGTAATGTACTTAAATTTTGCGAACTTCCTTTATGCTTTTGTGTTTGCATTTTGTTCTCACCTGATTCTCAGCTCACTCTCCATATTTCTTTTAGGAGAAAACCTAGAGCCAATATCGGATGAAAGAGCCCATCGAGTTCTTCACAGAGTGAACCTGTTGAACACAATCAGAAATAAGGTTTGCCTTTTTGTATATCTCCACTTTTTCTAGAAAATATATTGTAATTATATCTCAAAACACTTCTGTCGGAACCAGAGTTCTCTATAAGTTGTTGGAAAAATTGTTTAAGATTTAGATAAATTTGTTAAACTCCATACTAAAAGGGCTACCGTGTAGATCGAAAGTGAGAGTTTGCATGTTTGGGTTTTTTGATGCCCAGAAAATCCAGCCTCATGATCATTGCAAACCTTCGTCCTTCGTGGTGCCTTTGGGATGGAAAATTGCTATCATTACAGCGTAGAAAGGAAGTAAATTCATGTTGAAAGATGGATTTGTTACAGTGATAGTCGAAAGATAGAGTGAGTTTCCTCAAAGCTGAAAATGAATCATAACTTCGCCCAGTAGTGGATTCAGGGGGCCGCAGTGTGGAGAAAACCAATAAAATACTACTCTGATCAGTAGCTATGCTTGTTTACATCATGGTTAATACCGAAAACAAGCCATCATATCCCAAGCTTATCTACATATAGTTTAAATTTAATTTTTCAGGTCCTAAATTCCGAGAACTTGGATGAAAGACTTGCACTATGTGAGTCATCTAATGACTTTCCAATTTGGTGGAAGCCCGGCACTCATGACAAGGAGTTACTAATTGGTGTTGCTAAGTAAGTTTTCATATCAACATCTCCTGGGGACTGCAGGTATTCTAGTTAGAATATATTTGCAAACAAGGAAATAGTTGACTAGGTTACTCTTTCTAAATATATGCATATGTATATGTATGTATTTATTTGTATAATATAGAGTATATATCATATTTTTTGATAACGTTGTTTAGTATGAATCATAACGACTTTCTCAAGTGATTATTCTTTTTTTATATATTTTGGCTCATGATACACTTTGCGAATAAGGATAGTAAATTTTTTCTTTTGGGAACTGTATACACTGGACTTAGGGGGGGGGGCAATACTAACAGTGCTTCCACTTGCAAGGAAATCTCCTTTTCAAGAAATTGTTCCAGTTGTAAGGGAAAACAAGAAAGTGAAAATTTTAAGGACATTGCAAGGAAGCATTTGTGAAAAGCAGACACCTTATTGGAAGCATAGACCTAAAAAATTTCAACTTTCATATCATTCCTAACTACTGATGGACATAATAGGTATAAAAGTAATTTAGATATATTTGTAGCTTTTTGATTGGTTCTGAGGTCAAAGGGATTTCTTGTGTATGTTAGTCTGTGTTGCTAGACAAAGGTTATACTTGTCATGTAGTAGCTGTCGCTGTGGAGGCTTGCTCGAAATAAGCATTTATAATATATGGCTAATGTAGAAGAAATTAGTTTTGTAACAGAAGCAGTTTTTGTAAAAAAGGTTTTTATGAAAAAATAAACAAAACAATGATTAGTGGATGTTGAAGGATAAATTCAGTCCCAAATATCATTAGCAAGGGAAAGAAATTGCAGGGAAATTGCAAAAAAATTTATCAGTCTCAAAAGGAAATTTTGCTCTATAGAAGGAAATTTTTATGGAGGTCCTGTGTGTCAAAAGTGACCACGTTTGAGTACTTGGTGAACTGGTTTCTTGTTCATTTGAGAATTTCATAAATGGGTAATGGTCTTCTATGTGTGCGGAAGTTTACTTAGATGCAAACAATTATGACATTTATGCATGAAAGCGTAGTATCCTATGGAAGCAGAAGTCTATGGACAAATCTTTTCTTTGCAGACATGGTGTTGGTAGGACAGATTTCAACCTTTTTTCGGACGAGAGTCTCGGTTTCAAGGGAATTTTGGATGGCCTAGCTCTTCAGTTGAAGAAGAGAAAGCAAGAGCAGCTGGCAAAACAGAATCAAAACAAAGGTACGTCATTGTGGACTGCCTTCACTAGATTAGTAAAAGGGAGCTTTTTATACCGTAGGGAGACAGGATCAAGCCACGGACACAGAAAAGCTGTAGTAAGACTGAAACACAGTCAATGAAGTATGTTGAAAGGGTATTGGAAGGCTTCTAGGGTAGAATTGCGATAAAGAGGCTCATCGTCGCATTGATTAATACTAGTTGGACCTATGTGATATTTTCTCTTTGCAACTGAATATGCCATTCTCTCATCAAGACTTAGAGCATTGGACCTTTGCGTTCATTAGTATGCAAAAATTGTATTGTATCAGTTCTTTATTGTTCTATCCATAGTGTATAAATTTAATGAACATCTGTTGTGTTTTGGCTCGAATTCTTTTTGTTCATACTTCTACTTAAGTATTTTTGGAAGTTTTGTTCTTTATCTCTCCTCTTATTTGTTATCTATTTATATACTCTCCCTATTTATACTCTCCCTATTTATACTCTCCCTATTTATACTCTCCCTATTTATACTCTCCCTGAACAATTTGAGAAGAAAGTTACCAGTTGTAAGACAACATGTTGATATCTCCGTGCAGTCGTCAACCAACAATGGTCAACCAACAATGGTCAACCAACTGTTTTGATTTCCCAGCTTTTGTTTCTACGATGCTCATTATATTTGTCTCTCCTACGTAGACGCAGAGATGACACCTGTCGAAGAAGCTGCATCCATTCCTCGGCCTGTGAACAGCACTGCTGCTGATAGCCAGACAACTAGTAGCAGTGAGACGCCTTCATCTGGCGTAAATGCTGACAGACAGCCTGTAGCAACACAGCATGAAAATAAACCACAGCCTCCCCCAAATACACCACCTATTGAGGAGAAAGAAGATTTTGTGGGGGTGAAATCTGTATCAAAGGAAGTGGCGGAAATTTTGGCGGCGTGGCCAAAGGTAGGAAGTTATTGATAATCTCAATGTTAGGAAATGGTTGCAGAATGAGGGGATCTGTAATGAAATTTTGATCATATAACACAATAGCTTTAGAATGCAACTCATATACTGTAAAGACATGGAGTTTGTACGTTTTAGTTTGAAGTATCATCTTTATTAGGACAGATTGTTTCATGTGCATGCCAGAGCCAGATCTCATGTTCTAGTCGTAACTTCGGTGCTTCTCTCAGTACCGATAACAGAACAGTGTATTTGGATGTGCCGGTTTTCTTGCGATTGAGAGTATAATGCGTTTAATCTTTCTATACAAATCATGTGTTTTTAGGTATTTTTTCACTTTATCCTCCCCAGATTTATCTTTCATTGCATTCATGTTGACTTATGGTATGGTCTTACTTCCATAGCTGTCTTTCCTTGACATCTAGATCGATCTTTTCTAGGACAAAGCTCTTCTTGGAAGATTGGAGAAGATTTGCCAGTGTGTCTTAAACAATGCTTGGCCAAAGAATGCCCGTGTAGAATTACGAACACATGGTCACAATGGACCAACTCATCCAACCCTACCGGGCTCATTTGAAAGAGCAGATCTTATGCGGCAACCTACTGTTACTGTTGGAGGTGAAGATGGTCCTAGAGGTGAAATGGCTGAAGGGCTATTGAGCCCCGATAAGAACTTCAAAGTAACCAGTGTAAGTGACTTTACTCAATGTTTTACCCAACCCTGTTCAATGACCCCCCATAATAACATTCCTTGATGTAGTTATCAGAAAGTTGGAAAGTATTACTATTACAGTCTATATTTTTGCAAGAACATATACCTTCAAAGCAAGATATTACAGACGGTAGAAGCAATCTGGACTGATAGCAGAAACGTACACTTTTGTTATTATTTGTCAGCCTACCAACTAACACAATTAATATGCTGTATGCTGTCTAATGTAGCCTTGCCCATCACATCTTTCAATATGTAGTTTGATTTTATATGACTCAAAGTTGACAAAAGTAAGAAAGACATTTTATCACGATCTTTGAGAGTTGACGATTTTTAACAGCCATTCACCGACGAACCACAATTTATTGCATGGATATCCAAAACCTTTTCAAAGAGGGGCATGACGATTTATTTAACAATTGAAAATGCATGGAGCCCCGTGCATTTTCGTCTTAAACAAATCATGGGAACTGACGATTTGGTCTGACATTCTTTGGACCAATTTGTTGAAAAATGCAGGTGGACTGTATAATGGATTTATTATTGAATATATCACATATATCACAGAGACTGTGAGCTGGTACAATTTTGGAAGACTGGTCTCGTATGCCCCACCGTCTGGACTTTGAACGCACTTGATTTGGATTGATGTTCTAGCTATTGAGTTCGAAAGGGGTGTTTCCAAACACTGATGTTTCCAATGTTTGTTGCCTAATGTGACACCCAACAGATTCGATAAATCAGAGCCACTGTAATGTAATCTTGACTTCTAGAATGCCTGGTCTGCACTGAAAGTTTGTAATTAGACTGAAAGAGTCTCTTGCGCAATAGGAATTGAAGATGTAGATGTAGTATTAAATCTTTGTTCTTCCAGCTTGATGGTTTGAAAATAACGGTAAAGAAGAAAAGGCGAAGAAGGACAAAGGAACAAATGGGTAAGAACTTTCAATATTTTAGAATTGTTTTTTTTCTCAATATTGGATCTGTTTGATAAATGATGATTGTGACGACAAAAATTCGCAAAGAAGTTTTCAAATTTTGGCTGTTATAGAAGGATGTGCCGTATACTACACCATGTATTTGAAGCAAATGTAGTAAGTTTCTACTTTTCAAAAATCTAGGTGTTTTGCTTTCCCAAGTTTTCTCTGCAACTAATTGTTGTTTTGTAACAGATGAGTAGTTGTCGTAGAATATATCTTTACATGCTGAAAATGATTTGATTTCTCTCTATCACGTATTTTAAATCTCTTGTGGAAAAATATGTCTCATCGACTCAAGTTTTTTGTAATTTAATTTTAATAGTGTTTGGCTTAACTTTATGGAGCAAAGCGCCAAAACCTTATAGTTGAGAAGCTAACTGAGTTTCGTGCCCACTCTTATACCTAAGTGTGATTTGGATACCCTTGAGCTGTCATGATCTTCCTATACAAGCCTATTTGTTCTCAACAATTAAACTAATCGTTCAATTGTTGTACTTTTTCTATTGCAATATATCTCAATTTATAGCAGCGGCTGCCGCAGCAAAGGCTCAGCTTGCACAAGTGCCTCCGCCGGAGCATCTTAAGTTTCCTGTGAATGATATGCAGATGTCAGGTTTACCTCAAAATGAAAAGGTAAAGAGACGACGAAAACGGAAAGTGGATACTATCGATCCCAATTCAAACAATGTTAACTCTCAACCACTGCAAGATGGACCCCCATTGAAGGTTGTGCCACATCCTGTGAAATATACATCAGTTGCAGAAGCAGGCCCCACCGATCTAGAGGTATGCCTTGATGTATTTGTTTTAATTTCTGTCTGTTGATACGACCAGCCTTTATGTCTTTGAGTGAGGTTTTACGTCATATAAGAAGTGTGTAATGGTTTTTACTAGTTGACTTTTACTGGTAATTTCTCAGTTTTGGTTATGATGGTGAATAAATACTTTTGACTCCCGAATAAACATACTCCCCGCGCTTGTTAATTTTTTGAAAAATTCCACCCAGGGAATCCTTTTTCCAGACCCCCCGTTTATTATTTTTGAGTCTGTACCTCGACTGAGTATTATAGTAATGAAAGAAATCGTGTTTTTCATATTGGTTATAGTTAAAGCTACTTTTGCAACCCATCCATAGCTATTGTAATTAGAAACATTTTCTATCCATCCCATTTATTTCACATCCCCATTTACTGGGTTTTTATGAAATTTCCAATCATCCCTACTGTTCCAACCCCCCGTCTATTTGGGACTTAAGGGTAATGAGTGAATGGATCAGAGTGCCAGTTTGTGAATGAGGAAGTGAATGAATGAGTGAATGAGTGAATGAAATGAACGAATGAATGCATGAAAGAATAAGTTAGTGAGTGAGTGAGTGAGTGAGTGAGTGAGTGAGTGAGTGAGTGAGTGAGTGAGTGAGTGAGTGAGTGAGTGAGTGAGTGAGTGAGTGAGTGAATGCTTAACTGGAGTTTGCTCTTGTTAGGTGGTGCAATCTGCTGGGTCTTTTAATCAACCAACTATCAACCAAAGTTTGCTTATTTGTAGAGCTCTGTATAATACTGCCTTAGCCTACCTTTCTGCAATTTAGGCTGCCATGCTGTTACTTTATACTATGCTGTTAGTTGATGCTTCTTATGGAGGTAATACACCCAGTTTTAATCCATATGGAGATGGGATAAGAACTGGGTGAACTCTGATATGGGACCATACATTTTTTATGTCGTCAATATTTGAGCCATTTTTTACCCCTCCCTACCCCTAATGGAGCAATGTTATCTTAACCAGCTCCCCCTATTTCTAGTGATAAACGACATCAATTTTGATAGGGATCCCCCCAACCCATTTCACCCATATATTGTATATATAGCAGAGAGAAGATCAACTTACCAACTTTTAAAGCAGCAGCTACTCTTGACGTTTTCTCCTAGATAGAACTTTGAACTTTTCTAAAAAGATAGTAATTTAAGTCCAATTTTATGTCCCTTTTGCCAATTACTTATCTTAGAAACTCAACAGAAATAATAAACATTCAGGCAACCTCTAGCTGGTATATTCTTAGAGACTATCATGTCTAACACACATCTCGAGAATCCTTGTGACGATCTTGACAAGAGGACACCGCCCCCCTATGCATATGTCGTATAACATCAAGTATTGACAATACCCCCCTCTTCACTGTCCCCCCCCTACCATACGACGTCATATATGTATTACTGGAATTGCCACTCGCTTTGTGAAATGAATTTGAACTGATATATCACCACTCTTAAGTTCTAATGTACCCTGCTTTCTAGCCATTCAAGACTGACTTTTTGAAACTCATGTTATTTTACTACTTTTTTTCATTCAAGGTGACACTGAACCCCTCAATTATTTTACATGTCCCTGCAAACATGGACCAGAGAACAGGACGCATCCCAAACTCTGTTGGAAGTCCACCACTGCACAATATCTCCACCCAATCAAACGTCTCAAGTATTTCATCTCATGTGCCAGAAAGACGTGGTTTATCTTCCCCAAATTTCTCTCACAGTATTGACAACCTGGTCCATTCAAATTCTCACTCAGGAAATGCCATTGTTCCATCTGCTCGGCCTTCAACTATTGATCATTTGCCCAATATGTCAAGACAGAGAAGCATTGAATCATCTGAAGGTTCATATTATCATAACAACACACAGCAGCCACCGAATGCTCCTACTCAGGGTTCAAAAGCACCTCAGAAACAGAGCAAGCCAGACGGGATATCAGAGCGCAGTGAACAACGAAATAAAGAGGTGCCACGGAGTGTCGTATCTTCCAGTTCATACAGACTCGTTGACCATCCTAGTGTTATATCACCAAACGTAAACCCATTTGATAAAAACTGTTCTGTGGGTGATACTAACATTTTTGATATGCTCCCTTTACACATGCAGTCCTCTGTGAATAAAGATTACAAGGATTCTGTATTAGCAGGAAGCAGTGCAGATATGTCTAACAATTCAAAATCATTGAAGCAGAATCATGACATGCAGTCAAGAAGTGAGACAATCACACCACCTGGGTTGACAAAACATCTCGAAGGCCATAAAGCTTCAGCGGCAATGGCTGCATTGGCTGCTAAGTTACACTCACAACAAGTGTCACAAACTGCAAGGTCTAAACCAGAGAGGTATCTTCCCAATAAAGATTCACCCACATTGGTGACTTTTCAGGGAGATGAACATCTACCTAGAGCCAGAATGTCTCCAGTTATGAATATCAGAAGCCCTCCCTTATCAGTTACAAAGCCTAGCACACTCACTTACAGACACAGCATGTCTGAGGATATTTCAGGTGCACCAACTCGTGTAAAATCAACCGTTACCAGTAACATTGCTAGTGTAAATGACCCCATTAAGACTACACCAGGTAATGTACCCAAAACAGGCCATGGAGACCCAAACAAATACAAGAAAAGTATTGCCGGACATCCCCATAGTATGGCATCACTTCTTAGCCCACATCCTGCTAAACATGCTGCATCCACACCAGTGACTTCAATTCCACATCCGTCTTCAACTCAATTTTCACATAAGGCACCAAATGAAGAAGTTGGAAAAGATGCAACTCCAGTACAACACATTGATCAGAAACAACAGAGCAACACAAATGCTACGGCAGTGCAACACATTGATCAGCAGTTGAAATCCAGCAATGCAGATGTTCTGAGATCCTCTGTAGCCACTACACAGCAGTCACTAGTATCAGATAAAAGTGTCAATCAGCAAAGGTCTTCCTCTCAGACACTGAGTATATCTGGAGCAATGAGCTTTCAGTCAACATTAGCACCAAATTCCACTCAGTTATTGCCAGTAAAAGCAGACAGTTTGTTGGCAGGAGAGAGACCATCTAATGATAGTTCCAAACCATCAGCAAGGTCAGTGATTTCAGATGTTGGAGCTAAGACCACTGAGGTGAATGTATCCACAACATTGGCAAATGCTCATCCTAGGAATATCCCAGTGAACTCAAAAGGCCCACCAACCAAGAGTAAGGCCCCCAGAGCTTCAAAAGTAGCACAATCAAAGACTGTTATTAAGAGAGCAAATCCAGTTGTAACCAAGCCAAATTTGGCAAATGCTAGTAGTACTGCTTCAACTGTACCAGCCTATTCTGGAAGTCAAATGCCTGGTAGTGTGACAACCCAGCAGCTTGCATCAACTAACAGCTCAAAACAGCAACCACCAACAACCATTACTTCTTTACAGGAACATTTAAATCTTGCAGTTTCAACCTCTTCATCACAGGCTCAGCAGCGTAATCACCATGTGACTGATGCTGCTGGCACCAAGGCTTTCCACATCACAACCAGCTCAGCACCCACAGCAGTGGGGAAATTCTCGGAATCAGATTCAAAGCAGAATCCTTTGGACAGGCCAGATAGAGTAGGTATTGGATCAGCAACAGGAAAGCCAGTGAAGTCAGTAAAAGCGTCATCTTCAGTGACAGAAGGGTCAGCATCAGTTGTGACTGCATCACTCAACACGACATCAGCCCAATCAACATCATATGGAACTTCATTGCGGATGTCTACTCCATCAACTCAGCCAGTAAGGACATTGGTTCACTCTGTGATCACGTCAGCAATTCACTCTTCTAAGCCACCATCTGTATCATTGCACCCCAAATCCTCCAATTCATCATCAGTAGCTAGGGCAAGCGTTGCACCATGTACAATTTCACAGTCAGTTATCAAATTTTCTCAGGATACGAAACCATCTCTATCATCAAATACTCAGAAATCTTCAACAGTCAATACTGCACCCCCAACTCTTATCAGAGATGCTGACTCAGGCAAGCCAAAAGTTATTGTTACTTCAGCCTGCAAGGTACGGCCACTCAAATCTTCCCAAGCAATTGAACATACTGCCTCTGTCATATCCATTGCTTCTGCTAGTACTACTAAGATTCCCAATAGTGCTACTGTATCAGCGGTGATCAGCTCGGCATTTTCTAACGGTAGTTCTTCTAAGAAACCGATAAGTGTACAGATTGTTGCTGCAACTTCAAATGTTGTGGCTTGTCTGTCAGCTGCTGCTGCTCTTTCTCAGGTACAGAGTATTGTCAAACCAACCAAGTCTTCAAGTGATACTTCGGTTGTCTCAACAATACTGAGAGTCATACCATCACTTGTGTCGAAGTCAGACACGGCAAAGGATCAAACATCCACCCTAGCTCCAGCTAAAAGTGCAGGTCAAACCGGAAGCGGACTGATAAAATCAATTTCTTCAGCCCAAAAAGTACCATCATCAAGAGCACCTATCTTGAAGGGACATGTCTCCAGTGTGCCATTTTCTACTGCTGTGAAAGTTGCTGTGGTGTCATCTAGTGGCTCAGAGAATCTTCAGGCAGCAAAAGTCTCAAAACTAAACCCAGAAGGTTCACTTTTGAAAACAGTAACAAGTTCATCCACTACAAGTCTTAACGTCAAACCTACTCACAAGGGGTCATCAACAGGAAAGCCACAGAGAGGAGCTCCTGTGTCCAAAACAAAATCTCAAAGGCTTTCTAACCTATCAGCTACAAGTGAAGATGAGTCTGAGGCAGCAAACAACGCACCGGTTGCATCTCGTACTCGTCCTTCCACTAGACGGATAACATCGTTGTCTGCACTTGGGCCTGGACCATTGAAGAAGGGAGGGAGAAACACACCAGTTACGTCACCTAAGGGAGCTAATGTTACATCACCTAAAGGGGCAGTATCATCTAAAGGAACTGTACCATCAAAAGGTCAGATACCATCACCGAATAGTACTAGAAGTTCAGTATCTCAGGCACCACTAACTATTCCTGGCATTGTGACTTCAAAAGCTGCTGGGAAAGCAAATGTGCAATCTGTAGCAAGTGGCGGTGGGAGATCTTCTAGTGTACCGGGAAAAATTGTGCCAACGATTGATAGTAAGGTGGAAAATGATCATGCAAAGAGGGAACAAGAATTGTCAACGACTCAAAGTGAACCCGTTTCAAGCACAGTAACACAAGCTCATTCAAAGTTGGAATCAACCGTTGCAGCCCTGGCTAAGTTGAATGAAAGTATTACAATACAGACGACCAGATCAGTAACATCGGTAATAGATCGACCTAAAAAGCAGAAACGAAGCCTCGCTAGTATTGTTACAGACCTTGCTTCAAAGGGTGCAAACCAAACTACTGTTCAGACAAAGGCTTCTTCATCTTCTACTGACAGTAAACTAGCACCTCTTACAAGCAGTTCTGATACGAGTAGTAGAGGTAGTAAGAGTTGTTCACAAAGTCCAGACACTAAAAGTCTCTCTCAGAACATAGAGAATGTCACACCAAACGAACTCGCACAGAAGGAGGACCCTTTGCAGGAGAAGGTAGCCACTAGTGTTAGTGATACTGTGGGGTCTACTGAAGTGTCACAGGATAGAGACACGACAACGAAATGTGGTACCGATCTGTTGGAGAGAAATCGGGAGACTGCTGCCCAGCCGCCCAGTGAATCGAAGCCATCGATCGATGCTGATCAGAAAGACAAGAAGACTATCGAACCGCTAGAGGTAAAGAGTGACTTATCAGAAAATAACATAGCAGACCAGTGTGGACAGGACTCTGCGCTTGTGCATGCAAGTCACAATGATACTGAACATAACTATTCGGAAAAAGCTTCGGCTGCTACCTCGAAGCAGAATAATACATGATACACAAATGTATGGTATCTTATTATTTTACATTATAGGTATTATAGACCTTAAGCAAGCTTTTAAATACTATTTCATATTGCATTATTGTATTGCCCTTTTGATATGGATCAAGGAAACATCTAGATAGCCCGTAATACGCAAAGACCTTTGAAATTAATATATACGCATAGATATGTAACGAGTTCCTTTTTGTACACGAATAGATTAATGGAGGTTTTCCACGTTCGTTGTTGTTCTTGTACACTTGGCTGGGGTGTAGGATTTCACTGGTGTTTCGAGTCACACAATGGCCTGCGTCAACGGTGGCTTATTTGATATCTTGACTATCTATGGGATTTGCGAGCCGTCAAAAGTGTCTGTAGGATTTTGCAAAACTTAGTCCATATTTTTTAGGATAGCCACAATGTTATCAAATTTGAACTCAAAACATCTCACGTAAACTCCTTATCGTGACATATTTCTCCTTAGTAGTCGGGTATGAATATACGAGCTGTTCTATACGTTTAGCTAGAGTCAATAGTATGACTATGAAGGAATACATTCATACGAATATGCAAGTATACACCAATGCCATCAATAGCAGGTCCTTTCTGGTATGTTAATATTGGTGACCTTCAAGGTTTGCCTTTCAACAGGCAGTTATAAGTTTTCATATGGTCCTAGCTAGGCGAGCATGTTGTGTAGTCATGTAGTGCTTTTAGTCAGTAAGACAGATCTATATTGAAAAAGTTACTTCTCTATGTGGTATCAAACCTATAAATTTGCGGGGTATGTCCAAGTATGCGTACTGACTGTAAGATGGCCGTAAATTGGTTGGTAATTGTCTTTTGACGTGATTCAGATTTGTTTTGAACTGTGCAATAGAGAAGTTTAATGTAGAATATCAAACGGCAAAACTCACTAAAGATATATTTTGGTTTAATGCTTGAAAGAGAAACCCATATCATCTATGTACGCACAGCTGAATTTTACTGTGTATTAGATTTTATTCGCACAGTTAAATATTTAAGCAACAATTCCAAGTAGCGTTGAATTTAACTTGCTTTAATGGCTTAATTTTTCAATCATCTTTAACGTTGGTGTGATCGTTTATATATTCATTCGTATCTAAGGTCAGAATTTGTCCATAGACAATAAATTAGCTGTGTTTTTATTATTTTTTGTAGTTGTATGGATATAATTGCATATGAGGTGATTAGTTGCTATTAGTGCTCATTGGCGGCTAGAAATACGATGTTTACCTTGATATACGATTTTTATTTGTCACAAAATGTCATCCTATTTATCTAGTTTGCCGGATATTTATTCACTCTACCAATATTTACTCATAATTGTCTAATACTTCTCTACTGGATTTGTAGAACTTTTGGCCAACGCATTCGACGGCCCTGCCTGCTTCAGTCACAATTTCTTTATCTGTTTAGCTAGCCTAAGTGGTTGTTATGTCGATGATCAATTTTCATCACTGACCGTGGCCCAATAATTACAGTTAACTAAATTTTTGACGATGTCTGTAAGGTTTATTCAAGTCTTTAGATTTGTCATTGCACTCTGTCCAGCAGATTCAACACAGGATCGCCCCGAGAGAATTTCGGCCACAGGAGTGTGACCAGTTTGGTTTGCCGACTGGAGGTACGCTTATAGACCACGAAAAAGTTTGCAGACTGTGGTAGTAATTGTGTATTGATTTGCCAACAGAACTTTTTTGCAAGTGGGGTGTCGCACCCACAACCCCCTAATGTAGGTACGACCGTAATTGGGTGTCTGTAATGATGTTGAGGCCCTGGGGAGGCACGCAAAATCAGCACCCTCTCTCTCTACCAGCGTGTGATTCCTCCTCTAAGAAATATGTCTCGCGAATTTTCACTCCCTTTACCCTCTTGAAAGATTCTACAGTGTTAGCTTGTATTGGATACTACTCAGTAACACGTTTCTTTGTGTAGCTAACAAGTACAGTATAACCCCGTACATATGAACCTACAACTTTGAAATAAGCCTGCTTGTGTTCTTATTTGGTGAGAGATACCTTGTAACCAAGGTGTAGGTTCTTAACAAAGGGATAGTTTAGCATTGAAATATTAAAGCCGCATAGATTCTGTGATCCTTTAATTTTAGGCAGATCTATTTGCTCTCAAGCCTAGCCATTTTCACACCAATCTGGTCCCTGCAGGCCTTGCCAATTACAGTTTTTGTAACGGTTTTGGAGCATCGCTAAAATTGGGTTGAATGGCACAAAGACAGGGTGTACTTCTCAGCGGATAGAAAACGAAGTCATTTATAAGAACCTAAGTAAAATGTCAGGCTGAATAGGTTCTAATTAATTGACATCAAAATATGCAATTTCAGGCTGCGGGTTCTTAATAAATTGAAGGTCCTCACATACGGTTTTTACTGTATATAAGAAGCATGAGGCTCAAATCAGGCAAAATTAAGAAACATGTAAAGAGGCGTCAATTTGCTTTTACACAGTGAGGCGTGGGTGCTTCGAACGAGGCTAAATGAATATGAGAGCCACGAAGCCAAAGTGAAGTGCTGGTATACTGGAAGGAGACAACTTAAAGCTGGTATTTTAGCAGCATGTTACATATTGTAGTATATAATATAATCTCTTTGTCTTTCTCAAATACACCGGCGTAAAACAGAGTTAGGATTTCTGTACGCCATTTTCTGTGGCGTGACCCCAGACTGCATATTTCCCGAAGCGCGATCCCCGGGCAGGAAGACCTGCAATATGTACTTATAATTGTACTATTTCTGTTTGTGTTTGTCATTTATTTATTTATATGGCTATACATACTTGGTAGCTGATAGGATTTTGTGTGTAAATAAGATTAATGAAATGAATTATTTGTATTGCGCGAGGAATATCACTTTGACCGCCTCCATCCAGGTACGCGCCTGTACTTAGGAAAAGCCCTATTTGCAGTGCTCTTATGACCCTGCATCAGATCAAATTCCTTGACGTCCACGAACGTTAGACGGGCCAGAATTTACTAACAGTCAGCTTCCCCACGCCAACTTCAAAGAATGCAGTCACGCTGTGACCCCCATCAATTCCAGATTGGAATTACAGTACAAGAATCGCGACAACAGATAAAGACATTTTAATTGTCTTTATAGATGTATTTTAATTTCGACAATTCCTTTCTAAATACGACATAATCAGTATACCTGTATATGTCGTATTTAGCAAGGAATTGTCGAAATTAAAATACATCTATTAAGACAATTAAAATGTCTTTATTTGTTGTCGCGATTCTTGTACTGAATTTCATCATCAAGCTGCGTTTTCCAACCACGAGATTGGAATAAGTATGGATCGGGACCATCCATTTATGTTGTCGTCAATATATGATCCATTTTTACCCCTCCCTCCCTCCCTTCCCACAATCGAGCAACGTCATGTAAACAAGCTCCCCCATTTCAAGCACTGAACAACAAAGAATTTTCTCTCGAATCCTTGAATCTCAACCCATCTTCTGGTTTTTCCACTCAAAAATTTCTTAATGAATGCACTCATTGCTAAGATGCACTGTCTTTTATGTGCAGGTAGATAGTTGCCAGGCCTGCATGCATGCAGTTACTGTACAATCAATGAACTACACTGTGATTTCTAGTAAGGGGGGACATTTAGTAATATTTGAAATTTGCCCAACTCCCTGGAGCTTATTGGAACCTCCTCTGCCTATTTCTTTTGGGAACCAGAGGATGAAAAACAAAAATGATGGTGTAGACAGAAACATTTTAATGGGTCTATTTGATGAGATTTCTAATGTTGCTAAGATGTTGTGGTTAGTATGTGTATTTTGCTGATGATACCCCTGTTTTCTTCTTATTTTACAACCAGTCTAGCATATTTCAGAAAATTCCAATCCTTCCTTTGATTATTACTGTTCAAAGTTCTTTCCACCCCCCCCCCCCCATTTATTAGATAGAGACCAAAGTGCACATGCATGTGTGCATAAATGGCAAATTACCCATAGGTTTATAGGATAGCTTGTGAGAAAAATTTTATTTGCTGTTTTGGCTGTGTTTTTTATATACCATCATTTTCTATGTTTTTTATATTTGTTGAAGTGAAGGAACTGTGAATCTAGAAGCAATGGAGAAGACAGCACGTCCTTCTATAAAAAGCAAAATTGAGAAACAAAATAAAAGCAGTGCCTGGGTGCGTAGATCAACAAGAGGGCCCAAAGACCTTATTGTAACTCTTGATGAATACTTGCAGTCAAATAGTGATGATGATAGTATTAGTAACAGTGAAAGCAAGTTTGTGGATAAATCAGAGGACAGAGAGAAAGTAAAAAACAATGGGGAGCATTCTTCATTGGATTGTACTTCTGTTATGAATACTAAAAGTGATTTTGAATATAGCAATGGACTATCCAATATCCTTAATACTGAGAGCCAACAAGAAACTGAGGTTGTGAATTTAGTTAGTGGTAAAAGGAAGAATGGAAGACCAAGAAAAGCTAGGCTAGTAGAAGATGGAGAAACTGATATTGCAGTTGATGTTGGTGCAAGCAAAAGGAAGCAAGGAAGGCCAAGAAAAGCCATCCTGGTTGAGGAAGAAGATGAAGATATTTATAACCTTTCTGAAATAGAAATGGTAGAACAAGAAGAGGCAAATGTTTATTTAAAAGATATAGACAAGAGGAAAAGAGGGAGGAAATGGAAATCTAGCCAGAATGAAGAAGACTTGAATGATTCTGCAGGTGGCGCAGAGAAGAAGAAGAGAAAACCAAGGAAAAATAGCCTAGGAGAAGAGGGATCCAGTGATGATAATTCCTTGCAGGTAATTTGGAATAGTTTTGCAGGAAATTTTTTCAGTATTGTATTTAATGTGTACTATACCCTATTATATGTAGTAACCAACTGCAAATATAACTTGCAGTTGCAGGAAGTTTTTTTATTACCTCAATGGAAACTTTTGAAATTTATTTTTGCTGCCAGGAAGACAAAATGCATGTCCTAGATGTTAGTTGCATTTACAGATAGAACTTATGCAATGCCTGGAGTATTATTGAATTAAGAGAGTATTTTGACAGGAACTGTTGGCTACATGGAAAGAGTTATTTGCATCAAAAGTATTCAAATGCATCAGCAGAGATTGCCCACAACACTTTGTCACATGGGTTGGCTTATTTGATCACATGAGTAAATGTGAATTTCCTGCAGTAGTGAACACAAGCATAACTTTGCTTTGTCATGTATGCAGCAAAGAGTTCACTTTGAAACCACAGTTTACAAAACATATGCGGCTTCAACACAGAGATGTGAGTCTCATAGCATTTACTCATGTTTTTATGATTCTTATTGCATTTACATAGCTACTGAATATATATGTAAAATATAGCTTTCATTTGTCACACTCAACAGAATTTGCAGACAATCATACTTGTGTGTATATTGCATGTGGAAACATGTGCCAATGCTGGGTTATTTATTTTGTTATATTTTGATATGTTAAGTTAGTGCATGTTTTGATGACTGGTACACTCAAAACTTTGGCTTGTATTTATTGTTGTGAAATGTATATAATTTTATATTTGATTTAGCAGCAAACTGTGTATGAGAATCTAGACAGATTTCTAGGTCTAAAGATGTTGCTTGTTGACTAACTCAAAATATAACTACTACAGTGCCCATCACTGCTGGAATAGGCACTAAATCATCAAAGTTCCCACTATGAAGGGCACTTAAAATACAATTTTGTATTTAAGGAGAAAAGGAAAGAACTACAACAAAAACATAAGGTTTGCTGTAACATTGATGTTGGGCAATGATAACTGTAAGTGGGAGCATTTCAAGTGTTTTTCAGGGGGGAGGGAAGGGAACACTAGTGCTAGACTCAATAGATTTGGAGTTTCTTCTTGCAGTCACATTCTTTCTAACTGAACACAGTTGTATCTTATATTCTTCAGGTGTATGACCTTGTTCATGGTTTAGAGTCTGGAAATACAATGCATTGTTTTAATTATACATGCTCTGCTGAAATACAAACATATGAGGATTGTGTTCAGCATGGTTCTCAATGTGGTAGTTTGGTCTATTGTGATAAATGTGATAAGTCATACAAGACGAGAGTTTACTTCAGTAGCCATTCATGTATTGGAGAAAGGGTAAGTTGTTGTCTACTGTAAGCCACACACTATTTATTTTTTGTCATTGTTAGAGGCCTCCTGCTATGGTCAGAACTCTATCACATAAATGAGATTATATTTGAGACAAAGTTTCTATTGATCAAGAGCTACCATTACCAGTGTTGGAATTAAGTTGTGATTGTTTTGCTGGCAGATGAGCCCCCCACTAGGACCTTACTTCTGATGAAGAAAAACTATATTTTATTCATGAAAACTACTATTGCTTACCAGATAAAGCATGCAAATTTCAGCTTATTTATTAACAGTTTGTTTCCTAATGCTTAGATCTAAATATGTCTCAATTTGAGTATTTTCATCTAAATTTCTTAAGTTTAGCATCTTAAATGGATATTAGTAACCTCCTTACTTTCCAACTCCTGGAACCCAAATCCTTGAGACTTCAGGAATTAAGGTTCAAAAGCCTTGAGGTTTGGCCACAAACCTCGAGAATTGTTACAAAGTCTCAAAAGCAAAGAATTATACATAAATATCCCACTCGAATGCCACCTTTTGATGACCTGTGCCTAGAATTAGTTGTGGTAGTTTATAGAGTATTTCTGTTTCACTTTCATTTTATGTTCTTTAGCCCCATCAGCTAGGACTGCTCTTCAGGGGACTGCAGCAAAAATTTTGCAATTGAAATAGACATCTAGTTTGCTATGTAATTACAATGAAAATAAGTCGCCTATTTATAAAGCTAAAATAAGATAGAAATAAATACATCAAAATCGATTTTTGCTTAAGGGTGCTTGCTTAATTTCTGGTTAAAGGCTGTTTTAGAGATGCGCAACACGATATGAAAATGATTTTTTGGGATTTGCTAACCATGGTCGCTGCCTCTCGTTCAATAACTTCGGCGATAGTTGACTGCTTTAACTTTTGAATCAGGACACCAGCAGCTGCCTCAATGCAACTGCTTGTCACAATTCTAGCAGCTCGATTTTGTAACTTTTACGATGTAGGCCGCCAGGTTCTCCACAGCTCCCCCCTCAAAGCAACAGTAGCGGAAATGCTGTTAGGAGAAACCTTAGCACACACGAGTTTAATTTGCTCTTCCTGAACAAGACGCTGGTCAAGTTGAACTCCCAAATATTTAGCTTCCTCAACAATCTCAATTTGTGTGTAATCAATAAGAAAAGAAAGGGCTGTCCTTTTTTATCAAAGATCTTTTTGGATTTGGCCGAGATCCTACTACCATTGCTCGAATTTTAATCACATTCAAAGACAGCTTATTTCCTTGAAGTCATCCCTTAGGAAGGTTCAAGTCTCTGTTAAGGTTTTTATTGAGATCAACCATGTTTTTGGAAGAATATGATAAGATAGTATTATTAGTATCTAGCATTAATATGACTACTGCATCGGAATGTCACTATCTGGGAATGCAAATGTCAATAGCGGGCTGGCCTTACCTCAAGCTGCAAGTGTAAGTTATGTTGAAACAAGAAATTGCTCATGATAGCTTCCACCCTAATACTTGTACGCTTCGGTGCATGGGGCTAAATAGTTGCAAAACGAAGGGTGAGGTTTTGCCAGGTCTTCAAATCTTACACTCACTTTGAGATAGAAACGACAATCGAACAGAAGGTTGATTTTGGGCTTTATTTGATCAATGTTTCTATTCATTGAGAGAAAGGTTGCGATTTTGAGACTAGACCTTGAGTTGGGATCTAAAATTTCGAGTCTCGCGGCGAAATCTCGAGAGTTGGAAGGTCTGAACCTCAAACCAAAATCCGAGTCCAATTCCAACTGGTTTCAGTAATCTGAAAACTTGAAATATAGTGACTTATTGCACTGGGAGTATGCTCAATTTGCGTTGAGCAGAAAGGGGGAATGTTCTTAGTTGCATTTAGTATCTGCTACTAGATGCTTTTGAGTTATTCACAGGGACGTTGGAGAGGGGGTGCGGAGCAAGTGCCCTTCATTCCTCTTCCTTAAGGAAGCAAGGGGGTTGAACTTACCCCTTTTTGAGCAAAAATAGCTTTGTAATTAGCATCAGTAGATAACACCAGCATGCCTATTTCGAAAGCAAGATACACAGAATCAACATTAAGAACCCACATGCAACAATTACATATTAGCAATCGATTTCTGTTCGAACTTTGGGTAGTTCTGAGTCCATAATGTTTTGTCATGTGGCCTTTCCTTGCTAGAATTTCGAGTGGTGGTTGTGACATACTGCAGAAGTTTTCTGATTTTCATTTGGAAACGAACTCTGTACATTGGTCTTGATCATGCCAAATAATTTTGTATGTCCCCCCTCGAATTAGCCCTCATCTCAAGTAAGCCCCCACCCATAAAATATCAAAAATAAATAGGCCCCCAGGGGGGCTAATTTGAGGATTTACGGTATTGTATTTGGTCTTCTTCGAACTATCGAGATTCTGGGCTCTCTTGATTCTGATAATGCTAAAAGGGCCATATGTTAGTAGGCTATTACTGGCTGGGCTGTGACCTTGTTTAGCTTTAGGGCAACATCAGTACTGGGCAGCGTGGATAATTTGTATTCGTCGAATTCGATGGATGTTGCCTAGCTGCATATTTCTTACAGGTTTTACGAGCATGATCATTTAGCGTCGGCATGCACTTTACTCGTTTCATTTCATACTTATCATAGATCATGGAATGGTTTCGATCAAGGCGTCTTTGATTTTTGAAAGTTTCTTATAATACGGAGAGATCAAAATCAACGAGGGTTTTATCTTCGTCGTTTAGCTTCTGCGTTTCCTAGCAAGGGAAATATTAAGTTTCAGTTTACAGAAATATTTTGAATTAGTCATGGATTATGTTACTGTTAATATTGTTTGTTCTAGTTTTCTAGTTTTAACTTCAATTTTCTGTGGAACATTCTCCATGATAACATTAAGCAAGAACCAACACTTGCCCGCTTTAAAAACAAAGTAAAAAGCTGGGCAGGTGACCAGTGCTTGTGCAAAATATGCCAGTAATTTAGTACTTGATACATGTTACTAGTCTTTCTTTCCTTTTTGTTTTCTATTGCATTTTATTGTTGCAATTAAATTTTTTTAGGTATTTATGTATGTAAGTTGGTCTAAATTAGTATGAAAATACTAGAAACAACAAACCAACGGTAGATAATGAATATATGAAATATGAAATATGAAAACTGCAGGGAGGAGATCCCCCATATACATTTTTGAATTTTTGCTGTAGGATTGAGGAGTGAGCAGTAATTTGAGCACCTTCATCGTTAAAATACATGTTAGTGTGGAATGGGAAAACTTTTGCGACTGCTCCGCAAGTGGAATGTTTGTCATTTTAAGTTGGTCAGATTCATTGCTAGATCCATCCGTGACATAACAGATGAGTTTATGGAGACTAATCAATTTGTTTTCTTTTGAAGGCAAAAGAAAGAAAAATACTGGTAGATGGTGAATATGTAACACCATCGAATGATATGGTCAAAAGGAAAGCAGCAAAAAGGTTTTGTTTTTTTTATTATTTTTGATAACTGTTTACAGTTGATAACTCATGTTCATAGGATGGGGTGCCACTGTCTGTTCAAACTTCATATCATGCATCATTTGATATCTAAATCGAAGTGAAATACGTCATCAAGGACCTTATTGACTGTGATTAGGTCATAAGGACACTGTGCTTTTTGTGTAGTCCATTTGCTCTTTAGGCAGTTTGGCAGTAGCCATATTTTCATAGGTAGATCTATCTATTATTGAGGATTTTGTTTTTACTGGGATGTTAGCACTTTATTTTTGTGAGTTGTTTGTGAAAAAGTAAGTCTTTGTACTAGAAAAAGCAGAGCGCATTGCAGCTTTGTATACCTCACAATTTCCGTCATGATTGCCCAGTTCATAAAGGCTATCTTGTTCTAGTGAAAACAAATAGAAGGTCACCTAGCCCCCGAGACTGATGACACTGGTGCCTTTTGTTTTGTCATTGTAGTAATGCAGCCAAAATTTGACTAAAGCAACTTATTTGGGTATAGAAGGCATTTAGAGCGAGACGTATGAATGGTGGAGGATATTAGACAAATTTACTGTTAATACTAGTTGTTAGGAAGACGCAATAGAGAAGCAAATCCTGCATATACTTTTATTCCATTTTCCACAGGAGAAGTGTACCAGCAGAAGAGATAACTGATACAGTGAGTATTAGTAAATTATGCACAATGGTACTGTATATGATCACTTAATGACTTTTATCTGATTGTTAATTTGTATTTAATCGTATCGATAGCATGCACCATATGAGGGATATATGTTTCCGTAGTGATAACCATGTACACTTTTTCTATTGGAGCAATTTTATAAGAACACGAGCCTCAAAATTGATTGGAAATTAAGAAAAAATTAATAACAAGGTTAGGCTGAAGCGCCATCGTAGAATGCATTTTTGGACAACGATGACATGAACTCTCATTTCCTGGGTAGCCTGAGGAGAATTGACAGTTTTTTTCATTCCTCCCCTTTGATTTCCGTGAATTAGTTGTCCTTGGCGATGCATCAAATGATGTCTTATATACTGTCTAATGTCTCAATTGCCTGTACCTAATAATAAAGAACAAATTAGGAACAATGTAGCCTAATTTGAAAAATTAATAACAGCTAGCCTGTACCTCAAATTTCACTGGTTCTTATAAAAAGAAAAGAGTGTAGTAGCGGTTAGGATGCTGTAGCCCTCTTTTCGTGAACAAATTGCTCCCAAGTTGGTACATCACCTGCGTTTACTGGCATAGGAGCACAATATCCCATCCAAAAATTTCTTTTGATTATCAGTGGCATACCAAAGTACTTTTAGTAGGAGGTATAGAAGAAGAAATTTATCGACAGGCTTGAGCAAGACACTGTCGTTATGCCGGCTTTTGCGAACAACCACAAAATTACCGACGGCTTCTGTAGGATGTGAAGGTTTGTTGGCCCCATACACCCTACTTCGGCACGCTCCCGGTTACTTTTTATATTTTTAATGGTAGAAACCCATGGCTGCTTCAATGATTTCGTTTCTTCCTTGGGTGGTTAGATTTTTACCACTGTTCCCAATAATGAAAATCATGTCCATTCGCTTGTGCTTCATTGAAAAGCGCTTGTCGATAAAATGTTAATCAATGTGCTATATAGGCACCACCAATCGTCGAATAGGATTCACAAAGAATTCAAACTACACCACTTAAGTATCATGTGTCTACTAGGGCGTTCCCGAAAGCAGGGGCGGTTGCCTGCGTCAAACCAAAATGCCTGGCATGTTGCTACCACGGTTAATACTGGGAGAAGTAGTAAGAGAACGAAAGACTTATTCTGATCATCTTCAACTACATTTGTCGGATTTTTCGTTTCTTCAATTTTAGTGGTATGACTAATAATGATTATAAGTGATCTGCTTGTTTGTGATGTGAGTTGTAGTTACAGATTGAACTGATACAATGTGTAGAATATCGTTGAATTAACAGAGCATTTTGACAGGAGCTGTTGGCTGCATGGAGAGGGTTATTTGCATCTAAAGTCTTCCAATGTATTAATAAAGAATGCGCACAGCAATTTGTCACCTGGGCTGGTTTATATGATCATATGAATAGATGTGAAGTATCTGGAGTAGTGAGCACAAATATAACTTTACTATGTCATGTATGCAGCAAAGAGTTTCCTTTGAAACCAGATTTTACGAAGCATATGCGGCTTCAGCACAGAGATGTGAGTTCCAATGCTTTAACTCATGTTTGTTTCGATTTCTGTTGTAATTAAATACTTGCTAGGTTGTTAGTAACTGGCTAGGTTGTTAGTAACTGGCCTCTTTCCTTCGTAACATTCGACAGAATTTGGGGAAAGACTAATAGGTGAACCCTATAGCATTGAAACCATACATGCCTTAGCTAACTTCATTGTGCTTTTGTAGCCTTGTGATCTAGTGACAGAAAACAATGACATAACCTAATTTGATATCGTTTTAGAGGATTCTAACCCTGTTTGTGCGTATATTACACATAGGAACATGCATGCTAATTATGGACTGTTAGTGACCGTGATGATTGATCCACTTTGCAGTTTGCTTTGATTTTTTCTTAGTTATGATTTTTTTATCCATTTCCAGTTTGGCTAGGTAAGAGTACGATATTTGTAGATTTGCACCGAAAGTCTTAACCTGAAGATCATGTTGTTGGCTATAGTCTCAGTATAAAACCAGAAAATTCGACTGTACTGAACACAGTTGTATCTTATATTCTTCAGGTGTATGACCTTGTTCATGGCTTAGAGTCTGGAGCTACAATGCACTGTTTTAATTATACATGCTCTGCTGAAGTACAAACATATGAGGATTGTGTTCAGCATGGTTCTCAATGTGGTAGTTTGGTCTATTGTGATAAATGTGATAAGTCATACAAGACGAGAGTTTACTTCAGTAGTCATTCATGCATTGGAGAAAAGGTAGGTTATTTATCAACTGAATACATTATGTAATAATGATACTATATCCCTTGTGGCAGGGGTTTTAGACTCTCAAGTTACTTGGCAACCCCAGAAGATCGAATGTGGATGAGTTAGTGCCGCATCAGGTATTCTACAAAAACTGTACCGAATACCGAATCTAAGACCAGCACCCTGGACTTCATCAGACTATACGTCAAATAGTCCCAAATATTAGATATTAAAGTGTAAATAGTATTTGGTGGCTATTCACGAATTTTGCGAGATTTTGAAAATTTGTGAAATTTGATTTTGGCGAAGATTATTAAAATGTGTTAAATTGCGAAATTCGTAAAATTTCATTCTCGCGAAAAGTATGTACATTGATATCTGCTTACAATAGGAGTTATCATTCCCGCGAAAGTTTATTCTCTCAGAATACCGTGACCCAGTAGCTTCGCAAAAACTAGGTCTCTGGAAGCTTAATTTTTTTCTGAACAATTTCTCCGCTATAATTAGTTCTCGCGAGAATTAATTCCTTTTATCTATTTGTCATACTGTCCTCCCCACCCCAAAATATCATGACACCACGAGTTTGAGACCCCTCCTTTATAGAAACCACAATTTTTTTCTTTGAAGGAAAAGGAAAGGCAAATACTAGTGGATGGTGAATATGTAGCACCATCGAATGATATGGCTAAAAGAAAAGCAGCAAAAAGGTTTTGATTTCTGTTTTTTATTATTTTTGATTGCTATTACCAGTTAAATTCCCATTGTGATGAGACAGGCTGTCACTGTCGAACCCAGCTTAATATGATACGTCAATTAACATATCTAAATCGAATTGAGGTGCATGATGCAGGGCATTATTGATTGCAAGTATAGGCATCAAGGTATAGTATTTTTCAGACGAGTCCTATTACTTATTGGGCAATTGAGCTGTAGCCATATCATCATAGGCAAAACTATGAATTATTTAGGATTTGGTTTAAACTGTCATGTTAGCATATTATTTCGTTAACTTTTTTTAAGTAGAAGTCTTATGGTTTGAAACTAATACACACATTGAAGTGTTATATCTTTCATAGTTTTCAGTAGGTTTGTTCAGCTCTTAGTAGCCGTGTGCTGGTTAGAGCAGATAGAAAATTAGTCAATCGTCAAGGATTTATTGATATTGTTTTAGAGTGTCAATGCCTGTTGTAAACTTATACTCGCCAATATTTTGCTGTTCTTTTAATGCGACAAAAATTTTGCTGCAACGTAATACTTCCTTGGAACAGTGTGACTTCTGATTGATAAAATTAGAGTTCCTGCGAAAGATACAGGAGATAGAATATTAACTAGCACACTAGTGCTGATTGAGACTTGTTTTAGAGTGATTGTGCTCGATGAAATGCTATCTAGCAGTCTAGAGTCACTTATCTTGTTCCTTTTGCCGTGTGAGAGGTTTGGCTTCAGATTTTATGAAGAATTTCAAACACTCTGTCTAAGTTAACAATCAGGACGACGACAAAAAATAAATCACTTTAATTGTAGACGTATCATATGACTATTCCAGTAGTTACATTTTAATAAATCCGGTATGACTAATCCAGTACAGTATGACAAATCCAGACGTTTCGACTCAGCCTTGAGTCATCCTCAGTAAAGAGAAGAGGGGAGAAGGAATATTACAGGGGAAGCACAATACGTGGATAAAAACCCACGTGATGTAAAATGCTGCTTCTCTGCCTCTACAGTTCTTTTCATTCTTCTGGGTATTTCTATTCAACTACTTACAATACTTTTTCCTACTGTTTTTCTTGCTGTTGCTTCCTTACAATACTTTTTCCTCCTGTTTTTCATTTGACTGTATTGGATTAGTCATACCGGATTTGTCAAAATGTAACTACTGTAATAGTCATAAGATACGTCTACAATTCAAATGATTTCTTTTTTGTCGTCCTGATTGTTAAGTTCATATCAAAGCTGCGATTTCCAGCTCACAGCTGTCTAAGTGAATTCATAGCAAAGCAATTTATATTTCATGAAGAATTTTTAATTCTTCGATCCTGTATATATGCTTTTGCTCCATTTTCCACAGAAGAAGTGTGCAGACAGAAGAGATAACTGATAATGTGAGTATAGTATTGAATTATGTGCAATAGGTCTATCTATGACCGGCCAGTAGCAGTAGTCAATAAAATTAGTCATTATCTCTAGCTAGGAATATTCTTAATATTTCATTTGGTTGTAGCATATGTAACCCATGAGTGACATCTGTGTCCTTCATAAAAACTTTGTAGTAGCGGTTGGGAAATTCGATGTTGTTGCCTAGTTTTATACAGTGGATGGCAATAAGAGAATGAGAGACAATCAAATCAGTTTTGAATATGCAATATAGTATAATACAATATAGAATATAATGGTGAAATGATGTGTGTTTTTTTTGATGTGATTTGTGTTTATGAACAGAGCATATATAATATCTGGAATAAAAAACGATTTCATTCTGTGGGCGAAGACGAAAAATTGCATATTTGCATATGTATCATGTCCAGTGGGGGAAAGGTCTTTCTGGCCTGTAGGCATCTCATCATGCCTGGTAGGCAAACTTTTTAAGTTCACTTCACTGGTAGAGTTGATATAAGCAATAAACCTAACTTGATAAAATGTTGAGTTCTAATTAGGATGATATTTTGGCAGGAACTGTTGGCTGAATGGAGAGGGCTATTTGCATCAAAAGTATTCAAATGCATCAATAAGGAATGTGCGCAGCATTTTGTCACGTGGGTTGGCTTATTTGATCACATGAATAAATGTGAATTTCCTGGAGTAGTGAGCGCAAGTGTTACTTTACTGTGTCATGTATGCAGCATGGAGTTCCCTCTCAAACCGAATTTTATGAAGCATATAAGGGTTCAGCACAGAGATGTGAGTTTCAAAGTTCTTATTCATGTTTTTTTTATTCCTATTTAGTTACATAGCTACTGGTTATTCGTGATTGCTATTTTCCCTCCTGGGCATTGCGTAGATGCCGGAGAAGATTGCTAGATTTGGTGAATAAGCTTGTGGTATTACAGAAATTCAATAATTTACGAAAAATTGAAGCACTATGTTGCTTTATGATAGCAGTTTTTGTGCGATGCTCGTAAGAGTATGCAAATGTCAGCTAATGACGTAGTGGTGAATGAAAGTATTAGTCAGATGCGAATGGATACATGAGAGGAAATGCAGCATGAGATACACTATTTCTTCTATCATGTGAGACTGGATCTGCATCTGGTTATTGTTTCTACTCACCTTTTGATCGTTACCTGACATTTCATTCTCTTGTGAAGGGTAGGGGAGCAAAGTTGTTTTACTATGCAACACAATTTTTCTGGGAATTAGGACCCACAGAATTTCACTGGACTTTCATTGTGGTTTTATAGTTTTTATCGTTCGTTGGTTAAGGAAAGAAAGATGAGCACGACCTTTCGATTTGGGTTTGCTAATTGTTGTCTTTTGCACACTATAATTTTAGTTAATGTAGAAATTATAGCTTTGATCTCTCCATTACTTGCGAGTGTTTAGTCAAATTAGCATTAGATGAAGCTATGTATATAAATATAATGCATACGGTCAATTAGTCACTTGGTCGTTTAATCAGTTGATCGGTCGGTTTGTCAGTCAATCGGTCAGTCGGTTGGTCAGCACTAATGCTGAATTATCGCTTGTGTTGTGTTTTATTATGAGAATGTATGTAGCTCATGCCATGAAGTTTGATCCACTTTTGAATCTGCTTTCTAGTGACTTTTTTTAAAAGTTATCAATTGTTTGTTGTAAATGCTTTGTTTGTGCAGTCACAATTGAAGATTTGCATAAAAATATCTACGTTTGAAGGGAAGTTTTTGAACTGAACACAGCTTTACCATATGTCGTTCAGGTGTATGACTTGGCCCATGGTTTAGAGTCAGGAAATACAACGTGCTGCTTTAAGTATACATGCTCTGCTGAAATGCAGACATATGAAGACTGTATTCAGCATGGCTCTCAGTGTGGTAGTTTGGTCTATTGTGATAAATGTGATAAATCATACAAGACCAGAGTTTACTTCAGTAATCATTCATGTGTTGGAGAAAAGGTAAATTATTATCAACTGTAAAGCACACTACTCAGTTGTTATTGTTATTGTTTTTTGTTGTTATTGTTTGAGGCCTCATATTTAAGTCAGAATTCCACCACTTACAGGGGATTGTACTCATAATAAGATTGCACATTCTGAAGATACGTTATGATCAACAATATGCGAATATGGATAGGAGGGCTTTTGTGACACTTTAGTAATATGTATATTTGTATATTATATATATATATATATATATATATATATATATATATATATATATATATATATATATATATATATAGTGTATAGATAGAAGTTGCTTTTCCTGCTTAACTAAAAGTTCCCAACACAGCAGTGGAGCAGAATACACATAAAGAGATTAAAGGAAACTAAAAATGCAACATACTGAGTTACGCGACCATCGGTTTCATGTGGCACAAATGATTGATATACATATATATATATATATATATATATATATATATATATATATATATATATATATATATATATATATATATATATATATATATAGGTTTCACTGAGTCCGTTGCTGACAGTTAATTTCAGGAATTTACACTATCATTAAGACAAGCAGTCATTTGCTTGTTTTAGCAAGCTTTCAAGGATAATGTGGACTTCATCTATCTTAGGCGCAGTCTCGCACTGAGACTTAAAATGAGTTGAACAAAATGACTGGATTTTAATAAGGAAAACGTTTATTCAAAATCAGACAAAGCATGAGAATTAAAATGGCTTGTGCCTTATAGTTCAAACTTTTATTTCAAACTTTACCACGTTCAATGCAACAAAAATGAAGAGAATAGATGTTAAGGCTATGTGGAATATTAGTGTGGAGTGGCAACTCTTCTTCGACTTCTGTCTGTGTTGATCAAACTTATTTCTGGATCCATCCATAGCATAACTAATGCACCTATCGAGTCCAATAAATTTATTATCTTTCCAAGGTCAAAGAATCAAAACTACCTAAGAAAGAAGAATTTTTGACACCATTGGGCGATATGGTTAAAAGAAGAGCTGCAAAAAGGTTCATTTCTAGCTATTTTTTACTTGCAATTTACAGTCAATTTTATAGTGATGCAATAGGTTGTTCTTGAACAGTCCTGTCTAGCCTGGTGTGCCAGTAGGAATCTAGATTAGAATGGTGTACTTTACGCAGGACCTATGGCGACTGAGGAAGTAAGGAAGTCAGGGTGATATGCTCTCTACAAGGGTCTTTAGGCTATATGGCAGTAACCCCATTGTCGTAGGCAGATCTATCAATTGTTGAAGATTTAGTTGCAATGCAATATTTGCGCTTTATCTCGTGTGAAATTAGAAGGCCTTTGGAAAGTATGGGCCCATTGAAGCTGTTGGTCTTCAACACTTTGCACTGAGGCTATTTTATGCTTAGATGTGCTGTGACAGATATTGTGGACGAAATATTAACTATGTGGGCCCGATTGAAACATTGTTGACATGATAGTGAATGACTTTTTCCTAGAGTGCATTTATTACTTGATGGCTCTGTGCAGCAGAGATTTCACTTGAGTGATCTTCGTTGTTGGTGTCTCATTGAAATATAGTGAATTTAGAGGGATACAATTTATGCTTTATGAAAAATTTCAAATTTTTTTTTTCAAAAATTTCAAGAGTTTCTTCCCATCATATGTTAGCTCTTTGCAAGATGCAGTAAGCACACACATACTATAGCTTTTTCCTTCAACTTTGCAACAATTCGCCCCTCATTTATTGACAATGTCAGATGGTCATAAGGAAGTCACTCGATGGTTTTTCATTTTTATCTTTAACTGCAAGTGAAGACAGGACATCGATTTATGCACCAATTGTAAAAAAAAATGGAGGCATAGGCTGGCGTATCAAGAGATTGAATTTTCTAAAATAATCTTTGGTATCTATCAGTTGGATATGATATATTACTTTTGAAAATGAAGCTGAATGGGAGAGTCAGATGATCACGTAGAAACATCGTTAAAAATGTGCATAGTAGTTGCCATAGTGCTTGCAGTTTATAGCAGCCCTAACCTGGCATCTAGTGTTGCACAGACTTTTATGTAGGAGCGTATGTAATTTTACTTTTTTACATAGGGCCTGGGGATAGCCACAGTCTGTCGCTCCCTAAGCTATCATCGTAGTGGTATTGTAAGGTAGCTGTGGATATTGTAATCAGTAACGTGTATTGTAATGATTTTCTATTGTATGAAAAAAGTTCTGGTAACATGTAGTGCATGTTATATTTGAGTTGTCCTGTATACATATATACAAATATGCTTCGCAGGGCCCTCGATGCAATTCACAGCAATGATTCAGATGAAATCCGTGGTTCATCTTCCAATCAGGTAATAAATCGTTTGAATAATATATCTTGAATATACATAATGCAGCAATAGCGTAACAGAATGGCTTTGGGCCCTTAGGAATATTCCATTGAGGGGCTTTTTCTATGTTAAATTTTTTCCCGAATCTAGACAAAATAACGAGTGAGGGCTTTTGTCAATAAGAAACAAAAAAACAATAAAAAGCCTTTGAACATGGGGTGGGTTTATGGGTTTATTAAATATGTTTTTACATCGATAAATACAAATGCCTGTCTCTTAAAAACTTCTGAAGGATCCCTTTGGGGCCTCAAGGTCTTGAGGGCCCTTAGGAGTTTCGCTACCCTCAGCTTGTTTCGGTTGCGGCACTATAATTAAAAACCAGTTATTCTTTTTAATGATTTGCGTTTTATAATCTTATATTTTTAATTTGATTTGTTCAGCAGTTGAGTATCGCGGCAAATAGCGTATTTATAAAATAACTGTGTTTGAGGGTGTCAAATTTCTATGACTTATCGAAGGATCAATTCTTTATGTCGTACACTTTAACTTTTAGTATCCCTTAGACTTTTTCAAATCACTCTCTTCAAGACTTAGACATTGATACAGTCAGACTCCGGTATAGTGCCCCCCCCCGTTATAACGCCCACCTCCTCTTCCGCCATCGGCCATCTATCCTGTGGAAGACACACAAGAAAACAGCCTGATAAGCCACCATTTTTGTGTCTTGATACATTGTGGCCCACAAAATTGTTGGCTTTGTGTACCCCTAGAGACGATGCACTTATCCAGATGAAGCGTTTAACAGTCACCCTCTGATCCTTTTTCATCAACAGACATTCCTCTGATTGGCTGAAGAGTGATTTTTTTCATCATGGGTATTATTTGATCTTGAGGGGAAAACATATGTGTACCAAACATATTTACCACTTGTGCCTTTGACTTTCATTGATTGTGTTGTCATGTTGTATCCTGATGTTTCTGATGTTTTACCAGCATTTTTTTATATCACAAGTTTCCCAGTGCCATACTTCTGTAGCAAAATCTCAGTGTTTTTGTTTAAGAATTGCTTCGGTTTACATCAAACTAGGCCCAGAATGATGCAGTTAAATAAATTTATGATACCCTCAATATAATGCCACCTCACTTTACCGCCAGAATTTCCCAGGAACATTCGATTGCGTTATAATAGGGTTTGACTATTTTGACATTCTACTTATTTCCTGCGCCCCTGGGACTCCCGTTGTCTACTTGAATGACTATAGCTTAGTAAAGGTCATTCAGTCGAATTTGACAGAGTGTTAGCTTTGCTTGATCTTTTTGGGCATAAAAGTGCATTACAATGAATTATAAGCAATCAAGTTTCATATCCTGAAACCTATAAAGCTAGCAGTATCTCTTCTTGGAACATCTATGTTCAGATTTTATCTATCTCTACAGTTGAAAAGGGACAATGATTTCGAAGCGTATTCAGATTCAAATGAGGATTCTGCAGAGTATGAGGATGATGATGATGATGATGATGATGATGATGATGGTGATGAAAATGAGGGTTCTAATGATGGTGATGGTCACGATGAGATTTCCGATCAAGATGGAACAGAGTGTGAATCCAGATCTGAAGCAAGGCAGCATCTTATAGCAAACTTTACGAGTGTATTAAGGAATCCGAATTCAGTCAGGAACAAGAAGATCGTGCCATTTAAAAGGAATGAAAAATGGCTTATGAAATGGTATGATCCTATATTCTTATTGTTTATTGTTTTTTTTCTATCATCGTTAGAAGATTAAACACAAAACATACAACCTGTATTACATTTGGCTGTCCCAACCAACCCTGGAAAGGACACTTGGTCATCTAGTCCCCACCTTGGATGAGACTTACAATTTTAACACCTTACTTTACATAAAAGAAATATACACAGAAAATATCTGAGATAGCTTGGCGCCAAATAATATAAGACAAGCAACTATATTAAACTATATTGTTTATTTGGTGAACATGGCGTTTTTATTCTTACCAGCAATTCACTAATAGTACTGAGTGAGCATGATTTTGCAACCTTGTGCAAGAAGTGGATTCCCTTTGCTCATTTAATTGTGTTTTACTAGCGTTTAACTTATTACCGGGCACAAATCTTGATTGACTGTTAGCGGTATCCTGATTTTAGTAATCATCTGATTAATTGACCAATCATATTTGGATTGTGCACTTTACTATTCAGTTAAATACACCCCTGTTTACGTTCGATTTGATGCACAGTTCGTATAAGTACTCTTTAAACAGTGAGCTCAACATGTGGATACCTTAAATCATTGCACAACTTCAAACACAGGTCAGCTATGTTACATTGAGATGCCAGGGTCGTACCTCTATACAGCAACATTTCTTCATAGAGTGCATAGTATTTTTTGTATGGGTTTCCTCTGTGTAAATCCTTTGTGGTAATCCTCTACTGAAATACCATTTTCTTTTTGTGGGTGATAAAGCCACTCATCTCTCTACTTCTAAATGTACTGTGCAGCGTTCTGCCTACATCTGACATGCTAAAGTCATATCCCTTAGACCAATGTGCACCGTATCTTCCTTTTCTGTACTATATGAATGCATTCATCCTCCTTTTGGGAGTTTTATGCTCTCAATACATTTTTGACAAATATTTTTATTACATCCTTGTTAGCAGTGAGTCTAGAAAAAGATAGATTAAGTTCAAATACTAGTTTCTTGAACTTCAGTGTTTCCATAACATTTATTTTATATGTACATTGTTAGGCTCGCCGCTCATGTACACATTAGTACCTTCGTGTGTATGTTGATTGCCCAGTTATGCTTTGTATACTTTAAATTACCTCATGAGTTGTTGTACCAATTATTTTCTGCATACCTATGAGATGATTGTAAATTCTATGTACACTTTGGTCATTTTTGCATAGCTTCGATGTTCACGCGTTTAATTTAGCCTGCCTTTATTGCTATTACCTTCATGGAAATTTTCTGTCATACGTACTTTGATTCAATTCAATTCACTTCAAAAATGCAGCTCATTCAACTATAATTCAATTTAAAGGTATGAAAGGAACCAATCCTCTTATGTTTTCCCTGAATGGACGTTATCAAAAGATGATATTCAATTCCTTTCGGAAAGGTTTGTAATTTTGCTAACTCATTCAATTCTTGCTATTCATTTTGCTAATCCTTGAGTTTCCCAGTGTCATGAAAAGTCAACAGGAGAGCCCTTTTGGTGCTAGAGAGAAAATTAGACATTTTTCTATCTTGGTTGGGTTTATACTTCAAAATTATTCTTTGATGCGTGTGGGACCGGTATCAACCTGTCTTTATTGGTTTGACTTCACTATCATTTGCCACTAGCTTCTTTACAATTGAATTAATTTGACCAAATACTTTTGGCTGTCTAATATCAATGTAACAATTGTTATGAATCAAAAAGTTTTTGATATATTGTTTTGGACATGGTGGTGCAACTAGGGAGCAAATGAAGAAAGTGTCTCTTTTGAGAGGATATGTCCCAAAGGTAGGTAGGTTGGTAGATAAGTGAGTAAATAAGCACTTAGCAGAAGGTATGCTATTCTTTGGAGGTCCACCTTGGCAATTTGGTATTATTTGCCATCCCATTGTCCATGGAACTTATTTATCAGCAGGCTTACTTATAGCATTGTTGGACCTGGCCTTCCCACCATCCATTCATTGCTAGGTTAATTTCCATAGTATGACTGATAGTCTTTCCGGAGATTTCGTCAAAAATATTTATGAATAGTCTTCAAATGTTCGAAAGTATTGATTTTAGTGACTTAATGTTGTATATCATTTATGGTGGTATGAAAAGGAATAAGATTTTGTTGTACAGGAATATCTGTCTATATGTCATACCCAGGCCTTCCTGGCGAAGGCGTGCAATCGCGCTTCCACGCAGTGGTACACACCTCATGAACATGGTGCAGTAGGCGTGCTTTTCTCACACATACCGCACCTTCTATCTCTTCACATCAAAATGCAAAATGCATAGAGTGACAAATGACTAGTCGATAGTTACCCCCTGTATGTAGATGCAACATAAGAAAGTAATTTTATTGACAAAGCCAGGGTTGCAGTACTCCTTGAGGGCATGGTTATACCTAAGTTAATTCATTTAACTGAAGAGCAGCATTAGCCTCGCCACTTGAAAAATTTCCTGTATTTCTGATAGACATTTTTATCTTGATGGACTTACAGAATCTCGTTTATGGCTGTATTCCAGGTTGATTCTCTTCATTTCAGAACTATGGAATCATTTTGTAGCAGTTCCTTTGTTATCAGCAACCTCTTTTCCATTGTAGAGAAGCAGCTGACTACTTTCCACCATACAGAATCTCGCCTCTTTTCAATGTCATCTATGAAACAAAAACTCAGCATGCACTCAAAACTGATTTCAAACAGCTGAAAATATTTGAAGTCTCACACTTAGAAGGTGACTCTTTCCGTAGTTTGTTCTTAACACTTGTTAGTCAATTTTTCTGTTTATTGCATTCAAATCGTTGATGGTTTCTTGCTTAGAGAGAAAGAGTGTTTTACTTATCGTTCGTTGGTCCTAGTGCAGGTCCTCTTATTTGTGAACTCTATTGTATTATTGATATACAAACCTGATGCTGGCTCTGTTTCTACCCGGGCCTGGCACTTTTCAATAATGATTTACACTGCATATTTTGTCATGTTACTGTTTATTGCAGGATTCAGAGAACTTCTCTATAATATTCATTATATTATGAGACGTTTAGCGAGTGGTCGAATAGTTGAAGCGCATAATCACCATGCCGAAAAGTGGTGACTATAGCCACGTTTTGAGCCAGGCTTGGCTTGAAACTTGGCCAGGAGCGTTCATTTTTTTGATACAGTAATGGGTGTCTAGTTGGCATTGATCTGGTGGAACTACTAGATTCTATAGTATTGAATAATCTGTTGATGATAGGGTCATCAATTACAACAATGTTCGTTGGTGGGTCTGTCGCTGCTATTGAATGGTGCCCATGCAAAGGTACTTTTGAATCAATTCTATTTGAAGATCAGTGGCGTAACGGGATGGCATGGGCCCTTAGGAACATTTTTAGGTGCGTTTTTAAACTTGAGATCTTGTTCCAAATCTAAACAGAATAGCCAGTAAGGACTTTTATCAATATGGGAGAAAATAATCAATAAGTAGCCTGTGAACAGGGGGTTATCGGCTTATTTAATGCCTTTTTCATCAGTGAATGGAAAATTTCTCCTTTGAAAACATCTGAGGGACCTTTTGGGGCCTCAAATGCTTGGGTTTTTAGGGTTTGCATTAAAGTCAACTTATATTGGTTACGCCACTGATGAAGATATATGTCTATCACATTGAACACCTTGATATTTGCGTTTACCTTTAAGAATCATGCACCATTGTTGGTATTTTAGTCGTTTCTGTGAAATGGCTTTTTTAGTAGATGCTGTTTTCTGCATAGCTATTATTATCACACAAAATAGATTAGTCCATTGAATCCATCAGTATATGGATATATTTCATGAAAAGTACCAGGAGACCTTCCAAATAGTTAATCAAGGTTTTGCAGAAATATCTGGCTTTGGTTCCTCTAAAGCTTACATAGTATTTTTCTGAAGCCATGTTCCATAAAAATTTGATTTGGAAATTTTTGGTGTCTGGTCGAACTTCGGCAGTGTTTGCATGCGAGATTTCCAATCTTCCTGTAGGGTCTGTCATTTACTTTGAAGTTTTCATTCAGTTGCGGCAAGCTTTACTCTTGAAGCAATTTTTCGCAATCTTTTACCTGAAGTCCGAATCTGCTGTCAATCAAGTGTGTCTCAATTGATTTCTAGGAACTTGTGATCAATTTTTGGCTGTTTCTACAATTGGCAGTTTTGCTCAGGTATGGATGATCCCGTGATAATGCAATTTTTCAACAATTTCTATCAGATATTTTGTTGGTAAGCGCTTGTGTTCACTGTTTCTTTTCTCTTCAATAGCAACCTCACAGTATACACTCTTACAACTCTTAGTAGATAAACAGTATAGACACTTTTTTCATATAATCTACAAGGAAACATTTCTACTATTTTATTCTGAGGTGTAGAAAGTGTTAAGGTGATGCTTGCATTGCAACTCTTCCCTTCCATAACAGAGCCCTTTTGGCTATTGGGAAATAATCATGTGATATTCCAGATGTTCTATATTATACTGAAGAGTCTTTTATTCGTTGAAGTGTGATTGCAAGATCATAGCCTTCATCCTCAATCCCACTAAATTATCATTTAGTCAGACCTTTTCAGGTACACCTACTGCAAACAAGGTTTGGGAGTGTTTTTATGTCCTCATAAAGTTACAATCAAACGGACATATACATACATTACAAACTACAAAACAATACCATAAGGAGCATGGCAATACATAGCAGCCCTATCGCAATTTAAACTCAAAATTGGAATTAAGATAAATAAAAATTAAGATAAAATGAACTTTATCAACGACATTCAGATGCCGTGTTCACTCTAATGGGCAACCGTAAGCGCTGTATTTAAAATCATTTTTTGAATATCGGTCGCTCATTAGTTTTGGAGTTGGTAGCAGATGACGTGTCCCACATCAGAATAGCATCACAACATACTTTAGACAAAGAAACTTAGAAAGACCCTCATTGTTTGGCTAAAATTAACACGAATTTTCTCCTCCTGAAAGCTTTGATTTTTATTGATTATCATTTGATTATCATACTGCAGTTTACGAAACAACATAGGTCGCCTTCATGAGAGAGGGGGCATTTTAAAGACAATTGTACTGCAGTTCTATCTTTCAGCATTCATTGCTTTATTGTTCGTTGAACTATGCTTGTGTTTTTATCCTTGATATATTGATCTGTCAAGCATTAAATAATAAATGCCTATCATTAAAGATTGCAAAGCGCAGCAAGAAGAGAGACATGATTCAAGTTTGGAGAGTCCCAAATCAAGCTAGTCCTTGGTAATTATCCTGTGCATCCTATCCGCCTTAACCTCAACTCATTTTACCTCATTCTAAGACTTCAAAGTCTTCTTTATGTTCTCGTCCAAGCCCCTCTCCCGTTGTTCACTTCCTGACATTTTATGCCATCCTTTTTTCAAGATGTCATTTAGCTCTAGGAGATACCCCCTATATAGCAGTGAATACTTTGCCATTAAATGCTTTTTAATTCGCATTTCTCATTCTTTATTCACTGATAGCGCATTTACATAAGTTCGCCTCGTTATTCACTAACTTTGTTTCATCAACTTCGCTGCTTGCATGTATGTTGTTGCTAATTTTACCATTTTCCTTTGTCCAAGTAAAACAGTAACACTATCAATGACAATTGCTGTGGAATCAGGCCCAGTTTTCTGCATGAAATGGTGCCCTTCTCCATACGTTAAAGTAAGTATCATTTGATTTTCCGATGCACACTTTGCAAGTGTTTTTGAACTCCAATCATCTTTCCGTGATTCCTCACTCTTCTTCCCGCGATTCCTGGCGATTCCTGACGATTTCTGACGATTCCTAGCATTCGTTTTTTTGCAAATTATGAACTTTTTTAAACGTAGACTGATTCTCTGTTTACAATAGTCGCTGCATCTTCACATTCCTCCTTCTTTCCTCCTTTAGGAGATTGCTCCTGGTGAAATCAAGAGACTTGGAATTTTGGCAATATCATGTAGTGATGGATGTATTCGGATTATAAGGTTTTCCTGTTCGTAGTTTTTTATACGCTAAATAGTTTTGAAGCTTATTGTCTTTGTTTCTTTATGTTTTTTATCACATAAATCTCTTTATATCATTCTTGATTGTCATTTTTTCTGCCTGCAGTGTCCCTCATCCATCTAGCCTTGAAACTGAAACCAAAGAGAACAAAGCACAAAATGAGAGAAGTAAGTGCTTTTTCTGTAATTATATGTGAAAGTTCATACGCTGGGTTGTTGTTTCCCTTTGATTTCGTTTGCTTGCCACGACTTAGCTAAAAGTGTGGAAATATGTAGCCTTGAATGAAGAAACATGCAGCCTTAAATGAATGCCAGAACTACGCCCTTTGCCAGCCTACAGTTGACTGATGGAAGCAGTATTAATGACAATCTGCTTGGTTCCTTTTATAAGAGTGTTACTAATATTATGCTTATCTAGTTGCAGTTAAAACTAAAACAGTTTTGATCTTGGCACCGAGTCGGAAGAGTCTAAAAGAAGATGAAAATTCAAATGAAGTTGCGTGTTTTGAATGGCAACCAAGCAACGAGCATGAAATGATCGCTGCCGGCTACTCAGATGGTAGAATTTATTTAATTTGGATCATTGAAGTAGATTAACTATATTTGGCTATTTATGTCTAAGTTTCATGAAAATCCTTAGTAAATGTCCTTGAAATATGCTATATAAAGAAATTGTTGTCAGCGACCAGCAAAATAAACTGGAAATTTAGTTCTGCAGTTTTGATGCCATGTATCGAAGCTCCAAAGACTCAGAGTGTACATCGTTGTTGTTGTTGGTATATCACTGTTACGATATGTCTCATGTGCTTGTGTGGTGTGGTTGCCATTGTCTGTTCAGTGACGTTTATGCGTAGTATTTGTGCATTTTATTTGCTATGTATTCCCAGGGGCGTTGTGCATGCGTGATGTGGCAACATGTTCATTTTTTTATTTAAAAAAATTTATTTTTAAATTGACAAACGTTATATTGAGTAGGGGTTTTTTGAAGAGTTGATGTTGAGATTGAGGTGTGTAGTAATTCGAGTAGTCGACAAACAACATCTAGAGTCGTCGTTTCGTACGTTGAAAAATGAGATCTTAGCAAAAGAAATGTTAGCAAGGAACCTGTTTGTTACAATAACGAACTTTCGTTAAGTTTCTTGAACTTGTTTTTTGACTTAAGCTACACTTCTCAAGCACCAGAAATTGCAATCACTGCCAAAAGTCGTAGATCACCTACATTACCTTTTGACTAATGGAGCAAAAGTCCATGACAGTGGACTTTTGACAGTGACTGTATATCATTCAGAAGAAAACCACTATTTCCCATTAGTGTTGAGTGTTGCATAAATTTTGTTGTCGTAGTAAAGATTGGGGTAATCGTAAATAATGCTCATGTTAAATTGTTTTCAATTGTTTTTACTGTTTTTCCTTTCACTCTTAGGTTTTTATGTATGTTCAGATTTCATATTACGTACTACTCCAATATGCCTCTAACTGCCTTACTTAGCTAGGTGTGCCTGAAAAATCATGGAAGTTTATTTCATTTTTCAAGTTAGGCCACTTTTTCTGTTCTGTACTTTTACAACTTTATTGTTTAGGCTAATAAAAAGTTGAAGAATGGGGCATTATGGAGATTCGCTTACCATTTAAACTGTTCATTGTCGTTCTTCTCTTTTAGGTACAATATGTATTTGGAAATTGAAAACCGAATCTCCCTTGCTTCGTTTCTTAAATGAGAATGAGTGTTGTGATGGTAATAGTTTGATTTGAGCATTGTTCAATGTTTGAAATTTTCTGCAATTTAAGCTCTGGTTTGCTTGTTCGATATTCCAAATGGCAGCATAAATGAGACCACTTCAGTAGTTGTTTTTATTTTTCATCCTAGTTCTGCTTCCATTTTCAAGAATTAATGCACATTTACACTGCGTCAATTCGTTAAGTTGGTGCCCAACTGATACCAATTTCATTGTATCAGGTAATTCATTGTTTTCATTATTGCCAATTGACCTTACCGAGATAAGCAATGTAGTTTCATAGCATTTTTTTGCCATTGAGACATTGTAATTAGTTGATTTAATTATTATTGTTGGAATGATGTTTGATTGAAGCCTGCTCTATGGCAGTTTGCTACTCAACACAACGTAGAAAATGGAACATTGGTAGAGTGATTATTTGAGAGGAGTAATGATATCAAAAGAACAGTTAAACTGTGGTTAATTCATTGTTTATAATAGATAGAAAGAGTAATAAAATTTTTGTAATGTAACATGAAACAGTAGAATAGAGGTGCAGTACAAATGGGATGAACAGATGAAAAAAGATTTTGGAATTGTGATAGTAGAAACATGCGTACACGCACAAACGCCCGCATGCACACGTTTTTTCTTGATTCATTATCTTAGAAATTTCTGAGTGTAGCTTTCCAGTGCGTATAAATTTAAGTATAGATATATCGCTGCAGAGTGTTGATTGTACATCCCTAACGCTTCCTTGTCATAGGATCGGGTTTTAGGGTTGGTGGGTATGCACAACTGACTATGCGTAGCAATGCCGAGATTGTATTCTCGTGTTCCCAGACCGTATCTCCAAACAACAGTTGAAACTCACAATGGCTTTATGTGGTTGAGCGCTCTGTAATTGTTGTCGAATGTTTTATATTCAACTACGTAATTAATGATACATCCACTAGGGGTGCTTACTGCTCTGACAATTTAAGCACTCATGTTTTGTATACTATTTCTAATCGGATGATTTATTTCGTAGTCTTCCTACTTGAGTCGATTTTAGTTCAATTGCTTGCCTTCTAGTGGGTTTTGAAAAAAGTCTGAAAATATTCGATATTCGTGAAAAGGAATCGCCTCCACTAATTTCTTTAAAGAGAAGTAAGTAACTTTATATTTTCCACTCATTCATAGCGTTATAATTGCATAATGCTATCATATTTTGCTAAAAGTATGGTGCTCACTGAAGATGAAGCAAACTCCTCACAGCACATTAATGAAGCATATTAAAACTTATTCTAGAGACATAACTAGGGTTGTAATTTTGGCAGTTTGTTGCCTGCAATGTTAGTCGTCACGGCTGACAATATGGTCTGCTTGGAATTTTCTGCTTATGCACTGGGAAGAAGACCTGTTTTTCAATGGAAGATGCTGTCATAGTGTTCATATTTTTCTACAACTCAACACAGTAAAATCCTTTGATTACAGAATCAAATACTGCCTCTGTCAGTCTCAAATTTTCAGATTGTATCATCAACCTGCAAAGAACTATTGTCAGAAAAATATTTTATTTACTTCCTTTGTAACTGTATTGTTTGGTTCATTTCGTGAAGCCGGTCGCAGATGATTTCGGTGAATTGCAAGATTGATTCCAAAGATTCTGATACTTTATTGAGTTCCGCAGATTAATTCTGTTTACTTACCGTAGAAGTATACGGTTATTTATTTCTAGGTGATTTAAGTCGTTCATAGTGTGTTGAATGGTGATGTAGATGAAATCATTTTTCACTAACCTCCTTAGGGATCCAGTTGCATATCCAACTGTTTCGACTACCAGAATTTAGTTTAATTATTAGTGTATAATATGAAAGTTGTATTTACACTACACTAGTGGGACAAAAGTATTGCAACACCCTGCCAAATTGGCGGCTTTCTACGGGCCAACGGCCTAATCTTTGAAATTTACATAACAAAATTGTCATAACGTAGGGACTTCTTCCATCTTAACTTAGGTTGGAAAATTTCAAAGATTAGACCGTTGGCCAGTAGAAAGTCGCCATTTTAGCCTAGTGTTGCTGTGCTTTTGTCCCACTAGTGTATGCAGTTGTTCTTCAATTATCAAATGCCAATGAATGTTCCAATCGTGTCCTACCATTACATCTATGGAAATGCTGAGTAACTTCTAATCATGTCATTTTCCACCTTCTAGCTCCCATTCACTAGTATTTTTTTTATCTAGATATGTTTGAACAATGTGTTGTCTTATTGAGAGTTTGTGGAATCAGTGCCGTTGAGGATGAACTGTCAAATAGCCTCCCGGTGGGATCGAGATTTCTCGATCTTATTTACCATACGTTGGCCCAACTGCCGTATAGCTTCAGTGACCATAATACATCACATACCTCTGCTTGTCTGGTAAATATGCCTTGCTTTCACCTTGTTTGTTGCCAAGCATGAAAAGTATAACTTGCCTTTTGCAAAGCGAAAGATTGTTGTGCATAAATGCAAACGCATGAAAAATGAATATACATAAACTTGATAATCCTTAACTCCATATATTTCCTAAATACAATGTATTTCCCTTTGCTGCATCTTTTTGTACACTTTTGTAAACTTTTACTCGAATTGTTTTTAAAACATGGAATTTATTGCTAGTAACAGTTCTTTGTTCTTAAATAAGAGCTCGTTAATTCAACTGTACAGAATGGCTGCTTTCATGTTATTTGCCATTGCTATCCACTGACAATTTTTGCTTTTGATCTTTATGGTTAGATTCTGTGGTGCTTGCACAATCAATATACTATCTTATATAGAGCTTTTTCAAATTGAGAGAATTTTACACTTTTTCAGACAATATTTTCCCTTGTTTATTATTCTTTTAGGAACTGAGCTTTATGGTGAAATTTCTTTCTCATCTTTTCGTCTTTACATTGTGTCATATTGTCACACCAGCAGACTTAAATCAAAAATACCACTGACTTTTTGCTAATTATCCCGCGAAAGTTTTGACTTTACCCTATCATTTACACTCTACAACATGTATTTTTAATCACAGGGTATTGGAAATAGCGAATGGATGAACGCCATTGCCACATCTTGTTGTGCAGGAGAAGTGCTGTTCAGAGCTTTATCCCATAAATCGCGAGCGAGTGTTGCCCATGGTGGGAATTCCTGTCGCCTTGTAAGTATAATTTGTTTTTGGAATTAGGAAATATTTGTCTTGAAATGCAGTTCTTTCTTGGTTGCTTTATGGACTGTACACTTGTGACATACACACAAAAGGGATGGAAATTTGACCTCCCTCCTCTCAATACCCACAAAAGCTCAGTTATGTCAACTGTAAGATCTCAAACTTTGTGAACGTCCAATTCTTTTTGACAATCTCCTTCATCTGCCCAAAATTCGAATGGCATGAAAATAAACTTAAATGATAGCTGCAGAAAACCTCGCCCAGAAGAGCACAATTTACAAGTCATCCTTTGGGTGGAATTTCTACATGGCAGGAATCTGTTACAGGCACAAGCATTTAGGTACTTTGTCTTGAAAAGATTTGGCATGGAACAGAAGACAGAAACACTACTGTGAACAAATGTCAGATGATGGCATGTCAGTGAAAGTATCGATTTACTGGTTGATTCCCAAGCTATCAGCCTCATCGTCCGTATCGTCACTTTTATTTCCCATGAATGGATTTTGTGGTGCTTGAATGAGCATAACAGAAATATTGAGAACATATGGCTCCAACCTCGCTGTATGTAATCTCCTCTAGACCGTGCAACTCTCGTCTTTTCATGGCCTTCCGTAGTTTTTAGTCTTATTCAGCATACTCAATTGATTCATCTATAAATATTCTGCAGCCTTTTCCTTTTAAACATCTGCCTCTATCCTGAGAAAATACCCAAATCAATGCAATTGGAACTTTCAACAATTACATGCTTATGGTGTAAGCAGTCCTGTCTTAACAGCAGGTCCAGTGCACATTACGATAGAGCTGCGATGGCTCCCCCGTTCAGATTGGTAAAGAGAGGAGCAGTGCGAGCAAATCATTTACGCTTGACCAACAATTTGAAAGCGTGACCCAATAGCTTTCTTGGTATGGCGCTGGATGTCAAAGTCTAGGGTTACGAGTTCGAATCTCGCTCGGATCAGTTATTTTCTCGCATTCTTTTTAAAATGATATCTCCCATTACAGCCACATCGATGTACTGAGAATTCTCTCTCACCTTCTCATTCCATCTCTCCTTTTCTCCCATTTGACTATTCCTAGTAATAAGCTCACGATTTTGACTCATTACCAGACATCTTCGTAAAAGCATTATTTTTATCATTACCAAATCTCTTGATTAACACGTGATCATAACCTATTGCCAGACCTCTTCATATTTTTCGTACTCTATTCGTTCTGTTATATCAGAATTCAATAGAACCCTTTTTGTTATATCTCAGCCCGTTTATCGCACTGAAGTATCGGATGTGACAGCTAATGAGGAAGGTAGAATTGAAATTGACAGTTCAGTTAAAGAAGCTATAAATCTGTCCACGAGTCAAAAACCTACAAGAAATGACACAGTTAAAGACGATATCAGAAGAAGAGCACAGCAGCTACCCATGAAAATATTCAAGCATAAGTTCACATTTAAAGACAGCAACTTCGTAAGTATCATTGTTATTCAGACCTTTAGGCTTATTTGCTGTCATATTTCAGTGTCTATCTCACATCTGTTACCTCATTAAAAATTTTATTATACTGTATTGTTGAAAACTGTTTTGTTCTCAAGGTTGTTAATCGGTGCTGTATGATATATGGATTTGTACACCATCTGCTTTTTGGTCGTTTTTGCGGTACACTGTTTATAAGAAATTGGCTTATAAGAAAAGTCGATTGCTTAAAAAGTTTAGAAAGTTTAATACTGGATTTTTGAGACCTAGGAAAGTCAATAAACTTATGTACATTTAAAATTCCACTATTCACAAGATCCCATCGTCTCTTGTGTATTTTGTATAAATTTCTTGCATTTATATATGCATTCCAGTGTCATATTTGTGTAGTTCCTATCTGTCTTTGCAACACTGTAGTTTTACAGAAACTCAGACATTCTTACTCCTAAGAAGGGTTTAATACTGATTCCAAAAGCTAAGAAGACTTCGGTACTGCGTTAAAGACATTTCTTATTAGAGAAGAGTGGTGCATCTACAGCACTATTTTTTATGTTTTTGGGGGCGGGGGGTTTTCGGGAGGGGCTACTTGAAGGGGAGGCTTATAATTTATCCTTAGCCATAGAGAGCTTCTTTTCAAAACTTCTTTTATTTATACTATTGAAAGAATGGTCAAAATGTAAGTGTAGTTCTACAGCAATGCCTCCATGATGGGTGATGTTTATTACTAGTTTGTAGTTCTAGGATGCGGACTTGTTCAAAGGGAGCTTTTTTGCAGGGGGGAAGGGGGGCAAGCGAATGCAAGAGGTTTCGGTATTGCTAACGCAGCTCGATTTAGGTTCGAAGATTCAGAGTAAATAACTGTATTACTCCAAGAACTGTTTGATTTCTGCCCAGCTATAAATATAAATAATTTATGTAAACTTGCAGATGAATGTCGTATGATAGGTAGAAGCAGCGCCACGGGGGGACTGAGGAGACATGTCCCTTTATTTTCTCCAAGATCAGTTATGTAAGACTCAGATTCGTGTAGAAAAGGCTTGAGGACGTGGGAGATTTCTAGCAAGGAATAATTGTAATTTCATATCATTGCTTGTCGCATAGCTGTTCGCTACCCTTTAGCTGCATATTTGATCTTACCCTGTACTGAAGGGTGCGATCTCAAAGGGCGTAGCCCGTCAGCATCCCCCCAGTCTGTGATAACCAACACCCCCCTGTTAATAAGGGTTCTCACTTTACTTTTGTAGTACTAAGTCAATTGGTCCTAACCGTTGTTATTTGGTGCTCATTAGTGAAAAACATTTTTCAACTTTTCAGTTCGAATTCAGAAACAAACCAGGCAAATGTGATGTTGATGTGATACGCGCTCGGTGTTTCAAACCGAATGACAGATCAAATTTTTCTCATGACGAAATGTGTCATATTTCCCGGGTATGTAAGTTCTATTGCCTACCAAGCAGTTTTTATTCATTTCATGACTTCCATGCAAATATATGGCACAAATACCACAAAGCACTCGGACAAGGGAAAGCTTTTTATGAAATTTTTAACTCATTAAGTTATGACTTACTGAAAATTTCTCATTAAGTTACGACTTACCGAAAATTTGGATTGAAAACTGCAATATTACAAATTTTCCATATTTGAACCATGGTGGAGTTTTACGTAGAGTAATCAGTGCATTGACTATTGCGATGTTGCGCATTATCTCACAATAATGTTATCACACAAACCTATGACACAAACAATAGAAAGTAATGCTAATTTGTGAACTGGTTTTAAGATAGGAATGCCTCACAGAACAAGGTTTTATTTACTAATAATGCAATTCAAAACTCGTTTAATAGTAAAAGCCTATTATAATGTAAGTACACTTTTTTAAATAAGAAAGTTGTTTATGAGAAAGTAGTACTTGACTGCTCAGAAAGTTAAAAAAGTTAAGTACTGGGTTTTTGAGACCTAAGAAAAGCTGATAAGTCATATACCATGAAAATTCCAATACTCACACAATGCAATCAGTTTTTACTTAATTTGTTTGGATCTCTTGTGGTAACCAATGTATTAGAATGTAATGTTAATGTAGTGCCAGTCTGCCTGTGTACCATTGTGGTATTAAGCAGATTCAAGTATTCTTGCTAAGAATGCCTTAAGAAAGTTTCAGTACTGAACTGATGAAAAAGCTAAAAAAGTTTCAATACTGGGCAGAACACTTTTCTCTTTAGAAAAACATGTATGCTGTAGGTTACTGCAAAAGCAGAAAGCATTTTTCTCAAGGGAACTGTCCTAGAACACAAATCAAACCTTGACAACATGACAAAGGAAGCTGAGACCATTTCAATGTCCTTCTTCTATATCGACAGGTGAAATGGAATCCTAACTATGGACAACACTTTGTGCTTGCAACTGGAGGATCATTAGGATTTGTCAGACTCCATTACTTTACAAAGTGGAAATGATATCTATTTTTACATATCTAGAGAGTAATAGTATGCATGGATTTTTAGTTTATTCTAACATCCTCTTACAGCCCAGGGATTTACAATCAACAGTTCATAACCCTCATATAACTAAACACTTCAAACACTAGACTACACGTTTTTGAGGAACTTAACCATATAGCCTAATTCTTCAAGGTCCTTATCTTTGGGCCTCCTTCAGCCTTACTGTGGTACTAGAAGTTCCGCAATAGTTCTTTACTTTAACTACACATTTATTGCTATGTTTAGGGGTATTACATGCTTTTTTTTATAAGGAGCCTACCTCACGGCCTAGTTCTAAAAGTTCCTTATTTGTAGACCTCAAATCAGCAAATAGTAGTACCAAAAGTTCCTTAATAGTTCCTTAGTTTTCACTGCACATCAAGTGCCATAAAAACAGTACAGAAACAGGAAAAACATACAATTCTGAATTTTGCCTTTACTTGTGGCTAGAACTGAGGAGCAAAACCACAAAGAAGGTAGGAACAAAGTTTTACAAATTCAAAAGGGAAATGTTAATCAACGAATATCATGTCTATTCCATTAACGTCATCCAATGTAATATAACCTTCGCTTGAATCTTCATACAGAACTCGATTTCAGCTAGCTTGGTGTTGGATGAAGCACTTGAACGGAACTGGCTTTTTTAGTTCTTGATGCTTGCAGTTATAAAACTTTTTCAAATCGAAAAGTTTCTTAGGGATTTCCTTTTTAGTAGTATAAGTTCTTTACATATTTCGGCCTTCTACATGTAGGTTCCTTATAAAAAAACAGCGTGTATACAACATACATATTACATGCTAGGACAAGACACTAGATATCCTTAGCTCCAGTACAAACCTCTCTACACAAATCACAAGTACAGATCAATGTACAATATGCATAAGGTACACACCCTGTACAAATAATTATTAAGGAGTTAGTACACCTATTGAGCATTCAATGGGTGCTAAATGTTTATTCATTATTGGACAAGCTACTTGTAGAAATGGGATAAAAAGAGTAGGCTGTATTTATACTACAGTAGGTGCACACATCAGTCCCTTTTGGAGAAGTTCTATAATCCCTGTGTAAATATGTAAAATCCTTGTATATATAACATCATAAGTACCAGAGATCGATCATGTACAGTATTTTTTTGAGTATAGACATGAAATAACATGGCGACTGTGGTAGCTTTTAAAAAAGCTGTTGTTTTTTTTCTCCACGACTGGACCCAGCGATGAGATCGTGTGATCATATGGCATGGCCATCTGGGAGCTTATTTACTGCTGGTGTATTTGGTAACGGCCTTGGTGCCTTCACTGACGGCGTGCTTTGCAAGCTCTCCTGGCAGCAAAAGCCTGACAGCAGTCTGGATTTCCCTCGATGTGATCGTCGCTTTCTTGTTGTAGTGTGCGAGGCGTGAGGCTTCCTGTGCGATTCTCTCAAAAATATCGTTAACGAAAGAATTCATGATGCTCATTGCTTTGCTCGAAATTCCAGTGTCTGGGTGCACTTGTTTCAGCACTTTGTAAATGTAAATTGAATAACTCTCTCGGCGCTTCTTCGACCTCTTCTTGTCTCCTGAGGCTGCCTTTCCACCCTTCTTTCCAACGCCTGCTTTCTTTTCTCCCTTCTTTGCAACCTTGGGTGCCTGTTTTCCGCCTTTTGCTGGTGCATCAGACATGATTAATTTCTGAAAAAGTTTCCTGTTCTGCAACTATCACTACGATCGCTGAGTACTAACACTTAACGATATGTTACATAGCGCCAGTATTCAGAGCGTATTTATTGGTACTTGACCGCTGGCCTCGAAATGCACGTGGATAAGAATCAAGCGCAAATGATTGGTGCGATCTAATCCCGGCTCTCATTGAAGCATGACCACACAGTACTTGGCGGGTTATTTGATTCCCGCTTGTACTAAGTTAAGTTACTTGACACGAAACAACACTCTAAACAACGTAGGAAAATGTCTGGACGCGGCAAAGGAGGAAAAGCTAAGGCTAAGGCCAGATCTAGAACGTCGAGAGCAGGACTTCAGTTCCCTGTTGGCCGTATACACAGACTTCTCAGAAAAGGAAATTATGCCGAAAGAGTTGGCTCTGGGGCCCCAGTGTATTTGGCAGCTGTCCTCGAGTATTTGTCAGCTGAAATCTTGGAATTGGCTGGCAATGCCGCTCGAGATAACAAGAAGACAAGAATAATCCCACGCCATTTACAACTGGCTATCAGAAATGACGAGGAGCTGAACAAACTATTAAGCGGTGTTACCATTGCTCAAGGTGGTGTTCTCCCTAATATCCAAGCAGTTCTCTTGCCCAAGAAGACAGAACAGAAGGCACCGAAGTCATAAATGACATGCATTATTGTGCCATTGCACACTCCACGCACAACCTCTTGTGCCATTAAACAACGGTTTTTTTAAAAACCACCACGCTTCCATTGTGATCTCTTACCATTATCGCACACGTTTTTGCTTGTAAGCAAATTACAATAGAGGGGCATGTAACTTAGAGCTGCAATAAGCAAAACTGTATGTTTGTGGAATTTTAAAAATGAAACTGAGCTGAAAAAAAAATAACATAACATGCACCTGACCAGCAAGTGCCTACTCTTGCATTTCTCCTGTATTTGCCTGGTTGCTCCATCTCCCTTCCACTCGCTACTTGAATACACGTTTTTGTATAAGAAAATAGTGCCTACTCGGCTGCTGAAACGTTTCAAGAATGGTCAATACTGGATTTTTGAGGCCCAAGAAAGTCGATAAGTTGAAGTACACTTGATATTCCTATTTTCATGCTACCTCCTCGTTCCGTTTACTTAATTCGCGTAGATTTTATATGAAGATCTTTTTGGATTGGTGTTGTGTTTGTGTAGTGCCTGTCTACCTATGTAATGCTGTAGTGCAGCTCAAACTCAACTATTCTTGCTAACAAAGCCGTAGTACCCTGTAAGAATAGGCCTAATTTTTCACTGAGCCTCAATATTCTTAATTTTTTTATTCTGAGCCTAAGAGTTTTCTTAAATTACTCTTACTTCTGGATAAGTGATCAGGGATGCTCAATTTGTCTTGTTTTGTACAATAAACTGAAGTCAACAAAGATCTAAACCTTGATGAAGCTGGAGCCTTGCTATTAGACTATTACAAGTGACGGTATTAAATATTAACAGGGGCGTCGAACACGGGGGGCCGGGGGGGCACTGGCCCCCCACTTTTTAGCAGTGGAGCATAAAAGGAAAAAGCAGAAAAAACATTGAAACAATAAACTGATTCTTTTTTCACAAGATAGGATCCGGTCCTTACTTTCGTGTTGTCCCAGCATGTTTGACATTTTTTGTTTGGCACAAAGTATATGTTTGGCACAAAGTATATGTCAACTCAGAAAAAGTTTTAGGAATCAACATTGATGAGAAGCTAAGTTGGAAGGAGCATACAGATAAAGTTGTGAAGTCAATGAGCTCAAAGATTTGTATGCTAAAAAGACTTAAGTACTTGCCATCAAACATGTTAGAAGAAATATATTATAAAACTGTGATCCCTGCCACCACTTATTGTATATCAGTATGGGGATCCTGCCCAGAACCAACATTTAAAAGAGTGGAAAAACAACACATAAGGGCAGCAAAAGTCATTTATAGATTGAATAAATCAATAAAAGATGAAGATGTACTAGCAGCAGTCAACTGGCAAGACCTTGGCTACATCTATAAAAGGAAAATTGCAATTGAAATGCACAAAGTAACATTCGACACCAAAAGTAGAATAGCTCATCAGTACTGTGTTGGAAGACAGTCTTTGAGAAAGGGGGCAAAATTTGAAATAAAGAGAATGAGAACCGAACTTGGAAGACAGTCAATACAGTTCAGAGGTCCCATAATATGGAATTCATTAAACAAAGAACTAAAGAAGCAAACAAATAGAGAAACTTTCAAACGCCATTTAAGATCAGACATGAAAACATTAAATAAATTGTCTTTTGGAAAAGAAACAACATTTAACGCAAATAGGGATGAAAATTATGTTTACTATTAGAAATAAGATTAGGGACAATTTCGATATAAGGTTAGAGACAATTTTAACATTTACGTTAATTTTTAAACAAACTTTTGTAATTAGGCTAGTTTATTTTAATTTAAGCAGGTCCACATCAGCTTTTTGCTGCCAAATTTTGACCTGGGTAAATTAAACCATGTATGTATGTATGTATGTATGTATGTATGTATGTATGTATGTATGTATTTCATATGGACGATTAAGCCAAAATCACCCTCCAGCGGTTCGCCCTGCTCACTTGAGGCAAAATATCCAACCCCCTTTACGATATGGGCAGGTTGTAACCCATTAAGTCACGGGAGGGGGGAAGGTGTTATAATTGTCAAAGTGTTACTATTTGATTGTGTTGTTGCTGCTCAATTTAATGGAATGCATGCATTGTGGGAGTCTCAGTTGAGATCTAGCCAAAGAAAGAGTGTTGTTTTTTTCGTCTCTCTGTCTGAGAACCCTAAGCTCTGGAGTTAACACTTTCGTGTTGTCCCAGCATGTTTGACATTTCATATGGACGATTAATTAGAAGTCCCTCTTTTGTCTGAACGGGAGCATGAGGACAGCGAAGAAAATTTGTTCAAACCAGAAAGCCTCTCAAAATTATCTAAAACTCGCTGGACCGTTCATGCTGATTGCTTTCGGCATATCATTGATAACTATGCTTCTCTCTATAAACTTTGGCTGTCATGTTTATTACAGTCACTGGAAACGGATATCAAATCCAGAGTGATTGGATGCATATCTCAAATGGAACAATTTGAATTTTACTTCGCTCTACAGCTAAGCGACAAGCTATACGCCTTGACTGACAATTTGTCAAAAACTCTTCAATCGCACAAAATGTCAGCTTTATCAGGGAAAAGAAATGCTGAATTAACCAAGAAAACAATTGAAACCATGCGCAACGATGAAAGTTTTGTTTTGTTTTATGAAACAACGGTTAGAAAGGCTGAAAAGCATGACTTTATCCAGGAGCCAAGTTTGTGTCGAAAGCCGCGTAAAGAACCAAATTATTCAATACTTCAGTACCTGGATGGAAGCGCATCAGGTGTGGCAAATTGCACACATGCTACAGCTCAAGACCACTTTCGGAGAATCTACATTGACGCCATTGATTGCATGATTTTGGCTCTGAGTGAAAGATCTAGTAAGCCTTGCATTGATGCGTTTGCTAATATGGAAATATTATTACTAAAATCTATTGCTGGAGAGGAGATCACTGATGAATTAGCCTGGATGCATTCAAGGTATACTGATGATGTAGACTTAAGTGCTTTGAAGGCTGAGCTTCTAGTTTTTAAAATGATTTTCAAGGAAAAGGCCAACCACTTCGATGACATCCTAAAAGCTATGGAAGAAACAACATCAGACACCAGGTTGTAGTTTCCAAATGTTATGATTGCAATTCAACTGCTGCCCATAAACCCCGCCACAAGTGCTACCCCAGAAAGATCATTTTCTGTCGCAAGAAGAATCAAAACCAGGCTGCGATCAAGCATTACACCGTCAAGGTTCAATGTCTTATCTTTCCTGCACACACACAAGGGTTTGGTAGATGGTTTGGATGTGATCAGCGTTGCCAATGATTTTGTGTCGTTGAATAGTGTGAGATACAACAATTTTGGATCTTTTACTAAATCTGATTTGTAACTATATTTCAGATAGAGTTTTGTGCAAATATTTTCTGAAAGCATTAATTTACAAAGGAATCGTTCCGTTTTTGTTACCACAGCGGCAGCATAGGTCTGATTTAGGCGCATTTGATGCGTTGGAGTAATTGGTATGTTTGTAGGAAAAGGTGCATTTATGAATGAAACCTTGCTTTCAGTACTTTGAATGTCACTGAACGCATTTAATTGAATGCTTTCACATCATGCATATGGTAAAAGCATCTAACCAATATTAAAATACTAGAATCCTTTGCTATAAAACATGCTACTTTGTAGAAGTTACATGGTAAAGATGTAATGAAATAAGATGTTGAACTTTTATCATTCAACATATTTTTTTAGAACAAGGTACCACAAAAGACCATTTCCTACGTGTTCATATTTTGAAAGCTTTAAAATGTGATGCTCTAGCCAACACAAAAAGCAGAATTCCGAGCTTATCCGCAACCCTGGTGAATCCGATTAATTAGGTCCCCCCACTTTCGAAACCGTTTCGACGCCCCTGATATTACCTTTGTATAAGCAGACAAGCCAGTTATGCACTTCCTAATAGTAGAGAGGTGTATGATTGTATGTAAATGTAGTGTTATTGTTATGATATTATGAAGTTTCAAAAAAAAATTATTATAATTTTTGTTGTCAAAAAGGGGAAACTAGGGGATACACCTCTCTGTTTCTAAGAAAACTGCTGGCTCAAAACCTGGTAGTAAAAGCTTCTTAATTTTGGGCCACATTTTAGTTCTGAAAGGTTCTTAACAGTTTCTTGATGTAATGAAGAAAATTGTTATGATAACGAAAGCAAAACTGAAAGCATTGGCTTAGCACATAGGACACACTATAATGGAAACTTGTTTAAACTGTGGATGAAAAGGGGTTTTTGACACTGTGAAAGATGACACAGAAAGTTCTAAAGCTTCTTAACTCTCCTTGTAGTTCTAAGCATCTTAAACTTTAGGCTGTCTAATACTAGGTGTCTTATTAACTGTGTGTTATATAGAAAAAGCCTGTAGCTTGCTGATGTGTTCCACTATTTATTCCCTACCTTTCTATTAGCACCCACTTCTATTGAAAATTGGCTGACATGAACACCCCCTTCCATTACCTCCCCCTTCTTTTGGAAACATTAGAGTATAGAGTATTACTTGAATAGTCCACATGGCATTACTGTTTCTTGGTTATATATAACAGTTTTCGGCGGGGAGGATGACGGCCTAAAAGTATGAGTGGACTAGGATAGGAGCGTCCGAGCGCACCTCTAGTGCGCATGCGCTAAATTGATGAGTTGATTTTTGTAAGTCTGAAACCGATGACGTCATTATTGCTGTTGCTTAGTGCGCATGCGCGAAATTGTTGAGGTGATTTTGTAAGTCTGAAAACGATGACGTCACATAACGTCATTATTGCTGTTGTTGGTACTTATTGCTCTGAAATGACGTAATCCAAACCAAAGTAGGCATGCTCTGAAATGATGTAATCTTGGTGATGGGTAATGAGGAGATGTATGTGTATATATACATTTTAAGTGAATGGATTTAAGTATGGGATAAAAATGATGCATGCGTGATTACTAGGAAATGTTCCTATGTAACAGTTCCTCCACTCCTGAAGCTCGTTGCTTTCAGTTGGATTTGAAGTATGAACATTTGAGCGCCACTCCATTCGATGTGACTTAGGCGCCCAACCTGCTTTCTAGCAGGTCGCAGCTCTTTGTGTAGTGCGAATTTTAGAGAGAAAGAGACAGACGAATTGATATTTAGAGGCATAGTTCGGTTTGTAGATTTTCGTTGATAGAACATAAGAAAATAATTAGAACATTATAAAATAACAACAATAATGATTAAATAATCTAAAAAGAAGTATACAAAAAGTGTTGAAAAGTGATTTAAAGCGATTCATCACCTGAGGAATCATCTTCATCAAAGACACTCTCGTCTTCGTCATCGAAGGATGAATCCACATCAGACTCCGCTTCTAAACAATCACATTTGCGTGAAGCGATTTTGAGAACTTCACATTTTATACAAAAGTTATATTTACTAAGATAATTTACACCAATTAAAAATTCTAAAAAATTCTTTTGTTTACTCAACTCTGTTCTAGGACATAGATTCATCCATAGCGAGATATCTATTGTTCTCACAGTTTCATTGTCCACTTGTCGTCTTAAAAGAATTGTTGACTGTTTCTTGATGATGTAAGTAGCAGGTACCATCTCTGCATCAATGAGTGCTAAAAGTATTTGTTTGAATTGTCCCTGCACTTCTCTTCCCTCAATTGCCGATGATTCCTTTGATTTCACGTATTCTTTTGCCTCTTCACCGTCAATATTCAAACGTGAAATGAGTTCATACTTGTATCTAAATGTCGCATTACATTCCGACTCAGTTAGAGTCTTTTGACGACTCCCATCTTCGTTAATACTGTCCACAATGATTATGTCTTTTATACAAAGATATCTGATTCCTACCTGCATTCCTCTCGAAAAATCAGACTTCACTGCAGCCCTCCTGCTATAACAAAACTCCATTATATATCTGCTATCCATTATAGTTGATTGGTACGCACTAATTGGTATACTTACCTTATGTAGCATTTATATTCATTGAGAGGATCGAATTTTAGTATTTCAACCACGTCCTGAGTTTTGGCGGTTTCCTAGTCATACTTTCTTACAATGATACAAGTTCTAGTCAGTTTTGGCGGTTACCCGCCATACTTTGTCTACTATGATATATTGAATTGAAAATATATGCATTGTTCTCAGGGACATCATTAAAGTAAATACTGACAAAAGTTTCTGAATAGATTTCCGACAATTAGAAGGATATGTTCCAACCTGTCCAGATGATAACGTCTTATTGCAATCACGTGGTTTTCGATCCAACCATAGTGTGAAAGATAAAATAATTAGTTAATTGATCGACTGATCGAAGTCTTTTCAGAATCTGCTAGAGTTTATACATGATAGATATCTCGCTATGGATGAATCTATGTCCTAGAACAGAGTTGAGTAAACAAAAGAATTTTTTAGAATTTTTAATTGGTGTAAATTATCTTAGTAAATATAACTTTTGTATAAAATGTGAAGTTCTCAAAATCGCTTCACGCAAATGTGATTGTTTAGAAGCGGAGTCTGATGTGGATTCATCCTTCGATGACGAAGACGAGAGTGTCTTTGATGAAGATGATTCCTCAGGTGATGAATCGCTTTAAATCACTTTTCAACACTTTTTGTATACTTCTTTTTAGATTATTTAATCATTATTGTTGTTATTTTATAATGTTCTAATTATTTTCTTATGTTCTATCAACGAAAATCTACAAACCGAACTATGCCTCTAAATATCAATTCGTCTGTCTCTTTCTCTCTAAAATTCGCACTACACAAAGAGCTGCGACCTGCTAGAAAGCAGGTTGGGCGCCTAAGTCACATCGAATGGAGTGGCGCTCAAATGTTCATACTTCAAATCCAACTGAAAGCAACGAGCTTCAGGAGTGGAGGAACTGTTACATAGGAACATTTCCTAGTAATCACGCATGCATCATTTTTATCCCATACTTAAATCCATTCACTTAAAATGTATATATACACATACATCTCCTCATTACCCATCACCAAGATTACATCATTTCAGAGCATGCCTACTTTGGTTTGGATTACGTCATTTCAGAGCAATAAGTACCAACAACAGCAATAATGACGTTATGTGACGTCATCGTTTTCAGACTTACAAAATCACCTCAACAATTTCGCGCATGCGCACTAAGCAACAGCAATAATGACGTCATCGGTTTCAGACTTACAAAAATCAACTCATCAATTTAGCGCATGCGCACTAGAGGTGCGCTCGGACGCTCCTATCCTAGTCCACTCATACTTTTAGGCCGTCATCCTCCCCGCCGAAAACTGTTATATATAACCAAGAAACAGTAATGCCATGTGGACTATTCAAGTAATACTCTATACTCTAATGTTTCCAAAAGAAGGGGGAGGTAATGGAAGGGGGTGTTCATGTCAGCCAATTTTCAATAGAAGTGGGTGCTAATAGAAAGGTAGGGAATAAATAGTGGAACACATCAGCAAGCTACAGGCTTTTTCTATATAACACACAGTTAATAAGACACCTAGTATTAGACAGCCTAAAGTTTAAGATGCTTAGAACTACAAGGAGAGTTAAGAAGCTTTAGAACTTTCTGTGTCATCTTTCACAGTGTCAAAAACCCCTTTTCATCCACAGTTTAAACAAGTTTCCATTATAGTGTGTCCTATGTGCTAAGCCAATGCTTTCAGTTTTGCTTTCGTTATCATAACAATTTTCTTCATTACATCAAGAAACTGTTAAGAACCTTTCAGAACTAAAATGTGGCCCAAAATTAAGAAGCTTTTACTACCAGGTTTTGAGCCAGCAGTTTTCTTAGAAACAGAGAGGTGTATCCCCTAGTTTCCCCTTTTTGACAACAAAAATTATAATAATTTTTTTTTGAAACTTCATAATATCATAACAATAACACTACATTTACATACAATCATACACCTCTCTACTATTAGGAAGTGCATAACTGGCTTGTCTGCTTATACAAAGGTAATATCAGGGGCGTCGAAACGGTTTCGAAAGTGGGGGGACCTAATTAATCGGATTCACCAGGGTTGCGGATAAGCTCGGAATTCTGCTTTTTGTGTTGGCTAGAGCATCACATTTTAAAGCTTTCAAAATATGAACACGTAGGAAATGGTCTTTTGTGGTACCTTGTTCTAAAAAAATATGTTGAATGATAAAAGTTCAACATCTTATTTCATTACATCTTTACCATGTAACTTCTACAAAGTAGCATGTTTTATAGCAAAGGATTCTAGTATTTTAATATTGGTTAGATGCTTTTACCATATGCATGATGTGAAAGCATTCAATTAAATGCGTTCAGTGACATTCAAAGTACTGAAAGCAAGGTTTCATTCATAAATGCACCTTTTCCTACAAACATACCAATTACTCCAACGCATCAAATGCGCCTAAATCAGACCTATGCTGCCGCTGTGGTAACAAAAACGGAACGATTCCTTTGTAAATTAATGCTTTCAGAAAATATTTGCACAAAACTCTATCTGAAATATAGTTACAAATCAGATTTAGTAAAAGATCCAAAATTGTTGTATCTCACACTATTCAACGACACAAAATCATTGGCAACGCTGATCACATCCAAACCATCTACCAAACCCTTGTGTGTGTGCAGGAAAGATAAGACATTGAACCTTGACGGTGTAATGCTTGATCGCAGCCTGGTTTTGATTCTTCTTGCGACAGAAAATGATCTTTCTGGGGTAGCACTTGTGGCGGGGTTTATGGGCAGCAGTTGAATTGCAATCATAACATTTGGAAACTACAACCTGGTGTCTGATGTTGTTTCTTCCATAGCTTTTAGGATGTCATCGAAGTGGTTGGCCTTTTCCTTGAAAATCATTTTAAAAACTAGAAGCTCAGCCTTCAAAGCACTTAAGTCTACATCATCAGTATACCTTGAATGCATCCAGGCTAATTCATCAGTGATCTCCTCTCCAGCAATAGATTTTAGTAATAATATTTCCATATTAGCAAACGCATCAATGCAAGGCTTACTAGATCTTTCACTCAGAGCCAAAATCATGCAATCAATGGCGTCAATGTAGATTCTCCGAAAGTGGTCTTGAGCTGTAGCATGTGTGCAATTTGCCACACCTGATGCGCTTCCATCCAGGTACTGAAGTATTGAATAATTTGGTTCTTTACGCGGCTTTCGACACAAACTTGGCTCCTGGATAAAGTCATGCTTTTCAGCCTTTCTAACCGTTGTTTCATAAAACAAAACAAAACTTTCATCGTTGCGCATGGTTTCAATTGTTTTCTTGGTTAATTCAGCATTTCTTTTCCCTGATAAAGCTGACATTTTGTGCGATTGAAGAGTTTTTGACAAATTGTCAGTCAAGGCGTATAGCTTGTCGCTTAGCTGTAGAGCGAAGTAAAATTCAAATTGTTCCATTTGAGATATGCATCCAATCACTCTGGATTTGATATCCGTTTCCAGTGACTGTAATAAACATGACAGCCAAAGTTTATAGAGAGAAGCATAGTTATCAATGATATGCCGAAAGCAATCAGCATGAACGGTCCAGCGAGTTTTAGATAATTTTGAGAGGCTTTCTGGTTTGAACAAATTTTCTTCGCTGTCCTCATGCTCCCGTTCAGACAAAAGAGGGACTTCTAATTAATCGTCCATATGAAATGTCAAACATGCTGGGACAACACGAAAGTGTTAACTCCAGAGCTTAGGGTTCTCAGACAGAGAGACGAAAAAAACAACACTCTTTCTTTGGCTAGATCTCAACTGAGACTCCCACAATGCATGCATTCCATTAAATTGAGCAGCAACAACACAATCAAATAGTAACACTTTGACAATTATAACACCTTCCCCCCTCCCGTGACTTAATGGGTTACAACCTGCCCATATCGTAAAGGGGGTTGGATATTTTGCCTCAAGTGAGCAGGGCGAACCGCTGGAGGGTGATTTTGGCTTAATCGTCCATATGAAATACATACATACATACATACATACATACATACATACATACATACATACATGGTTTAATTTACCCAGGTCAAAATTTGGCAGCAAAAAGCTGATGTGGACCTGCTTAAATTAAAATAAACTAGCCTAATTACAAAAGTTTGTTTAAAAATTAACGTAAATGTTAAAATTGTCTCTAACCTTATATCGAAATTGTCCCTAATCTTATTTCTAATAGTAAACATAATTTTCATCCCTATTTGCGTTAAATGTTGTTTCTTTTCCAAAAGACAATTTATTTAATGTTTTCATGTCTGATCTTAAATGGCGTTTGAAAGTTTCTCTATTTGTTTGCTTCTTTAGTTCTTTGTTTAATGAATTCCATATTATGGGACCTCTGAACTGTATTGACTGTCTTCCAAGTTCGGTTCTCATTCTCTTTATTTCAAATTTTGCCCCCTTTCTCAAAGACTGTCTTCCAACACAGTACTGATGAGCTATTCTACTTTTGGTGTCGAATGTTACTTTGTGCATTTCAATTGCAATTTTCCTTTTATAGATGTAGCCAAGGTCTTGCCAGTTGACTGCTGCTAGTACATCTTCATCTTTTATTGATTTATTCAATCTATAAATGACTTTTGCTGCCCTTATGTGTTGTTTTTCCACTCTTTTAAATGTTGGTTCTGGGCAGGATCCCCATACTGATATACAATAAGTGGTGGCAGGGATCACAGTTTTATAATATATTTCTTCTAACATGTTTGATGGCAAGTACTTAAGTCTTTTTAGCATACAAATCTTTGAGCTCATTGACTTCACAACTTTATCTGTATGCTCCTTCCAACTTAGCTTCTCATCAATGTTGATTCCTAAAACTTTTTCTGAGTTGACATATACTTTGTGCCAAACATATACTTTGTGCCAAACAAAAAATGTCAAACATGCTGGGACAACACGAAAGTAAGGACCGGATCCTATCTTGTGAAAAAAGAATCAGTTTATTGTTTCAATGTTTTTTCTGCTTTTTCCTTTTATGCTCCACTGCTAAAAAGTGGGGGGCCAGTGCCCCCCCGGCCCCCCGTGTTCGACGCCCCTGTTAATATTTAATACCGTCACTTGTAATAGTCTAATAGCAAGGCTCCAGCTTCATCAAGGTTTAGATCTTTGTTGACTTCAGTTTATTGTACAAAACAAGACAAATTGAGCATCCCTGATCACTTATCCAGAAGTAAGAGTAATTTAAGAAAACTCTTAGGCTCAGAATAAAAAAATTAAGAATATTGAGGCTCAGTGAAAAATTAGGCCTATTCTTACAGGGTACTACGGCTTTGTTAGCAAGAATAGTTGAGTTTGAGCTGCACTACAGCATTACATAGGTAGACAGGCACTACACAAACACAACACCAATCCAAAAAGATCTTCATATAAAATCTACGCGAATTAAGTAAACGGAACGAGGAGGTAGCATGAAAATAGGAATATCAAGTGTACTTCAACTTATCGACTTTCTTGGGCCTCAAAAATCCAGTATTGACCATTCTTGAAACGTTTCAGCAGCCGAGTAGGCACTATTTTCTTATACAAAAACGTGTATTCAAGTAGCGAGTGGAAGGGAGATGGAGCAACCAGGCAAATACAGGAGAAATGCAAGAGTAGGCACTTGCTGGTCAGGTGCATGTTATGTTATTTTTTTTTCAGCTCAGTTTCATTTTTAAAATTCCACAAACATACAGTTTTGCTTATTGCAGCTCTAAGTTACATGCCCCTCTATTGTAATTTGCTTACAAGCAAAAACGTGTGCGATAATGGTAAGAGATCACAATGGAAGCGTGGTGGTTTTTAAAAAAACCGTTGTTTAATGGCACAAGAGGTTGTGCGTGGAGTGTGCAATGGCACAATAATGCATGTCATTTATGACTTCGGTGCCTTCTGTTCTGTCTTCTTGGGCAAGAGAACTGCTTGGATATTAGGGAGAACACCACCTTGAGCAATGGTAACACCGCTTAATAGTTTGTTCAGCTCCTCGTCATTTCTGATAGCCAGTTGTAAATGGCGTGGGATTATTCTTGTCTTCTTGTTATCTCGAGCGGCATTGCCAGCCAATTCCAAGATTTCAGCTGACAAATACTCGAGGACAGCTGCCAAATACACTGGGGCCCCAGAGCCAACTCTTTCGGCATAATTTCCTTTTCTGAGAAGTCTGTGTATACGGCCAACAGGGAACTGAAGTCCTGCTCTCGACGTTCTAGATCTGGCCTTAGCCTTAGCTTTTCCTCCTTTGCCGCGTCCAGACATTTTCCTACGTTGTTTAGAGTGTTGTTTCGTGTCAAGTAACTTAACTTAGTACAAGCGGGAATCAAATAACCCGCCAAGTACTGTGTGGTCATGCTTCAATGAGAGCCGGGATTAGATCGCACCAATCATTTGCGCTTGATTCTTATCCACGTGCATTTCGAGGCCAGCGGTCAAGTACCAATAAATACGCTCTGAATACTGGCGCTATGTAACATATCGTTAAGTGTTAGTACTCAGCGATCGTAGTGATAGTTGCAGAACAGGAAACTTTTTCAGAAATTAATCATGTCTGATGCACCAGCAAAAGGCGGAAAACAGGCACCCAAGGTTGCAAAGAAGGGAGAAAAGAAAGCAGGCGTTGGAAAGAAGGGTGGAAAGGCAGCCTCAGGAGACAAGAAGAGGTCGAAGAAGCGCCGAGAGAGTTATTCAATTTACATTTACAAAGTGCTGAAACAAGTGCACCCAGACACTGGAATTTCGAGCAAAGCAATGAGCATCATGAATTCTTTCGTTAACGATATTTTTGAGAGAATCGCACAGGAAGCCTCACGCCTCGCACACTACAACAAGAAAGCGACGATCACATCGAGGGAAATCCAGACTGCTGTCAGGCTTTTGCTGCCAGGAGAGCTTGCAAAGCACGCCGTCAGTGAAGGCACCAAGGCCGTTACCAAATACACCAGCAGTAAATAAGCTCCCAGATGGCCATGCCATATGATCACACGATCTCATCGCTGGGTCCAGTCGTGGAGAAAAAAAACAACAGCTTTTTTAAAAGCTACCACAGTCGCCATGTTATTTCATGTCTATACTCAAAAAAATACTGTACATGATCGATCTCTGGTACTTATGATGTTATATATACAAGGATTTTACATATTTACACAGGGATTATAGAACTTCTCCAAAAGGGACTGATGTGTGCACCTACTGTAGTATAAATACAGCCTACTCTTTTTATCCCATTTCTACAAGTAGCTTGTCCAATAATGAATAAACATTTAGCACCCATTGAATGCTCAATAGGTGTACTAACTCCTTAATACTTATTTGTACAGGGTGTCTGCCAAATCAGGGAAATCCGCTAAATCTTGAGAAAATCAGGGAAAAATCATTGAAATTATTTATCTCCAAAAATGAATTCTAGTTGTTGCATTCTGAAAGAGAATGTCGTAGATATTGGTTTGAAAGCATACAGTATATCTTAACTGACGTAAAAGGATTTTCGAAGCAGTCATTAGAAGTATCAAAACAGAATTACATAGGAAATGTGACATTATTCAAAAGATGTCAATGAAGCCCAATTTTGGTAATGTTAATTTGAATTATAAATAGTTTTCAAAACGAATTTATATTATCAAAGAACTGAAACTAAATTCAGGCATGCATTCAAACTGCATTTTCAAACGCAAAGAACTTGCAACAGATCAATAAACCTCTATAACTCCTGTACTTTTATTTGCTTCTCCAAGTTTCTGCTGTATGAAATAAAAATTTTCTTCATACATGACCTTCAAAAGTTCGATTCCATTTTTGGAGCTCTTTGTTGACAAGCACCTTCTCATGAATTTTTCTTCAGCTTGAAGCTATCAATACAATTAGGAGTGACCTACTTTTCTCTGAGTATTTGCAAAGTAAGCTAGCTAACATCAAGACATTGTTTAAACCGCCAGCAGGGAGTTTAGCAAAATCCATAAACTTGCTCTACGAATTCTTTCAATGATTATGAAACCCCGTTTGAAGATCTTCTTCAAAGAAACAATGAGCAGACACATTTTGCTCAAATGGAATACAGCACATTTTGCTCAAATAGACGAAACTTTGCTTAACTAGCCTTGAATTCTGATAAGAGTAGTGTGTAGTATTTGCTCAGCACCTATATTGAATCAGGGAAAACAGGGTAGAAATCAGGGGAAAATCAGGGAAATATCAGGGAAAATGACTTCCCTGATTTGGCAGACACCCTGTTATACCCTTCTGTGTATCTTATGCAAACTGTACATTGATCTGTACTTGTGGTTTGTGTGTGAAGGCTGTATCGTTTGTATAAAGCTGTGGTATCTGGTGATGTGATTTTTGTTATTCTTGTTTTGTTGTGATTTTAGGATCTTTTGTGATCCATTTACATGTTTAATGACTTTTTGGTGATTTTTGATGGCTCCATGTGATTTTTATTATTCTTTTGCAGATTTGTTGTGATTTGTTAGTGTTGGGGATGTTTTGTCATTGATTTTGGGATTTTGTTTTATTTTTGTGATCTTTTTGATTTGTAGGTTTTGGTGACTGGCTATGTGGTTTTCTTTTTGTGTTGTGAGTGATTTTTGTGATTTCATGGATGTGTTGTTACCTTTTGTGACTTTTTTGCAATAGTTGGTGATTTTTGTGACTAAATGTTATTTCCGTTATTCTTTTGTGAATTGTTTGTGAGTTGTGATTTTTGGTGAGCTTTTGTTATTGATTTTGTGATGTTTGGAATTTTTTGGGACTTCTTTGGGGTTTTTGTGTTTTTTGGTGACTGGTGATGTGACTTTCATTATTCTTTTGTAAATGGTTTTTGGGACTTTTTGTTCTTGTGTGAATTTTTGGTTGAAATCTAAGAGTGATTTAAGTAAGACAAATGCAAGGCTCAAGCTTCATCAAGGTCAGTCAAGGCTTAGATTTTTGCTGCTTTGCGTCTTTATAAAACATACCAAATGTGAGCTTCACCTATACACTGTGTGAGTCATTACTGGTATGGTGTGACTCTGCAACTCTTCAAGGAATGTTAGTTACTCCTTGTCAACTACTCTTAGGTTCCTAATAAACGGGGGTCCTAATAAGGTCCGGGGGGTGGAAAAAAATCGAAAAATTAATAAGCGTCCCGGGACGTTTATTAGGAACCTAAGAGTACTTTTTTGAAGCTTTCCCAACTTTAAGGCTTTTGTCATACTTTAAAGGAAGAAACTGTCGCGGGAATCTCGCGACTCGCGACTTTTCTTCCGCGAAAGATCGTTTTTGGCCCTTTCGCGACAGTTAATTCCCGCGACTTTAAAATTTTTCAGTAGTCTGATGTAGTCTGGACAAATAAGAAAACCTGAGAAATAAGAAACTCCAAGCTGAAACTGGAGCCAAATCTACTTATAAAAAAGCGTGTATCGTTGCAATTGTTTTTAGTGATTTTAAAAGCTTCATTTTTCTACCTAACGGACTCTCGTAATCAGATTGTGATATCCTTTTTTGATTGCAAATATTCTGGTTTAAAGTATCAGTGAGCTCACACATTTGTAATTACCGTACAGTTCTATTTCGTTTTGCTTAAGATTCGGCTTTCGTGGAAAGAAGAAGCCAAAAAATGTCTCATCCAGCAATTCGAGACAGTTAATTACCGCGAAAATTAAATTATCAAGCGTTCGCGACAGTTAATTCCCGCGAAAGTTTACACACACAAAATTCAAATCATTCGCGACTTTTCGCGACAGTTTCTTCCCGCGACAGCTTCTTCCTTTAAAGTATTATATTCATGGGACTAGCAGTCTGTAGCAATTGTAAACGAATCTAGCACTCCTTTATGCATAAGAATCCCACACAGTGTATCCAAGAACTGGTCGGACACTAGTGTTATGGCATGCGATTCAAATATCTAATGCACCTGCTCATTTCTTTTGAGGAAGCCTGATGTTCTGGTTATTTTTGAGCAGACTTCTTACTAACTACGGAATCTTCTGGATGGGGGTCCCTAACTATTTTTGGCTGGAAACGTCTTCAAGCGAATATCAGTACACAGGCCCGTAGGCAGCTGGGTCGGATTGGGGGCACAGATGAAGCATGTGGTGCCAGTAGCACTGATCAATGGCCAGCAGTCTTACAGAAAGAGATCTAGGGGCGGGGCCCCAGGAATGATTTCAGAGCCACCCCTTTTCGGTATCAAGGAAACGCCCTTCATAAACATAGAGATGCACCCAGATTGTGGGTAGATGTGACTGATAAAATTAATGACATTTGTGTGAGAATCGTCTATAGTTTTATGACATATTTGGACGGATCTAACTTACCACGTAGTCAAAAATCCAAATCTAACTACGCATGCTCTGAAATGACGTGATCTTGGTGTTAAGAAATGAGGAGACGTATTTATATATGAAGATTTTAAGTGAATGGATTTAAGTATGGGATAAAAATGATGCATGCGTGATTACTAGGAAATGTTCCTATGTAGAATTTCCTCAACTCCTGAAGCTCGTTGCTTTCAGTTGGATTTGAAGTATGAACATTTGAACGCCACTCTATTCGATGTGACTTAGGCGCCCAATCTGCTTTCTAGCAGGTCGCAGCTCTTTTTGTAGTGAGAATTTTAGAGAGAAAGAGACAGACGAAATTATATTTGGAGGTATAGTTCGGTTTGTAGATTTTCGTTGATAGAAGCAAGCATAAGAAAAGACTTAGAACATTATAAAATAACAACAGTAAAGATTAAATAATCTAACAAGAAGTATATAAAGTCTTGAAAAGCGATTTAAAGTGATTCATCACTTGAGGAATCCTCTTCATCAAAGACATTTTCGTTTTCGTCATCCAAGGATGAATCCTCATTAGACTCCGCTTCTTGACAATCACATTTTCGTGAAGCAAATGAAATTTTCATTGTCTATGTACTGTCCTACTCCGTAACATTTATAACGTAAATAGTATTGAATGTGCACTTGAAGATACGGAACTGCTGTCCTAGGGAGGTTGTAGTCCTGTAATGTGGACAAAGAAAATCCAAATACATGAGAAGCATTAAATCAATGAACTTGATTTCCCTAGTTTAGTCTACTCACACTCAGTGTTGAATATAGCATGGAGCATCAGGGGGTGGGGTATTTGGACAAAATCATATATTGGCTCATTACACGCTTTTTTTATAAGGAACCTAGGTAAAGGCCTAGTTCTAAAAGTTCCTTATTTTTGGACCTCTTTTTGTCAAATTCTAATACTAAAAGTTCCTTAATAGTTCCTTAATTTTCACTGCACATAGAGTGCCACAAAATGGCACAGACACTAGAAAAGCATTGAAATTCTGAATTTTACTTTTAATTCTGGCTAGATCTCAAACTCAAAAGCACAAATGCGACAGGAAATAAGTTTTATACATGCAAAAGCATAATTTCAATCAAGAAGTATCATGTCTATTCCATTGATATCATCCAATGTAATGTAATCTTCACTTGCATCTGAGTACAGCACTCGTAATTTGAAAATGAAGAGTTCCTTAGGGATTTTTCCTTTAGTAGTATAAGTTCTTTAAATATTTCGGCCTTCTACACGTAGGTTCCTTATAAAGTGGTTCCTTATAAAAAAAAGCGTGTAGAACATTGTAAATCTATGATGACCATGGGACCATGGCCCCCTGAACCCGCTACCTCTGCTCCCACTCACTATCACCACCATGAAGTCATTTGTAGAAAACCAAACTATATATGTTTGTGAGGAGAGCTACGTTATAGAAATAATGGGAATGTAACTAGTTGATTGGCCTGGCAAACAGCCACCTTGATACTGATGCCAGGCCACTCCCAAATACTCTCGGATTGAAAACAATTCAAGATTTGATTGATTAACACTATGGTTTTCAAGGCACTTAATAGCCTAACACCTAAGTATATATCAGATTTATTCATAAGAAACTCAGAAAGTCATCTGCGAGTTCCCCGAAATACCACTACGGACTTACAACTGCCTAAGAAAACAACAAACAATGGACAAAAATGCTTTTCTTTTAGCGGTCCAAAATCAGGGAATGCCCTCAAACCTGAAAGTAAGCAGGCATCTTCTCTGAAGATTTTTTAAAGAAAGACTATTAAAGGAATATTAGGAATATTTTTTGTGAGGAATTTTTAATTATTAATTTGCAAAATTTTTTGAACACATTTTTGTATTTTGTACTTTGTATTTTAAAGGTATTTTAAGGATTTTTAATTATTCATTTGTAACCTATTTTATGTACTTTTTAAACGTTATATTGTAAGTTAAATGGAGGGCCCCTTGAAAACCAGCGTTAGCTGAAGGGCTACCCTCCTTAAATTGTATGAAAATGAAAAAAATTGAAAAAATTGATTGTTATAGAAGTCTATCCTCTGTAACAGCCCCTCAGCAATCTCATACTTATTTCATCCATCCATTTTATCCATCCATTTCATCCATCCACCCACCCATCCATCTACCCTTCTACTCATCCATCCACCCTTCCATCCATCCACCCACCCATCCATCCGTCCATCTATCCATCCATCCATCCATCCCATCCATCCATCCATCCATCCATCCATCTATCCATCCACCCACCCATCCATCCATCCATCCATCCACCCACCCATCCATCCATCCACCCATCCATCCACCCATCCATCCATCTATCCATCCATCCATCCATCCATCTATCCATCCATCCATCCATCCATCCATCCATCCATCCATCCATCCATCCATCCATCCATCCATCCATCCATCCATCCATTCATTCATTTATTCAGTCACTGTGCATTTTCCAATAGCAAATCATTGGTATACTGTACTGTAACCAAAGCTAAAATAACATTACGAGAAAAATCCAATAAGTCATGACACCTAGTCCTAGTCCTTTGTATTTTAGTTATCTCAACTCCTAGAAACTACTATATTTGTGACAGGTGTCATATCTTAATTGATCGTCTTGACTTGTTTTTAGTGAAATTTAGGCGTCGTAAAGGAGTTTGTGTAGAGGGGTTGGAAATTGCGAAGTTTTTTAGACGTCATGTGCCGAGCAAGCAGTTGAAATCTAAAATCTGCCGTGTAATTCAACCTTTCCTCCTGTAAGTAGCACCGCCCCCGACTTTAAGTCAAGCGTGGTCCATCATCCATTAATATTGAACTCAAGAAAACTACGAAATTAGACGTTCGTGTAAAACAGATGATTGAATAAAACAAAACAGTAAAATACGTTTACGGCTTCTGCATAGATTCCAGACCCCTCATATTTCCAGCATTGTTTTCATGTTGGAGGACAGGTAGGAGGCAAGTTGTGATGAAAGAACGGTGAGGGAAGTATCTGCTATTATCGTTTTCATCTTGTCATTAAAAATCTATATACCAGTGAAAATGAGTGGAGGTGGTACGCCATATATTGGAAGTAAAATTAGTTTAATATCCAAGGCCAAGATCAGATATGAAGGCTACCTTTACACTATCGATACGGAAGAGTCGACAGTGACATTGGCCAAAGGTAGGTTGTTTTTATTTTAGCTAGGGAATAACTATGATGGTAGCTATCATATGTTCAATTGTTTTCTAAATTTAATAACTGGGTTAATAAGTTTACATATATTGTGGCTAAACAGATGTTTTCAACGATAGATACAAAGCCTGTTTGACAGTGGAGCTCATGGTCCTAGATACCACTGGCTTGACTACCACTAGGCCCAGTGCGCTTTATCGATTTCCGTTGAAATTTCCTCACAAAGAATGGATTCAGGGGACAGTTGGCCCATTTGCTTTCGTAATTTTTGTAGGTATTCGCTTAGGACGATAAGGAGTCTTAGTATTGCTTAGACGGGCAGAATATACTTTGCTTTGCAGTTAACATCAAGAGTTATTTTTGTCTGTTGCAATGTACTTGCGCCCCATATGTTTGAAATTTTGTCTAGATTTTAGCAGCCCGCATCAATGAGTATGTAGTGTTGATTTACGTTGAGACAAGACGAAATGGTCATCACCGGTGCAAGTCATTATATTGTTATATTTTCGCCTTTATTTATACATTTAACTGGTGTTGGTATGGATGTAGAAACAATATGAAAGTGATTTGTTGAGTTTGTTGTCACTGTGTCATCGAAACAAAGCAAACGCATTTTGGGATGTTCGTATAAAAGTACCTAGTAGCTTAGGGCTAATGTTATTTGATAGATCTATATATCTTTTTCCACATCCATGGCAGTTATGCTTTTCATGCTTTAGAATTTTACTAAGTGAAGCAGATTGCTTTCCAGCCAGTGCATGTTGTTGCCTTGCATGTTTTTACAAGGACCTACTATATAAGTAAGCTACAATTAGAAGACCAAAAGTCTATGGCAGCTGTACTTCTAAAGACAGATCCATGATTGATATAACAAAACTTTTTCATGTTCCTGAATTGTTTACCTCTGCCTGCAAACAAGCATTGGGAAGCCAGATCCATTCATTGCAGTCAAATCCACATGAATTATGTTTAATCCATGTTGAAACTGAGCAAAACTCCAACCATCACCTTTTTCATTGCTTCTGTGCTACTGTTGGGGCACTAAGTGTCTGCTAGGGAACTTGTGGTATTGCAATGGGATATGAAGATGTCCCTATGCTCTTTATTCAAAAAATGTGTATGTTTGTGTGCTGAAGTCACTCAGAACCTTTCAGCTCTTCACAATCTATTCTTCTTTGATGAATCTACTGATTGAGCAACTTTATTGAAATCCCTTGTACACTGTCTTCTATGGTGGCCCACAAGTGTGGTGGCAAAACATTCTTTCTTGCAGAAAAACATTCTTTCTCATGGTAAAACTTGTTTCTCTTGGCAGTCTGTTCTTTTGTATTGTACTACATTCACTGTCAGAACAGTTCTTATTCAGAAAGCAAAAAAGAGCAGGCAATACATATGGTTGATGAGTAAAATAAGATAATATTATTCTATACAAAAATACTTTCTTAAAGGATCTATAGCTGTTCTTATAAAGTACAAAGAGATGCTTGCTGTCATCCTCAAATGAAAAGTAAACATTTTTTGGGAGGTGTACCTTTAGGGAGTTCAATGAGCACACATTCCTGGAGAAAAGGGTGTACCAGAACTAGGGTCTAATGAAACATGGCACTGTGATTGGTACTATAATCTTAAACCATGCAGCTAGCATTGGAGCCATCAGGGTGTGTGGGGGTATATACTCCTTACTTTTCTTGAAAATTTCTGTAATTAAATTCATCAATTAGTTTTATGTTCCTGTAGAGTTTTGCATTCGCATTTTCTCTTAAGTAAAGCTAAAATTTATCCCTCATGTTTATAGAAACATATTTGAGTAATTTATTTGATTTTGAAATTGTATGCTATTATTCTACAACTCTTTCTGGGGCCAGCAATATTATTATATTCCACCAATGAGGTTATAAATTTGGTTATTGTAATAAGCAAAGTACCTCTTTACAAAATACTCTCCCATACCTTTTTGTTCCTTCTGGCATCCTGAGTAGCAGATCTTGAAACCAAAAATGGGATCTTGGCAGGCATAAAAGCAACTTCCCAAAATGACCCAGGGAGACATCACTGTGTTTCTTCCTGTGTAATCAAAGAATTGATATCTTGCTTAGACAAAGTTATGCTGTGTAAAAGAATGTTTGCTCTGAAAAAGAAAGTTTTGCCATCAGAATGAGTTTTGCTGTCAGAAATAAAGTTATGCTGTGAAAAAAAATTTTACCTTGGGAAAGAAAGTTTTGCTATGATACTTTTGGACCTTCATAGTCTTTAGTCAGTTATAACTTTTCTGATGACTTGTTCATTCTCTCAAGTGAGTATCATTTTTATGGAAGTCATCTTCTTCCTCTTGAAGTAGTCTATGCAAAAGAACTTTATAGTGACTAGTGCTCCAGGGTGATATAGAAAATGACCTGCCAGCCAAAGGTGATTCCACAAGAACTAGTTTTACATGCAAGTCAATATTTCTTGAATGTTGTGTCCAGAGCATCTAAGGAGCCATTCAGAGCATTCTGAGGCTTTAAATTTCATTGTGTCATATTTATCAGAAATGGCTGGAAGCTATATTTGAACTTTCTGGATCACGGACCTCAAACCTGTGGCCTGTGGACCACTTGCACCTCCCTTGATGAGATTTTGTGGTCTGCAGGATAATATGATAAATAGATGTCAATGCAGCCCTTGAATTCTATTTCATTGTCATATCTTGCCATATAACATGCATAAAGTTCTTTCGTGCAAAGAGAAGCATTTCATGGCTACTAGTAAGAGCATCTCAATGCCACTGTAGACTTTCTACATCTCACTGTCTCATATTTGTGCGTATTTGACTAATTCATGGATGAAATCAAGGCTCCTAGTTTGGTTTCAGTATCATGCAGATTTGAAAATACTGGATTTTTGGTACATTTCTGTGGAAAAGTCAATGTGGCACTTCCTCATCCAGACTCTATCCCCTGTGCCCCCTAAATGATTCAAGTTTGAGACCCCTGTTTTAGGTACATGCTAAGTCACAAAACTTACACTTTTTAAATTAGTACTTTTTGAGAAAAGAATCAAATAATGTAGGAAATTATATTGCCAAGAAGTTTCTATCTGGTTTTGCATTCTTGTTTCATATTTGATATTTCTGTTTTAGAAGCAAATGTGCAACAGTTTTGTCTATGAATCTTCTTGACTGTGGGTGGTCTAAACTGATTAGATAGTGCTATATGAACAAACCTGTGCATGGTATGATATACAGCAGAAGAAGATTAGGGAAAAGACATATTGTCTGTGACTCTAAGTTTTGTGCTATTGCATTCATGTTACACAGATTCTGTTGAGATAAAGGAGGGATTGGGAGCCTTTAACACTGGAAGAGCCATTTCAACCCTGTTTTTCCCAAGAAGTTAGCACTGTGAGCCACATGAAATAAAACCGTGCATGCAAATGAACTGTGTTGCAAATGAAACTTTCATTTTGTTCGTTAAAAAATATTGTTATGCTAATGAAGATGGAAACAACACATTGCATTTTGATACTGTTGGCAACTGTGAAGTTGTTTGGTTGGCTTATTCATGTCAAAATATTCTTTTTTGACGAATATTTCCAAAAAGTATGCTTCAAATTGGGGAAAACACCAGTCCTTTTCTGTTGCTAACTTTCAGTAGCAAATGGAAAAAAATTTCATTTCACCAGCCCTTTATCATACATTCAGATCGATGCCTAAACGTCTTGTTTGAAGCCTGATGGAGCCACAGAACTAGAATGAAAGAGCCACAGGTTCCCAGGCCCTGAGATAGAGAATAGAGTCTTGTCTGATAAGTGCAATAGCACAAAGCTGAGATTCACAGAGTAGAAAGAATTCAATTCATATGTATACATAAATATAAACTCAGTTTCTATTATAGCACCTCAGCTTCAATCCTCACCAATGACTTTAGAAATATTGAGGAGTAGGGCAATGACAACCTTGTTCAGTTCGATCAAGAAAATACAACAGGTTGTCACATCATCAAGACTTCCACTGTTTTCATGAATAGTCATGAACTGGACATTTCAAATCCTTTCATACAGCTTGGCCTTTCAGTTGCATCAAATCTCATCTGGAATCCCACATTCTTTCATCATCATTTGGTTGCAGATCTTTCGATTTTCTATCAATATTTCCATGGACATTGCCCACTGGATTTAAGAATATTTTTCCTGATCCACTGCAGCATGTTTTACTCACCAGAAGCTCTATCATATCACACCCTTTCCAACTTATGCTACCTAGTTCTTGAGATCTATCCCACAAGTTGTCTTTCATTTCAAGAATTTGTCAACTATGGAACTTTCCCCTTCCACTTCCTTCCCTAAGTCCTACAACTTGTCTTGTTTCAACTTTAGCATCAACAAAATCAATCTCATCTCTCTATCTATTTAATTTTTCTTTCTTCCCTTGTCAGGGGTTTGTTACAAGCCCAGCTCCTTTCCCCGACATTGCATACTAAAGATAACATAGGCACTCATTAGGTAGACTGTCAGTATGTGCAACATACACTCATATATACATACATACATATATATATATATATATATATATATATATATATATATATATATATATATATATATATATATATATATATATATATATATATATATATATATATATATATATATATATATATATATATATATATATATATATATATTCATTTATTTATTTATTTATTTATTTATTTATGCATATATATCAAATAAGTATTATGGCTTTATATTCATATATTTGTATATGAATTTACTATATTGGCTTTATTTTCAGTTAAATCATTTGGAACAGAGAACAGGAAAGCTACCAATAAAGTACCTGAAAGAAATGAAATTTATGAGTATATTGTGTTTAGAGGAAGTGACATTGATGACCTTCATGTGGCAGCTGCCCCAAATGATAACAAGCAAGGCCAAGTAGCTGAAGATCCTGCAATTGTCCAGGTAATGAGCATGAATATATCTAGAAAGTTATTGACTCTCAAAGTATCACTTAGTCTGCTCAATGGTAAACACTATTTTTGGTAATGCATGGGATTGATTCCTAATGACCTTCCTTATATCACCTTGGAAAAAGTTATCCTCAGCTTTTTGTCATTTCCTGTTATGAATTTTTTGTTAGAATTTCCTAGCTTGAGTTGGCAAATAACCTTTTTCTTTGCTGCAAATTGCCTGCAATGCCTTCCCAGAAACACTTATATGGAAATGCTGCAATCATTCATTGCACATTGATAGTGTTAATGTGTTGAGCTCACTTGCCAAGCTTTTCAGTCGATCAGAAAATAATATGCAAGAATGAATGCTTATTTGAAAACAATAACGAAAAATTTTAATGAGTCATAAAGGCTTCTGTGTTGGGTTCTTTATTTTAAGAGCAATTCACATTTTCTATTCACATAGGAAATGTTATTTTTATTAAAGCAATAATTGGAAAAATCTTCACACTTTTACGTATTGAGTCTGTCTTGTGGCATACTGTTTCCTCCTCTGAAAATGTTTAGTTTATCTTTATTAGGAATTTTAGGGCATATTTCTTTTATTTTATGAGGTATGATATTTTTTCACTTCTATTGAATTTTACAGACTGGCAATGCACAACCAAGTATGTATCAACAGCAGATGCCAGTACAGCTAGGTACTCCATTCCCACCTCAGAGCTATGGACCCTTTGGTGCAATGCCATATGGATATCCAATGGGATTCCGACCCCAAGGAAATATGCCACTATCATCAGTTATTGGGCATGGGGGTATGTCTGATCGCAATGCAAGATCCTCTCCATTTGACCGTTATAGAAAGAGCCCATCTCCGCCACCTGCAGGACCTATTGGATCAAGATACCAACCTAGAAAGGAGGAGGAGAGAACTCAGCCTGTTGAGAGTGGTTCTAGTATGACCAGACAGAGGGAAAACCAGCGCCCATATGAGGGCCAGCCTAGTGCACAAAAATTATCAAAGGAACCAAAGGTGAACCAGCAGCCCCAGAAAGAAAGTGAAGCATCTAAAGAACGTGTTCAGAGTGAAAGACCTACTGCCAGAAAGCACAGTAGAGACAATGAGCAACAGAGAGAGAGGTATTATTCACAACCAACTTTTCTTTAATGTGCTTTTGACAGCTAGAGATTGATCAAGGTTTTAAAAAAGACTGTTGGTATGTGCTTCAATAGCCTGCTGTTCCATCCAAGCTGGTTTTTGTAATATCTGTAATCCCCATAGGTGTTTTGCACCATGTATTGAGTTGCACATGGTTATGTATTATTGACTATAAATTGTTTTGTTTCGTGGCTTTGACAATTTTTTGTGCTGTTATAAAAGCCTTTCAAGGAAAGGAATGTATAACAAACAAAACAATGTACTTGCCTGAGTAATGTAGCCCATGGTCCTTAGCTTCTTAAAGTGTTTCTAACTGCATGAGTACTTAACTGTTTCATTTGATTATTAATTTTTAGCCTTTTCTCTTTATAACTATGATGTGGCTATGTATACCAGAAATAGCCATTTCTTACAAAGTTCTCTAGCCCTTTTGTTAGAACCTTTTTTGGTATTAGAGGATTCAGATATAAACCAGTTTCATTTTATTTTGAAGAACTGAGGTTTCACTTTCAGGTGCTTCTTTTATTACAAACATTACTATTGATAAAATTGCAGACGTAAAGATATCAGTGAGAACAAGGAGCAAGTTAGAATAAAAGACCAACCGAGAAGCCAAGAAAGCTCACGGAGCTCTAAAAAGCAAAGTGACGGACGGGACCCATATGCAAAAGAAAAAATTGAATCAAAGGAGAAGGATAAGAAGAGGCAATCTATAGAAGTGCAGAAAAAGAAGGAGAGTCCCTCAGATTCAGCAAGAAGTTTAACTAAAGAACAAAGCAAAGAAACTGGAAAAGAAGGTGTTTACTTTCACCATTTACATTCAAAGCAACTTTTTGCACTAAAAGTAGTTGTGTCAATATGCCAGCAAGTAATTTGTCTTTCTAAGATTTTTTATGTATGAGTGGCACACACACGCACACGCACATGCACATGCACACGCACATGAGACACTCGTTCATTTCGTTTCACTGTTTTTGACAGTTGTATTTGCGCATTCTCCATACAGATGTGAAGTTATTATTCCAGATCTACGCTGAGATGTATCAGCAAGCTCTGTCCCTGATCATTTCCTTATTTTTGTAGCAATATTCACCTTATGTGTTCATAGTTGAAGAAATCAATTGTCCTGACGGCATTCTTTTTGCAGAAAACTCTTCACATCCACCGTCATATAGCGACAGTGCCAAAGTACATTCACGAGGTCGAAGCAGAGGGCGTGGTCGCAGTAGAGGAGGGCACAATAGGACGAAACAGTTCGATAAAGATTTTGATTTTGAACGTGCAAATGCAAAGTTTAACAAAGAAGAGATCGAAAAGGAATTGCTCTCATTGAAAAAGCAAGTTACTTTAAAGGATGAAGATGATGTAAGTTTCACCATATGCTTTTTGTTATCAAAGTATATATCTTATCAGACTTTGCCCAAAAGTGCAAAAGAGGATTTCACAACTACATAGACCCTTTTAAAAAATATTTTAGGGAGAATTTCCAAGACAGAAGTATGCCAAAATAAGCTATAGCCATGCCCTACGATACTTTTATTGCCACGCCCTTCAAATGTAAAATATTGCAGATATTACTTTCTGTTGTTTGGCGTTACGTTAAATGGTATTAAGCGTACAGGATAGAGCCAACTGCCGAGTTTTCGCATCATAAAAATGGACCACACTTTTAAATTTTCTAGACCACATACTCATTTTCCAAGACTAGACATTGTGCCCGACACTACACTGAAATAGGCAGTGAGATTATGCTTTTGGTTACTTTTGCTTCCAATTTGTTTTGCAAGCTGTTCTTCGTTTGGTTGATGTACAGCTATATATTTCGAAGTTGTGCCTTACCTCTTTATTTTAGTCCTTTGGTTACATATTGGTCAGATTTACTTGCTGGCATTTGAATTAATTTGATAGACATTTAATCGCTTTTCCATATAGGGGACACCAGGGTTAGTTGAATAAATTTGTCTAGATTTGTTCATTGCTCATATCCAGACATTTTTCTCCAAAATTTAGACCTAGAAGTTTCCTCGTCAGTTGTGTTCTACAGCTAGTCTAGCCGCCAATGAACCTGTATTGTACAATATGCTTTGTAGGAAGTGGCAAGAGACGGCCTCAAATTCTATGTTGGAGAGTAGATACTCTTACAGATAATGAGAAATAAAAATTATGTTTTCCTTTTATACGGTTACGCTTGCTTATGCTATAGAGTCAGCTTTTAGATTTTTCGTTTTACTGCCGTAGAAAAAGACAGGCTGTATGGAGGCCAGCCTTAAAAACCTTGTCCTCCATTTGTCCAGCTCCTCTGGCATAACAACCCTCCTTACCGCAAAGGGGCGTTTGAATTCTCGCCGAAATACCAGTTCGAGTTCCCTATTTCTGGACGAGGCCATTTATAACTTAAGGGAGACGAAGTTTAGATTGAAGTTTGTTTAGAAAGTGCAGTATGTTTGTACGAGATGAAAAACAATGGTTGGTATATAATTTTCTTAGCTTGTGATATTGTTGAGATTTTTGGGGTGTTCAGCCTCAAATTTGGGGTTTTCTAGCGTGTTCATGGAGTATTCTTGGGGTGTTCAGCCTGTTCTTGGGGTGTTCGCCTTTTTAGAAACGACGCGTAAACGAAGCGATAGTATACTCAATGCCCTCGGACCAACGGTGGGATGCTAGCTCACTGTCCATCCAGCAGCAGATGGGTACCTGGTTACAACACTGGGGAAGTTAAAGGCGGCGAGGAAAGGAACTGGCCACCCTACCGCAATATGCCGACGGCTCAGGATAGGTGTCCTTTCTAACAGGCACTCCCCAACGTTTGGAGTCGTATATGGCACTAACCTTTACCTTTACTCTTGTTTCAAAACATTCCTTTTCTCACGAACTAGGTCATTGTCGAAGATGGACACAAAGCATCAGACCATGATGAAATCGAGCCAGAAGTAAACGGCGAAGATGTATACTACGATAAGTCAAAGTCATTTTTCGATCAAATATCATGTGATTCAATTGGTCAGTCCGGTGATATGTAAGTGTTATTGAGTTTCATTGTTAATGCAGCCTTGCTTTTCGTGTGCGTGTGCGTGTGCGTGTGCGTGTGCGTGTGCGTGTGCGTGTGTTAATATTTATATTTATATTTATTTTTGTATGTTGATTTAAATGTGGTTAATGGATAGCATTTAAGATGGACGTGGACAGGGATTATTCCTACAAAGCAACCCCGAAATGGAAGAACTCGATGAAGTGGAAGCCTGAAATGTGAAACGTGTTTGGGATGATTCGTGCTGTTTTTGTCGTACTACAAGCTCAAAGCACACGACCTATTTCTTGTTATGTTGATACTAGCTCGCTGTCTATTACGTTTACGGTTACGTCTTTTCCCTCATTTCACCCAAGCACCCTTTACTTCTATATTTGCAGCTCCATTCTCAAATGAAACCACAAAGTTCTGTTTGTTCTCGAGATTGCATTACAGCTGTGCAAGTTGTGTTGCCTGTATTTAGGGGTCATTGAAAAGTACATGACGGAAAAAGTTGTCAATGTTATCCCCACCCCACCCCCCCCCCTATGTAACAGCTTGTCACACACGAGTTAATCCCCCCTCCATGTTACATAGCATTCTGACGTGAAACTCCCTGTCAACAAATCCAGCCTCAAATTTGTTAAAAGAATATATTCTACATGAACATTAAACTAAATCTCAGAATCGCTGAAATTTAAGAATGATAGGGATAACACAAGATTCAAGCTCTATTAGGTCTTAAAACTCTTTTTTTATTTGAGTAGTTTTAGGAAGAATTCGTCAAACAGTGAAAACGTAAAAATATTGCACTAGAATTTTGGTGTTACGTAACAAAGGTACTTTAACACCCACATCCCTATGTTTTTTCATAACAGTTTGTCGCAAAAATGGCACATACCCACCCACACCCTACCGTTAAGTAGTTTTTGAATAACCCCTTACATTCCATAATGAGTTGATTAAGCCCCCATCCCCAAGATAGTTAAATTGGTCCAAAATTGGAATGGAGGTTACTACAACTTCTATATACGTATACCAATGAATTCCTCAGCCGATTTCAATAAAAAATATGTGAACCTCTATGTTCACCCAGTGTGTCTTCCGGTCATTAAAAAGGTGTTATACTAAAACTTTTCTGGGGCTACTAAAACTTTTCCTTGGGGGCCAAGCCCCCAGACCCCACTTCTTGTACCTCTTGTGACGAGGCATCAGAGTCTGATCATAAGGGAAGACTAGACAGTAAACTTTTAGCAAGATGTTTGAGGTGTTCTCCCTCATGGTCATACATGATGTTGTATAAATGCGCTAGCTTTAGGGGAACGGTATATGGCCTTTTAGTACCGCAAATTCTCCAATATTTCAGGTTGATTATTACAGACTTCATTTTATATATACCGGGAGATTCCTATACTCTTGTAAATCTGTGTGTAAAACGAGGCCACAGATTCCACGTATGCCCATATTGATACAATTCTCAATTCTATAAATAGTTACCCCTGAAAGCTCGTCGTACTAAGAATAATAGCTTAAATACTAATTACAAGTACCATAATGCTTCGAATAAACGCCCCCTTTAGCGCCCCCTTTTAAACGCCCCTCGAATAAACGCCCCATAATTGCTTAAAAGGCAAAGTATGGATAAGTTAGCTATTGACCACAAGCCTACAGAACTCCGGAACACATGAGGATTCCATGAATGGAACGGGGGGAAAGGTTGAAATTCAACAGAAACATGCCACAAACATTCAATAAGCCGATACTCGCCGAGGTTAAATTTGAAAAAAACCCCAAATAAATTACTCAACCCCAAATAAATTACTCCTATGGCCCCCCGACTGTTTTCCTACGCCATTAATGCTACCTCATTTTTAGGGCAAACCGGTCTTTATAAAAAAGTGCGTCATTATCGAGGAGGCACGATTCTGTAACTCGTTTGCTTGGAATAGCTCCTCGAAAATTTGAGCTATGAAGTAAATGACAGTACCATTGTAATCTTCTGACCGAGTGCTATCGAATGGTGTATAGTTTGTTAGTCTAGGACTTCGATTTCGATTCTGCAGTAGTGCCGAACATTCGATATTCTTTCAATTTTCGTCACCGCGCGGTAGAAGATATTGTCTTTGGTAGACTTCAGGAAGTGTAAATTTAATAACCCCCCCCCCCCCGCTCCTAGGATAAGCCCGAAACTGTATAGTCGTCACTTCTAACAAATAAGCTCCCAGGGCCTTAATCGAGTCGTTACGGTACTAATCTCTTGTTGACGGGTATAAGAACGACTCTTGCTGTAGACTGCTCGAGGTCGGATACAGCCCGTCGAGATTGAACCCAAGTGTGAACATCAGCTCTGATGAGAATGTCAGTTGTTCTGTTATTAAGGCTTGGGACAATTTCCTTTGCTAATGTATTATTTCAATATTGTTATATACTTTGGAGATTTTGTTTTCTGAAATCTTCGTAGCTTGGGGCGTATGACCTTGTATCGCGTAACGTAAAAATAAGAATTACCGACTTAACCATTACTTAGTGACAAATCCCAAGACTGTAAAGATCGCGTATAGAAAACTGGATGGGAAGCTGACATGCAACTTGCCCTTCTGATCCTTCTCTTCCATGTCTATTCCCTCATATTCTTCAGTACAACTATCTAAAAGTAGAAAATGTTGCTTTACTCTGCTTTTTTATATTGCCTCATTTCGCACAATATTTTTTTATTTTTAAGACTTTCTAGGCGTAAGGAGCGTGCTTTAAATGTAGAGACCTTCGGTGTCTCGACCCGGAATTTCAGAGGAAGGCCATACCGTGGTCGTGGAGGTCGAGGTTCGAGAGGTAGAGGGTATGGTCGTGGAGGTCAGAATGCAAGAAGAGGTGGACGAGGTGGTAACAGAACATGGGTTGATTACGAATTTGATTACGAGGCTGCTGGCATACGACAGGGAGGCAAATCTTATAGGTCTGGAGGTATGCATGAAGTTGTTTTGTAATTTAAAGTTGTATACGAGTCAAATGAAAATCACATGATTAATTTCTCTGAAAGTGACCTCTAGTCATAGAGCTTCTAGATATGCGGTAAATTAGGAGTGGCCGAACATAGACTGCAGCTCCAGGAACTAATTTATGCCAAAAGATAGTAAGGACAGTTTTTCCAAAATAAAAATGGACCGATTTTAGTATTTGCTAACCAAGTTTACTTAGATATGAGTTCAAAATTTTTACTTGGAAGTAAGAGGTAGAAAAACATTTTTCTTTCTGGGAATCTAGAAATTTCTGCAAAATTTCGAAGGGTTTTTATGTACTGTTTATCCATTGTTCTACTTATCAATAGATTAACTGTTATGTCACTAGTTTATAATATAATTTCAAGTCTGGAGAGTCAGTTATTTTTCTCCGTAAGCTAACTTTAATTATACCATTATTTTCATACTTATCTACACGGTTCAGGATTTTTCTGTGAAATCCTGTCGCATGAGGCGCTTATACTAAGGAATTTAGCCACCCTTACAATTAAAGCTACCCTCAGGTGTAGCAAACGTTCTATTTTGCTATAGAATGTTTATTTACGGTTACTTTTTGGGCTTGAATCTTAGTCTTGACATTGGTCATTATCCTGTTCATCAGGAGGAATCTGAGTGCGTCATGCAGTGTACTGTAGTCTAGCTATCTTCTTATGCCATTGTAACCTCCAGTTATACATTTTTTGCAGCAAGCTGACCTGTTCGCTAGAAGAGCTTTATTTGAGTTGGTAGAAGAATTTAGAGAGAAATTTTCCGACGCCTTGGATTGGAGGTTCTAATTGTATTGGATTTATCTGCTGTCTTCTTATGAAAGAAGGCAATATAAGGAGGATAGTCGCCTCCCCCCTCCCCCCCAAGAATGATGCATGTATATAGGAAATGAACACCGCTTTCGCATCAACATCTGACACATTTTGCCCGCAGACGCCTTTGTGTGACCATCTGAAAGTACGTTCTTTTACCACTTTGCTAAGTTGCTTGTACTCAAGCAAGAATGGCATGTGATCTCTTGTATGAAATATGATTGTGGTTTTAACTGCCGGTAGACAGAAGGGTTGTTGTATTCATACTGTCATATTTACTTATGGAACTTTAATGTCAATTTGTGGGGGGAGGACTTGGATTCTCATATTGTTGTTCGATAGTTTTCTTTTGTGTCATTTGTTTTAGATCACTAAAATATTGAAATCACTTTTAACTTACCCAAGTTGATGCCATTTTTGAGCTTATTATCCACTTAAAATATTCCGTATATTTTATCGTAATTTCGCTTATATGCAGCGCTTTTGCGAATTTTCTTCGCGTATAATGAACCACTTAGATTGATGTGTTTTATTTTGGGGGTGCTCCCAAGCCGATGTGTCACCATATCCAACGGAAATTTTGCCCAATATGCATTTATCAATTGCTTCAGACTGCAAGCTTGTCGTTTTGAAATAGGAAATTGCTTAGTTATTCAAAATCCTAGGGCACGGAGTGCGATGCGGTTTTATTTCAAAATAGACTCCATTCGAAATGGTGTTTAACACTCGAGGTATCTATCATCCTTTTTTGAGTTATAACATTGTTAGTATCACTGATGTTGAAAATATCAACGAGTTGCGGCAGAACTTTTTGTTCACTGTCTGTTGAATGTTGTACTCTATGGATGTATCCCCCTCTTGTAACGAATTATAAAGAAATTTGTGTTTGTGATCTTGTATTTTTATGAGATAAATACATATTATACGAACTACCTGTTCTTCCATTGTTTTTCATTGCCAATTTGTGCAAGAGTGCCTGTCGAGCCTTTAGGGACACAAGCAAATTATATTGCCTTTTTAGTCCCTAGCAATTGCTGTAGAAACTGTGGCATTTGGGGCTTGTGTATTCCCTATACTTGAGAGCGGTCAAGAATTTTCAAAGGTCTTGCGACAAATGAGTCTTCATTTTGATGTATTTGAAATTTAAGTCAGTTACGTTCTCGTTCTGTTTGCAGTTCGCTTGTACTAACTACATTTTTCTCCATAAAACTCGGCCCTTTTGCGTTTCCCTAACATGCTTATTGTTTACTGCACGCCAACAGCATTTTTGTGTACCTTTCGCAAAACTGCTGATGACGATTAATATTATTACCTGATTTCCAGATCGACCTGTGAATTTTATCGTCCGATATTTGAATTGAGTTGTTAGAAAGTCCGTTTACTTCATGCACTTGGTAGGGATATTGAGATTTTTGAGTTATATGTAAAGTTAGTTTTTCAGGTCCTCATCAATATATGCCAAGCGATTTTGTTTTTTTCTTTATTCTACAACACTTGTGATTCCTAGTTCTATGCTTCAGTTATCCCAGTTCCCCAACGAGTTTGCAAGATTTTTCGCTATAGGTTGATTTTCATTAAATTAGAATCAGTTTATAACCGATTATTTCAGGCTTGCCATGAGTAGCTGTACGATTTATCTTTCAGTTTGTTCTACGCCAAAATAGTAAATTCCACTATAGCAAGCTTACGCTCTTAGCTTACGGGGCTATTACGAAATGTGTTCACCTATGTCCGTCCATAACAGGCCTTTTTTCGTCTGCAGATTTTTACCTTTGTCATCTAACAGTTTACAAGTTAACGTTTTCAGTAATCCTAACTAAGGAGGAAAATGGAGAGAAAGCTCAGTTAAAAGCAATGTTTAGTTGAAGGTACCGATTCTCCGCCCGTAATCCAGTTGAATTTCGTAATAGGCCCTGATGCAAGTTTGAGGATAGTTCTCCATCATTTTCTGGTGCTGGGAAAGAATAATTAAATTGGACTCTGCAAAAGAGTAAGTAAATTAGGCTCTGCAGCTCCAGTGATTCAACTCTTGTATTGCTATTGTTAGCGTTCGCTTTCCGAGAACAATCGCTGCTTTGTATTCGTTTGATTGTTACATCTGACAAGGAGGAACGCCAAAGTTGTGACTGATAGTGCATTCTTTTAGTAGCAAATCTCTTTCGTGAGCTCGCTTATACATGCTGGCTACACTTCTGATACTTTCGAGTAGGATTACATGGGAGCAGTCCGTTGGCACCAGGGGTGGAACGGTGCCTTTCTCCTAGCGATGCCACTGTATGACTGTGCCCCGTGCTAAGTATCGTCATTCGTTTACACTATCACGTGGTAAGATTATTTTCCTCAACATTCACACACATTAAAATTGATGGATTTTCAATATAGAATGAACCGTGGTAAAAACAGAACTGATTTCCCCAAAATCAACAGCTATCGCCTTGATATTTTGCCCCAAACTGATTAGAACTGACATTTGTAGATTTTCCCAGATTTACACGTAACGACGATTAACGCTATTTTCGACAACAAATATACGGCTATAGCCTTAAAATTCTTACCAACACAACACCATTTTACTTCATTCAGTGTGATTGCACATGACAACGTAATGACAATCAGCCATTTCTGGGATACGGATCTAGCCATAGTATTTTCCCCACACACTACACACTTAACATTCCTTCAGTTTCACAGCAATTTGACAATGAGGCATTTTTGGCCAAATCGTAAGGCTATAGCCTTGGTATTTTGCTCACAAATGACCAAATTTGAACTTGATTGAGTTTGATTGCAGATTGAAAAGTGATGAAAATGAGGCATTTTTGGCCAAAAAGTAAGGCTATAGCCTTGGTATTTTGCTCACAAATGACCAACTTTGGAATTGATTGATTTTGATTGCAGATTGAAAAGTGATGAAACTGAGGGATTTTTGGCCACAAAGTAAGGCTATTATACCAAATTTGAAATTGATTGATTTTGATTGCAGATTGAAAAGTGATGAAAATGAGGCATTTTTGGCCAAAAAGTAAGGCTATAGCCTTGGTATTTTGCTCAAACATGACCAAATTTGAAATTGATTGATTTTGATTGCAGATTGAAATGTGATGAAAATGAGGCATTTTTGGCCAAAAAGTAAGGCTATAGCCTTGGTATTTTGCTCAAAAATGACCAAATTTGAAATTGATTGATTTTGATTGCAGATTGAAAAGTGATGAAAATGAGGCATTTTTGGCCAAAAAGTAAGGCTACAGGCTTGGTATATTGCTCAAAAATGACCAAATTTGAAATTGATTGATTTTGATTGCAGATTGAAAAGTGATGAAAATGAGGCATTTTTGGCCAAAAAGTAACGCTATAGCCTTGGTATATTGCTCAAAAATGACCAAATTTGAAATTGATTGATTTTGATTGCAGATTGAAAAGTGATGAAAATGAGGCATTTTTGGCCAAAAAGTAAGGCTATAGCCTTGGTATTTTGCTCACAAATGACCAAATTTGAAATTGATTGATTTTGATTACAGATTGAAAAGTGATGAAAATGAGGCATTTTTGGCCAAAAAGTAAGGCTATAGCCTTGGTATTTTGCTCAAAACGACCAAATTTGACATTGATTGATTTTGATTGCAGATTGAAAAGTGATGAAAATGAGGCATTTTTGGCCAAAAAGTAAGGCTATAGCCTTGGTATTTTGCTCAAACATGACCAAATTTGAAATTAATTGATTTTGATTGCAGATTGAAAAGTGATGAAAATGAGGCATTTTTGGCCAAAAAGTAAGGCTATAGCCTTGGTATATTGCTCAAAAATGACCAAATTTGAAATTGATTGGTATTAATTGCAGATTGAAAAGTGATGAAAGTGAGGCATTTTTGGCCAAAAAGTAAGGCTATAGCCTTGGTATTTTGCTCAAAAATGACCACATTTGAAATTAATTGATTTTGATTACAGATTGAAAAGTGATGAAAATGAGGCATTTTTGGCCAAAAAGTAAGGCTATAGCCTTGGTATTTTGCTCAAAAATGACCAAATTTGATATTGATTGATTTTGATTGCAGATTGAAAAGTAATGAAAGTGAGAGATTTTTGGCCACAAAGTAAGGCTATTATACCAAATTTGAAATTGATTGATTTTGATTGCAGATTGAAAAGTGATGAAAATGAGGCATTTTTGGCCAAGAAGTAAGGCTATAGCCTGTGTATTTTGCTCAAAAATGACCAAATTTGAAATTGATTGGTTTTGATTGCAGATTGAAAAGTGATGAAAATGAGGCATTTTTGGCCAAAAAGTAAGGCTATAGCCTTGGTATATTGCTCACAAATGACCAAATTTGAAATTGATTGATTTTGATTCCAGATTGGAAAGTAATGACAATGAGGCATTTTTGGCCAAAAAGTACGGCTATAGCCTTGGAATTTTGCTCAAAAATGACCACATTTGAAATTAATTGATTTTGATTGCAGATTGAAAAGTGATGAAAATGAGGCATTTTTGGCCAAACAGTAAGGCTATAGCCTTGGTATTTTGCTCACAAATGACCAACTTTGGAATTGATTGATTTTGATTGCAGATTGAAAAGTGATGAAACTGAGGGATTTTTGGCCACAAAGTAAGCCTATTATACCAAATTTGAAATTGATTGATTTTGATTGCAGATTGAAAAGTGATGAAAATGAGGCATTTTTGGCCAAAAAGTAAGGCTATAGCCTTGGTATATTGCTCAAAAATGACCAAATTTGAAATTGATTGATTTTGATTGCAGATTGAAAAGTGATGACAATGAGGCATTTTTGGCCAAAAAGTAAGGCTATAGCCTTGGTATTTTGCTCAAAAATGACCAAATTTGAAATTGATTGATTTTGATTACAGATTGAAAAGTGATGAAAATGAGGCATTTTTGGCCAAAAAGTAAGGCTATAGCCTTGGTATTTTGCTCAAAACGACCAAATTTGACATTGATTGATTTTGATTGCAGATTGAAAAGTGATGAAAATGAGGCATTTTTGGCCAAAAAGTAAGGCTATAGCCTTGGTATTTTGCTCAAAAATGACCAAATTTGATATTGATTGATTTTGATTGCAGATTGAAAAGTAATGAAAGTGAGAGATTTTTGGCCACAAAGTAAGGCTATTATACCAAATTTGAAATTGATTGATTTTGATTGCAGATTGAAAAGTGATGAAAATGAGGCATTTTTGGCCAAGAAGTAAGGCTATAGCCTGTGTATTTTGCTCAAAAATGACCAAATTTGAAATTGATTGGTTTTGATTGCAGATTGAAAAGTGATGAAAATGAGGCATTTTTGGCCAAAAAGTAAGGCTATAGCCTTGGTATGTTGCTCACAAATGACCAAATTTGAAATTGATTGATTTTGATTCCAGATTGGAAAGTAATGACAATGAGGCATTTTTGGCCAAAAAGTACGGCTATAGCCTTGGAATTTTGCTCAAAAATGACCACATTTGAAATTAATTGATTTTGATTGCAGATTGAAAAGTGATGAAAATGAGGCATTTTTGGCCAAACAGTAAGGCTATAGCCTTGGTATTTTGCTCAAAAATGACCACATTTGAAATTGCTTGGTTTTGATTGCAGATTGAAAAGTAATGAAAATGAGGCATTTTTGGCCAAAAAGTAAGGCTATAGCCTTGGTATTTTCCTCAAAAATGAACACGTTTGAAATTGATTGGTATTAGTTGCAGATTGAAAAGTGATGAAAATGAGGCATTTTTGGCCAAAAAGTAAGGCTATAGCCTTGGTATTTTGCTCAAAAATGACCACATTTGAAATTAATTGATTTTGATTACAGATTGAAAAGTGATGAAAATGAGGCATTTTTGGCCAAAAAATAAGGCTATAGCCTTGGTATTTTGCTCAAAAATGACCAAATTTGATATTGATTGATTTTGATTGCAGATTGAGAAGTAATGAAAGTGAGAGATTTTTGGCCACAAAGTAAGGCTATTATACCAAATTTGAAATTGATTGATTTTGATTGCAGATTGAAAAGTGATGAAAATGAGGCATTTTTGGCCAAAAAGTAAGGCTATAGCCTGTGTATTTTGCTCAAAAATGACCAAATTTGAAATTGATTGGTTTTGATTGCAGATTGAAAAGTGATGAAAATGAGGCATTTTTGGCCAAAAAGTAAGGCTATAGCCTTGGTATATTGCTCAAAAATAACCAAATTTGAAATTGATTGATTTTGATTCCAGATTGGAAAGTAATGACAATGAGGCATTTTTGGCCAAAAAGTAAGGCTATAGCCTTGGAATTTTGCTCACAAATGACCACATTTGAAATTAATTGATTTTGATTGCAGATTGAAAAGTGATGAAAATGAGGCATTTTTGGCCAAACAGTAATGCTATAGCCTTGGTATTTTGCTCAAAAATGACCACATTTGAAATTGCTTGGTTTTGATTGCAGATTGAAAAGTAATGAAAATGAGGCATTTTTGGCCAAAAAGTAAGGCTATAGCCTTGGTATTTTCCTCAAAAATGACCACATTTGAAAGTGATTGGTATTAATTGCAGATTGAAAAGTGATGAAAATGAGGCATTTTTGGCCAAAAAGTAAGGCTATAGCCTTGGTATTTTGCTCAAAAATGACCAAATTTGAAATTGATTGATTTTGATTGCAGATTGAAAAGTGATGAAACTTAGGGATTTTTGGCCACAAAGTAAGGCTATTATACCAAATTTGAAATTGATTGGTTTTGATTGAAGATTGAACAGTCATGAAAATGAGGCATTTTTCGCCAAAAAGTAAGGCTACAGCCTTGGTATATTGCTCAAAAATGACCAAATTTGAAATTGATTGATTTTGATTGCAGATTGAAAAGTGATGAAACTTAGGGATTTTTGGCCACAAAGTAAGGCTATTATACCAAATTTGAAATTGATTGGTTTTGATTGAAGATTGAAAAGTGATGAAAATGAGGCATGTTTGGCCAAAAAGTAAGGCTACAGCCTTGGTATATTGCTCAAAAATGACCAAATGTGAAATTGATTGATTTTGATTGCAGATTGACAAGTGATGAAAATGAGGCATTTTTGGCCAAAAAGTAAGGCTATAGCCTTGGTATATTGCTCAAAAATGACCAAATTTGAAATTGATTGATTTTGATTGCAGATTGAAAAGTGATGAAAATGAGGCATTTTTGGCCAAAAAGTAAGGCTATAGCCTTGGTATTTTGCTCAAAAATGACCAAATTTGAAATTGATTGATTTTGATTACAGATTGACAAGTGATGAAAATGAGGCATTTTTGGCCAAAAAGTAAGGCTATAGCCTTGGTATTTTGCTCAAAACGACCAAATTTGAAATTGATTGATTTTGATTGCAGATTGAAAAGTGATGAAAATGAGGCATTTTTGGCCAAAACGTAAGGCTATAGCCTTGGTATTTTGCTCACAAATGACCAAATTTGAAATTGATTGATTTTGATTGCAGATTGAAAAGTGATGAAAATGAGGCATTTTTGGCCAAAAAGTAAGGCTATAGCCTTGGTATTTTGCTCACAAATGACCACATTTGAAATTAATTGATTTTGATTACAGATTGAAAAGTGATGAAACTGAGGCATTTTTGGCCAAAAAGTAAAGCTATAGCCTTGGTATTTTGCTCAAAAATGACCAAATTTGATATTGATTGATTTTGATTGCAGATTGAAACGTAATGAAAGTGAGAGATTTTTGGCCACAAAGTAAGGCTATAGCCTTGGTATATTGCTCAAAAATGACCAAATTTGAAATTGATTGGTATTAATTGCAGATTGAAAAGTGATGAAAGTGAGGCATTTTTCGCCAAAAAGTAAGGCTATAGCCTTGGTATTTTGCTCAAAAATGACCACATTTGAAATTAATTGATTTTGATTACAGATTGAAAAGTGATGAAACTGAGGCATTTTTGGCCAAAAAGTAAGGCTATAGCCTTGGTATTTTGCTCAAAAATGACCAAATTTGATATTGATTGATTTTGATTGCAGATTGAAAAGTAATGAAAGTGAGAGATTTTTGGCCACAAAGTAAGGCTATTATACCAAATTTGAAATTGATTGATTTTGATTGCAGATTGAAAAGTGATGAAAATGAGGCATTTTTGGCCAAAAAGTAAGGCTATAGCCTTGGTATTTTGCTCACAAATGACCAAATTTGATATTGATTGATTTTGATTGCAGATTGAAAAGTAATGAAAGTGAGAGATTTTTGGCCACAAAGTAAGGCTATTATACCAAATTTGAAATTGATTGGTTTTGATTGAAGATTGAAAAGTCATGAAAATGAGGCATTTTTCGCCAAAAAGTAAGGCTACAGCCTTGGTATTTTGCTCACAAATGACCACATTTGAAATTAATTGATTTTGATTACAGATTGAAAAGTGATGAAACTGAGGCATTTTTGGCCAAAAAGTAAGGCTATAGCCTTGGTATTTTGCTCAAAAATGACCAAATTTGATATTGATTGATTTTGATTGCAGATTGAAACGTAATGAAAGTGAGAGATTTTTGGCCACAAAGTAAGGCTATAGCCTTGGTATATTGCTCAAAAATGACCAAATTTGAAATTGATTGGTATTAATTGCAGATTGAAAAGTGATGAAAGTGAGGCATTTTTCGCCAAAAAGTAAGGCTATAGCCTTGGTATTTTGCTCAAAAATGACCACATTTGAAATTAATTGATTTTGATTACAGATTGAAAAGTGATGAAACTGAGGCATTTTTGGCCAAAAGGTAAGGCTATAGCCTTGGTATTTTGCTCAAAAATGACCAAATTTGATATTGATTGATTTTGATTGCAGATTGAAAAGTAATGAAAGTGAGAGATTTTTGGCCACAAAGTAAGGCTATTATACCAAATTTGAAATTGATTGATTTTGATTGCAGATTGAAAAGTGATGAAAATGAGGCATTTTTGGCCAAAAAGTAAGGCTATAGCCTTGGTATTTTGCTCAAAAATGACCAAATTTGAAATTCATTGATTTTGATTACAAATTGACAAGTGATGAAAATGAGGCATTTTTGGCCAAAAAGTAAGGCTATAGCCTTGGTATTTTGCTCAAAAATGACCAAATTTGAAATTGATTGATTTTGATTGCAGATTGAAAAGTGATGAAACTTAGGGATTTTTGGCCACAAAGTAAGGCTATTATACCAAATTTGAAATTGATTGGTTTTGATTGAAGATTGAAAAGTCATGAAAATGAGGCATTTTTCGCCAAAAAGTAAGGCTACAGCCTTGGTATATTGCTCAAAAATGACCACATTTGAAATTGATTGATTTTGATTGCAGATTGAAAAGTGATGAAACTTAGGGATTTTTGGCCACAAAGTAAGGCTATTATACCAAATTTGAAATTGATTGGTTTTGATTGAAGATTGAAAAGTCATGAAAATGAGGCATTTTTCGCCAAAAAGTAAGGCTACAGCCTTGGTATATTGCTCAAAAATGACCAAATTTGAAATTGATTGATTTTGATTGCAGATTGAAAAGTGATGAAAATGAGGCATTTTTGGCCAAAAAGTAAGGCTATAGCCTTGGTATTTTGCTCACAAATGACCAAATTTGAAATTGATTGATTTTGAGTACAGATTGACAAGTGATGAAAATGAGGCATGTTTGGCCAAAAAGTAAGGCTATAGCCTTGGTATTTTGCTCAAAACGACCAAATTTGAAATTGATTGATTTTGATTGCAGATTGAAAAGTGATGAAAATGAGGCATTTTTGGCCAAAACGTAAGGCTATAGCCTTGGTATTTTGCTCAAAAATGACCAAATTTGAAATTGATTGATTTTGATTGCAGATTGAAAAGTGATGAAAATGAGGCATTTTTGGCCAAAAAGTAAGGCTATAGCCTTGGTATTTTGCTCAAAAATGACCACATTTGAAATTAATTGATTTTGATTACAGATTGAAAAGTGATGAAAATGAGGCATTTTTGGCCAAAAAGTAAGGCTATAGCCTTGGTATTTTGCTCAAAAATGACCAAATTTGAAATTGATTGATTTTGATTCCAGATTTGAAAGTAATGAAAATGAGGCATTTTTCGCCAAAAAGTAAGGCTATAGCCTTGGAATTTTCCTCAAAAATGACCACATTTGAAATTAATTGATTTTGATTGCAGATTGAAAAGTGATGAAAATGAGGCATTTTTGGCCAAAAAGTAAGGCTATAGCCTTGGTATTTTGCTCAAAAATGACCAAATTTGAAATTGATTGATTTTGATTGCAGATTGAAGAGTGATGAAACTTAGGGATTTTTGGCCACAAAGTAAGGCTATTATACCAAATTTGAAATTAATTGATTTTGATTGCAGATTGAAAAGTCATGAAAATGAGGCATTTTTCGCCAAAAAGTAAGGCTATAGCCTTGGTATTTTGCTCAAAAATGACCAAATTTGATATTGATTGATTTTGATTGCAGATTGAAAAGTAATGAAAGTGAGAGATTGTTGGCCACAAAGTAAGGCTATTATACCAAATTTGAAGTTGATTGATTTTGATTGCAGATTGAAAAGTGATGAAAATGAGGCATTTTTGGCCAAAAAGTAAGGCTATAGCCTGTGTATTTTGCTCAAACATGACCAAATTTGACATTGATTGGTATTAATTGCAGATTGAAAAGTGATGAAAGTGAGGCATTTTTGGCCAAAAAGTAAGGCTATAGCCTTGGTATTTTCCTCAAAAATGACCACATTTGAAATTGATTGGTATTAATTGCAGATTGAAAAGTGATGAAAATGAGGCATTTTTGGCCAAAAAGTAAGGCTATAGCCTTGGTATTTTGCTCAAAAATGATCAAATTTGAAATTGATTGCTTCTGATTGCAGATTGACAAGTGATGAAACTTAGGGATTTTTGGCCACAAAGTAAGGCTATTATACCAAATTTGAAATTGATTGATCTTGATTGCAGATTGAAAAGTGATGAAAATGAGGCATTTGTGGCCAAAAAGTAAGGCTATAGCCTTGGTATTTTGCTCAAAAATGACCAAATTTGAAATTGATTGATTTTGATTGCAGATTGAAAAGTGATGAAAATGAGGCATTTTTGGCCAAAAAGTAAGGCTACAGCCTTTTTATATTGCTCAAAAATGACCAAATTTGAGATTGATTGATTTTGATTGCAGATTGAAAAGTGATGAAAATGAGGCATGTTTGGCCAAAAAGTAAGGCTATAGCCTGTGTATATTGCTCAAAAATGACCAAATTTGAAATTGATTGATTTTGATTACAGATTGAAAAGTGATGAAAATGAGGCATTTTTGGCCAAAAAGTAAGGCTATAGCCTTGGTATTTTGCTCAAATATGACCAAATTTGATATAGATTGATTTTGATTGCAGATTGAAAAGTAATGAAAGTGAGAGATTTTTGGCCACAAAGTAAGGCTATTATACCAAATTTGAAATTGATTGATTTTGATTGCAGATTGAAAAGTGATGAAAATGAGGCATTTTTCGCCAAAAAGTAAGGCTATAGCCTGTGTATTTTGCTCAAAAATGACCAAATTTGAAATTGATTGGTTTTGATTGCAGATTGAAAAGTGATGAAAATGAGGCATTTTTGGCCAAAAAGTAAGGCTATAGCCTTGGTATATTGCTCACAAATGACCAAATTTGAAATTGATTGATTTTGATTCCAGATTGGAAAGTAATGAAAATGAGGCATTTTTGGCCAAAAAGTAAGGCTATAGCCTTGGAATTTTGCTCAAAAATGACCACATGTGAAATTAATTGATTTTGATTGCAGATTGAAAAGTGATGAAAATGAGGCATTTTTGGCCAAACAGTAAGGCTATAGCCTTGGTATTTTGCTCAAAAATGACCACATTTGAAATTGCTTGGTTTTGATTGCAGATTGAAAAGTAATGAAAATGAGGCATTTTTGGCCAAAAAGTAAGGCTATAGCCTTGGTATTTTCCTCAAAAATGACCACATTTGAAATTGATTGGAATTAATTGCAGATTGAAAAGTGATGAAAATGAGGCATTTTTGGCCAAAAAGTAAGGCTATAGCCTTGGTATTTTGCTCAAAAATGACCAAATTTGAAATTGATTGATTTTGATTGCAGATTGAAAAGTGATGAAACGTAGGGATTTTTCGCCACAAAGTAAGGCTATTATACCAAATTTGAAATTGATTGGTTTTGATTGAAGATTGAAAAGTCATGAAAATGAGGCATTTTTCGCCAAAAAATAAGGCTACAGCCTTGGTATATTGCTCAAACATGACCACATTTGAAATTGATTGATTTTGATTGCAGATTGAAAAGTGATGAAACTTAGGGATTTTTGGCCACAAAGTAAGGCTATTATACCAAATTTGAAATTGATTGGTTTTGATTGAAGATTGAAAAGTCATAAAAATGAGGCATTTCTCGCCAAAAAGTAAGGCTACAGCCTTGGTATATTGCTCAAAAATGACCAAATTTGAAATTGATTGATTTTGATTGCAGATTGAAAAGTGATGAAAATGAGGCATTTTTGGCCAAAAAGTAAGGCTATAGCCTTGGTATATTGCTCAAAAATGACCAAATTTGAAATTGATTGATTTTGATTGCAGATTGAAAAGTGATGAAACGTAGGGATTTTTGGCCACAAAGTAAGGCTATTATACCAAATTTGAAATTGATTGGTTTTGATTGAAGATTGAAAAGTCATGAAAATGAGGCATTTTTCGCCAAAAAATAAGGCTACAGCCTTGGTATATTGCTCAAAAATGACCACATTTGAAATTGATTGATTTTGAATTCAGATTGAAAAGTGATGAAACTTAGGGATTTTTGGCCACAAAGTAAGGCTATTATACCAAATTTGAAATTGATTGGTTTTGATTGAAGATTGAAAAGTCATAACAATGAGGCATTTTTCGCCAAAAAGTAAGGCTACAGCCTTGGTATATTGCTCAAAAATGACCAAATTTGAAATTGATTGATTTTGATTGCAGATTGAAAAGTGATGAAAATGAGGCATTTTTGGCCAAAAAGTAAGGCTATAGCCTTGGTATATTGCTCAAAAATGACCAAATTTGAAATTGATTGATTTTGATTGCAGATTGAAAAGTGATGAAAATGAGGCATTTTTGGCCAAAAAGTAAGGCTATAGCCTTGGTATTTTGCTCAAAAATGACCAAATTTGAAATTGATTGATTTTGATTCCAGATTGGAAAGTAATGAAAATGAGGCATTTTTGGCCAAAAAGTAAGGCTATAGCCTTGGAATTTTGCTCAAAAATGACCACATGTGAAATTAATTGATTTTGATTGCAGATTGAAAAGTGATGAAAATGAGGCATTTTTGGCCAAACAGTAAGGCTATAGCCTTGGTATTTTGCTCAAAAATGACCACATTTGAAATTGCTTGGTTTTGATTGCAGATTGAAAAGTAATGAAAATGAGGCATTTTTGGCCAAAAAGTAAGGCTATAGCCTTGGTATTTTCCTCAAAAATGACCACATTTGAAATTGATTGGAATTAATTGCAGATTGAAAAGTGATGAAAATGAGGCATTTTTGGCCAAAAAGTAAGGCTATAGCCTTGGTATTTTGCTCAAAAATGACCAAATTTGAAATTGATTGATTTTGATTGCAGATTGAAAAGTGATGAAACGTAGGGATTTTTGGCCACAAAGTAAGGCTATTATACCAAATTTGAAATTGATTGGTTTTGATTGAAGATTGAAAAGTCATGAAAATGAGGCATTTTTCGCCAAAAAATAAGGCTACAGCCTTGGTATATTGCTCAAAAATGACCACATTTGAAATTGATTGATTTTGATTGCAGATTGAAAAGTGATGAAACTTAGGGATTTTTGGCCACAAAGTAAGGCTATTATACCAAATTTGAAATTGATTGGTTTTGATTGAAGATTGAAAAGTCATAAAAATGAGGCATTTTTCGCCAAATAGTAAGGCTACAGCCTTGGTATATTGCTCAAAAATGACCAAATTTGAAATTGATTGATTTTGATTGCAGATTGAAAAGTGATGAAAATGAGGCATTTTTGGCCAAAAAGTAAGGCTATAGCCTTGGTATATTGCTCAAAAATGACCAAATTTGAAATTGATTGATTTTGATTGCAGATTGAAAAGTGATGAAACGTAGGGATTTTTGGCCACAAAGTAAGGCTATTATACCAAATTTGAAATTGATTGGTTTTGATTGAAGATTGAAAAGTCATGAAAATGAGGCATTTTTCGCCAAAAAATAAGGCTACAGCCTTGGTATATTGCTCAAAAATGACCACATTTGAAATTGATTGATTTTGATTGCAGATTGAAAAGTGATGAAACTTAGGGATTTTTGGCCACAAAGTAAGGCTATTATACCAAATTTGAAATTGATTGGTTTTGATTGAAGATTGAAAAGTCATAACAATGAGGCATTTTTCGCCAAAAAGTAAGGCTACAGCCTTGGTATATTGCTCAAAAATGACCAAATTTGAAATTGATTGATTTTGATTGCAGATTGAAAAGTGATGAAAATGAGGCATTTTTGGCCAAAAAGTAAGGCTATAGCCTTGGTATTTTGCTCACAAATGACCACATTTGAAATTAATTGATTTTGATTGCAGATTGAAAAGTGATGAAAATGAGGCATTTTTGGCCAAAAAGTAAGGCTATAGCCTTGGTATTTTGCTCACAAATGACCAAATTTGAAATTGATTGATTTTGATTGCAGATTGAAAAGTGATGAAAATCAGGCATTTTTGGCCAAAAAGTAAGGCTATACCCTTGGTATTTTGCTCACAAATGACCACATTTGAAATTAATTGATTTTGATTGCAGATTGAAAAGTGATGAAAATGAGGCATTTTTGGCCAAAAAGTAAGGCTATAGCCTTGGTATTTTGCTCAAAAATGACCAAATTTGAAATTGATTGATTTTGATTGCAGATTGAAAAGTGATGAAAAGGAGGCATTTTTGGCCAAAAAGTAAGGCTACAGCCTTGGTATATTGCTCAAAAATGACCAAATTTGAAATTGATTGATTTTGATTGCAGATTGAAAAGTGATGAAGATGAGGCATTTTTGGCCAAAAAGTAAGGCTATAGCCTTGGTATATTGCTCAAAAATGACCAAATTTGAAATTGATTGATTTTGATTGCAGATTGAAAAGTGATGAAAATGAGGCATTTTTGGCCAAAAAGTAAGGCTATAGCCTTGGTATTTTGCTCAAAAATGACCAAATTTGAAATTGATTGATTTTGATTACAGATTGAAAAGTGATGAAAATGAGGCATTTTTGGCCAAAAAGTAAGGCTATAGCCTTGGTATTTTGCTCAAATATGACCAAATTTGATATAGATTGATTTTCATTGCAGATTGAAAAGTAATGAAAGTGAGAGATTTTTGGCCACAAAGTAAGGCTATTATACCAAATTTGAAATTGATTGATTTTGATTGCAGATTGAAAAGTGATGAAAATGAGGCATTTTTGGCCAAAAAGTAAGGCTATAGCCTGTGTATTTTGCTCAAAAATGACCAAATTTGAAATTGATTGGTTTTGATTGCAGATTGAAAAGTGATGAAAATGAGGCATTTTTGGCCAAAAAGTAAGGCTATAGCCTTGGTATATTGCTCAAAAATGACCAAATTTGAAATTGATTGATTTTGATTCCAGATTGGAAAGTAATGAAAATGAGGCATTTTTGGCCAAAAAGTAAGGCTATAGCCTTGGAATTTTGCTCAAAAATGACCAAATTTGAAATTGATTGATTTTGATTACAGATTGACAAGTGATGAAAATGAGGCATTTTTGGCCAAAAAGTAAGGCTATAGCCTTGGTATTTTGCTCAAAACGACCAAATTTGAAATTGATTGATTTTGATTGCAGATTGAAAAGTGATGAAAATGAGGCATTTTTGGCCAAAAAGTAAGGCTATAGCCTTGGTATTTTGCTCACAAATGACCAAATTTGAAATTGATTGATTTTGATTGCAGATTGAAAAGTGATGAAAATGAGGCATTTTTGGCCAAAAAGTAAGGCTATACCCTTGGTATTTTGCTCACAAATGACCACATTTGAAATTAATTGATTTTGATTGCAGATTGAAAAGTGATGAAAATGAGGCATTTTTGGCCAAAAAGTAAGGCTATAGCCTTG